>JAJGOT010000288.1:305000-775000 GCA_022457155.1 Cladopsammia gracilis
GTTTCAATCCACTTATGGGTTTCTGTTACCATCTATTTTAAGGCCTTACAGTTTGCATGTCAAATGGCTGAAACAAAACTGTATATCTTACTGACAACATACCTTAGAAAATAACAAAAATCCAGATTTTTATAGCACCTATACAAGTATGAATATATTCTTTCTACTTACTTAAATCTTACAAGAAGGGCAAATGAGCGGATGTAGCCTTAATGAAACTTAGCTTTAGAAATCATAAACTAATTAATAAATATGACTAAACTCGTCGATATAACCAAATCTCTAGAGATAGATGACTTTGCCATACTTGAGGATGTAACCAAATCGAAAATGAAACTCAGTTTCCGCTTTACTGCTGTCAAAATTTACTCAACTCTTAACCGAATGTTGAACAATTATTAACCATAGAAAAGTAATGATGAACTCCAGTAATTATTTCATCAATATGCAACTGATAAGATTCTTTTATCAGGTTTTGAAAAAGTGAAACTGAATACTATCAATCCTCGCTGATGCGATTCAGTTCAGTTTAGGTAAGTTAAGTGCTTTTGCAATACTGCATGCATTTATTATCATGCGAATAAAACTGCTTGCTTTGCCTTGAGGTCTTGAGGTGAAATAAGTTCACAGTTACCAGAAAAAAAATTACGCAATGTTCCTCTGAGCTAATTTTAGATACTGACGAAAATATTGTTGGTTTCTGAGCGTGCGCGTTCGTTAATTTTTTTGTCAATCTTCTTTTCCGCGCTGCAATTTTTTAAAGATTCTTTTCATGTCTCGGGAACAAAGCTTATAAACTGAACAGGCTGTTCAGAATAAAAGTGAAGAAATAGAGGACATGAACACATTTAATAGATGCAATAATAAATTATTATTTCACTCAAATAAATTAAAATAAATGATATAAAAGCATTTCCAGGTGTTCTTCTAGGTTGCTGGGAAAAATATATCTGTTCCTTTTTCCCAGCATAACACATAGGGAAATTCCCAGCCAGCTGGATAAAAAAATCTGTTTCCCAGTCAGCAAGTAAAAAAAAAAAAATGAATAAATTAAAAAACAACAATAATAATAAGTTACCAAAAGGGGCTTGGAAACATTAATGGCAAACTATTTGGAGCTTTTTCGTTTATTGTTTTGTACATGTACTACCGTCTCGAACTTAAACCTGTTCGGGTGTCTCTAAGTACTGCTTAAATTTGTTACTACGAAGCTGAACCCTTTTAAGCCCCAAAGTGACCAACATCAAACTTCTCCTCACAAAACCCATACATAATCAGTCTCTTTTCGATCTGCTTAAGTTAGCCAGCACAGTTTATTATTGCGACTCCTTTCTCAAGCAGCCAGTGCAAAAATGGTAATTAAAAAAATATATATACGGAATATTTTGCCAGCCAGCAAGAATTCCGCTGGGGAACAGATAAAGTGAGGAACAGATTCGTTGGGTGCCCCTGGATCACCCATGATTGCCAGTACAGCAGATGGTTACTATTATATTTGTGTTTACTGCATGTTATACGATATCTTTTGTCATTCTATTTGGAAACTTCTCCAACAAAATAAGCAACCAACAGTTTAGAAGTTAAGCCGTTATTTTGAATGACACCATTGCCCACGTGTAAATTGTTAGGTAAGCAAGTTGATTCAGCGATGCAAGCTGCTTATTTCTACCTGTTCTCTGCCACTGTCAAAATAAATTGTTAAAAACGTGTTATCCACCGTACCTGTACACTTTGCTATAGCATTTTCAGCAGATTATATTTTCCTCAGAACGTTAAAATCCCAGAACTTTCGACAGGAGACGGGACGCCATGGCCACTTCGTTGAAGCCAGTCGGTATATGTGGCACATTTGTTGCATGCTAATCGTTTTCTTGTATCAGTGATAATTTCTTCTTTGCACAAAAGTGCAGTTGTTTGATTTCCGTAGGGACACGCTTTGTTAGGAATGTCTTTGAAGTGGTTCGAAACTGATTCGCAGCACGTGTTTTATCAAGTGTAAAAACTCTCTAGGATTTGGAGTAAACAATGGTAGAAAAAACTATGATTCTTATTTTTTTTCGATTATTCTTGTTCTACGACAATCAGACAATCGATCTGCAACATTACTAGAATTGCTGGCATCAAAAACCAACTCAAATTATGATATATACCTAATTCAACAAAGGTTGCTTTGGCAATTGGTCATTGGGTATTGGCATTTGGGCATACGGAACTCAATGCAATGCTTTGCTTGAGTGACCGCCAAACAATAGCTTCCCAATGCTTAATTACCAATGACCAAAGCAACCTTCACTGAATTAGGTATATTTACCTAGGGGGGCTCTCGTTTCTAGACAAAGCGTTCTTCAAAATTCAAAACGTTATGTCTCATCTAATATTTGTGATATCGAAAAACAGTTTTCAGTTTTTAACTTCTCTTGTTGTCCTTGGAATTTGAAAACTATAATTAAGGGAGACTATGACGTCATCAATTGTTGTCAATTTAGATGTCAAGATAATTTGGTGTATGTCCTCTGTTCCCTTGCCCTGTTTGGTATTGCATTTTTAAAAAATTATGCTAAAATGGCCAAAATTTGCCACCCTTTACGAACCCTTGGAGGGGTGGTTTGGCCCCGCCGTGTCAGGTAAAAACGAAGAATGCAACAGTGGATGGGACAAAAAGAGTGAAATTTCTGATTCTCGCTGTGATAGTTGAAAGAATAACGTCAAAAATTATGTTCAATTATAAACGGGCGGGAATTTAAGGCAGGGTGTTTCGATTTAGGTGAAAGGAGGTATTGTAAAACTGTGGAGGGGATTTAGAATACTAAGTGTATAATGACTTTTTGCATCTTAGGCAACTGTGATCATAAACCGTGAAGACTTAGTTTGTTATTGAGACCCCCTTCACTAGAAAAAAAAAGAGCACACATCTGCTAACATAAAAGTGGCTTTATTTTCTTCACCTTAAGCTAACATTTTAACTTAAACTTACAGCATTACTAACTTATGGTCAACAATATGATACTTCGTCTAAGAGGCAAAAATGATTGAAATTGATTATTCTCGCATTGATACTAGCATCTAGGCAGTTGCAAAGAAACCTGAAAAGATTCAGACTTAGTTGAACTTCACCATCCATTCCCCATTTGCCCCGCATTGATTTAATGGACAGAGAGGCTTTCAAAACACTAGTTTCTAACAACTATAAAAATATATTTTGTGAAAAAAATTCGATCGTCATTGCACGATCGCAACGCGATGTTATTCCTGAGTTTAACTTAATTTCCAAAGCTTTATCTTTTCTTTTAGGCTGAAAAGTTTTCTTGAAGCTTTTTAAAAAATTGCGTTATTGAATCAGCTTCACCTTTACCTTCTTAATTTAGGAAGCCATTTAATACCTTAGTGTAATACCTTAGTGAAGATGCAGAGTCTGCTAATATATCACGTTCGCGAATCTTCCCGCCATAAATTTGCATCAGAATATATCCTTTTCTCGAAATGAAATTTCCGGTCACTCGGTCAATTTATCACCTTTCAAACGCCTTTATTAAGAATAGTATTTGACACTCAACTGTCCTTTCTTAGCATTTTTAGTAGGTCCTAGTTTCTGCGTTTTGTAAGTTTTGAGGACCACTGTGGGGAAATTGTGATTACCGTCAAAATATTTGTAATATTAGTAAAATGGCTTCCTTAACGTGAACATTTTAAGTGTATAATCAAACTTAAGTCGACGAAATGTACTAGTTACTAGCCACTTACAATCTGGTTTTCCATCACCATTTCTAACAATATAAGAAGCAAATCCTTTGGATTCTGAGAACACCCCAATAATCAAAATAAGTACGTGTGTAGCAGACGATAACACAACGTTTCACTCCTGTAACACAACAAAGAACACATCAGTCATTTTAAAAATATATCTCCTCTTATTTTCCTAGTAAATAATTCACGTGTTTGGTCTCATGTAGTGTAGGGATGTAGCTGGAATAGTATTTGTGAAAGCAGGTCTCATGTCATTCAACTGGTCCACAAATCTGGTCGTTTTAATGAATGGTCAGTTAACCCTTCAACTCCCAAGAGTGACAAACATGAAAATTCAAGAAAAATCGCAAATTTCATTTTATAAAACATTGAAAAACAAACGGTACCATGCAAAAGTACTGCTGACTTCATTTGAATGGTCACACCATAGGATTTCGTTGACAGACTCAAAAGTTAGAACTACACTACATATCGCCATAATTGGCTCCGGGAGTAAAAGGAACAGACTCAAAAGTTAGAACTACACTGCTACATGTCTCCATAATTGACTCTGTGAGTGAAAGGGGTAAACAGACTCAAAAGTTAGAACTACACTACATGTCTCCGACTGGTCAGTTTCGAGCCGTGTATTATTAATCTTTATCGCTCTTTTATAGCGGTTTTCGATTGAGTGCCGTAAAGCCAAAACCATTCTGGCCAATCACAACAGACGCAGACAATCCAATAAACCAATCAGAACTCAAAGCAAATACATGTAGCCGGCGCCAAGCGCGGGAAAACGCGTGCGAGTAAGTCACGATTGGTTTTGGTTTTACTTCTGATTGGTTGAGAGAGTGGCGCGAGATTTTTTATTCAATCATAAAGCGTAGCAATGCCAAAACTAATTAAAGCAATTGATAAATTACTTTCGACACTCAATTGAAAACTGCTGTATCATCTAAATTTGACAGTTAATTCAGTTAGTTGAAGCTATTGTTTGTCTGTTCAGTGTTAATCCTATTGATGAGTCATTTACATTAGATGCACTTAGCTGTTGGCATCGGCTTGACTTTTGCTTATATACTTATAGTTTTATCTTATAGTTTTACATTCTTTGTTGTTGCTTATATATTTTTATCAGGACCTGCATTGATAGCAATTTTTATTCTTTTAACTTACGTTTTGCGTTTTTTCTTTCCACTTCCAAAACGAGACTTTTCGGCTTGACGCGGTAAATAGGCAGCTTAGAGCACAGGTCAGCCATTTCATCACTCAGGTTTGAGCGATCATCAAGGGTACCAACTACTTCATATTCGTACTCGCTGGAATTCGCCTTCGCCTTAACGGGGCCTTTAGAGGTATCCTGTCGAGACAACAAGTGTAAAACTATCAGTCTTCTTTTAATGTTTTCTGACAAAATGTGTGCCTTATATATTTATATATTATATTTCTATTTGTGGGTTACAACTGACTGAAAACTTTCATAATAATAATAATCGATGTTTAGACAGGTTGTCATTTTGAGTCAACAGACTTCTATCCAAGGGAGAGCCTGTATTAATCAAAGGCTCCTATGAGCCAACTCGTAAATAAAAAGCGCCCTAAATGAAAGATTTTGCACACCTTTGGACTCTCCCCTCTCCTAAGCGTTTTGTCCCACTGACCCCAACCCCCTGCGTCCAACTCCCCACCCTCACCTCGCTCCAACGCATTCCCATGGGCAAGGCACGTGACCATTACATGTCACAGGTTCAATGTTTACAGCTGATCGACCGATCGAGCGAAATTTCCACCCAAATGCTGTAACTTCGTGTTAGAAATAAAAACTAAATGAAAATTACTCATGTTACCTTGTCAAGAAGTTTCACGAGATCGTCAGGCTTTGGAAGCTCTTCGGTGGAGTAACTCAGAAAACAGGCTTTTGCAGAAGAGATTCGGTGCATGGCCAAGTTCTACATCAGAAGAAAACAAACAAAAATGCTAAGTAAGTAAATAAGTAAATATGCAAATAAGTAAGTCAAGGGATATGTCGAGAGTAAAAAGTAAAAATGAATGTGTTAAAATAGCGCCTTCGGGATAAGAATACTTAGAATGATCACAACACATCCCTTAAATCAGGAATTTACAGCCGTGTATCAGCAAAGGGTACTATCAGATAATGATGGAGTGTTTTTCAATCAAGTGTCGTAGAATCAAAACCAAATAAATTTCTCTGCCTAATCACAACAGACGCAGACAAGAGACGACCCAACAAACCAATTAGAACTCGAAGTAGCCAGCGCTAAGCGCGGGAAAACGCGTACGAGCAAGTCACGATTGGTTTTGGTTTTACTTCTGATTGGTTGAGAAAGTGGCGCGAGATTTTTTAGCCAATCACAAAGCGAAAGCCAACGCGAAATTACTTTCAACACTCAATTGAAAAGCACCCTATTACAGTACATGTGTTGTACGCCAAATCTGTTCTGTTTATACAGGCAAAAGAACATATCCTAATTAACAAGAATCTGCGATTTTTTTCACCTGTTTGAAGTCGTAGACAACGTCAACCTCTCCGGCGGATGAAGAGCTTGTTTTTGGAATGTGGAAGGTCTCCGTTTTCTTCTCGGTGTCGACTTTAATTGTCTCATCGTACTTTTCTTTTCCGTCGTCAACTGTAACTGTGTACTTTGACACAGGATCCTGCAAAATAAAATTGATTAATCGGTGTTGTGCTCTCTTTCTTTACTTATTTAAGCAAAAACAACTAGTCAGACGAGAAATAATTTCAGTTAAGTCCAGTTTAGTTTACCTTTTTCTCGGCTCCGCATTTGCAAACAGTCGCTCCCGATGCAGTGACAACAAAGACAGCAAGGCACAAAAGAAACACTTTGAATTCCTGGTCCGACAAAAAAGAGTAACATCAACGTTATAGATTCGTCGCACTTGAGTGAAGTAAGCGCTCTTTTTTCGATTACTTCAGTTATTAAGGAGTATGCCTACAATTCAATAATAATCTGTGAGTTTTGTAAAAGAAAACTTACTATCTCTTTGCTTCTTCTTCTTCCGAGCTCTTCTTTCTTCTTCTAGCAAAACGTTTTCCAGCTAACTCGCGGAATATGGATTCAAGTCGTTTAGTCGACCCTTTATATACCATCTGTTGGGTTTCTCGATATTTCATCGTTCTTAACATGATATCTTTTATTGTCCCCGTTTCAGCTCTATTTTGACAGAGCTCTGTCACTAAAGATAATCAACCTCAAGACCTGCTCTTAGCTCTAATATCAACACTTGAGCTTAAGGGTGCACTGTTACTCGTATAATACTGACACTTTCTGCATCATCATCATCATCATCATCATCATCATCATCATCATCGTCATCATCTTTTTAACATAATTTGTTATTTGCCCACGGCAGAAGCTAACTTCGCCACATCGTACGAGTAGGATTTTTATGATATGCTACAGTTAACCCGTTATCACATGCAAGAGAATGCTGACCGAAGCTAATGCTTACACTAGATACCACAGCTAAAAACAGGTCTTGAGGTCAATTGATTCAGTTTGCATGCCAAGTTCTGCACAAATCATGAGCTAAACCATAGAGATAAATGACGTTCTGTTACTAAATAACACAGCTGAAAACAGGTCTTCAGGTCAATTGATTCAGTTTGTGCCAAGTTCTGCGCAATTCGTGAGGTAAACCTAAAAGATAAATGACGTTCTGTTACTAAAAAACACAGCTGAAAACAGGTCTTCAGGTCAATCGATTCACGGTTTGTGCCAAGTTCTGCACAAATGATGTGCTAATGCACGAAGTTCTGTTACTAGATATTACCGCTGAAAACAGGTCTTAAGGTCAATTGAGTTTTGTGCCAAGCTCTGTACAAATTATGAGCTACAACTAAATGACAAACGAAGTTCTGTTGCCATAGATACTACCGCTAAAAACAGGTCTTGAGGTCAGCTGAAACTAAAAGAATTGATATTGTAGTTTTTATTGATTTTTTTATTTTATATCATATCATAGATAAGTTCTGATAAACCAAGTTGGAAGAAGTAATAAAACTATTGTATTTACTGTTGTAATTAAGCGCTGTGCTAAGTTGTACACAAATCATGAGCTCAGTAAAACTAAGATAGCGAAGTTCTGTTACTAGATACCACAGCTAAAAACAGGTCTTGCGGTTAATTAAGTTTGGTGACAAGTTCTACACAAATCATGAGCTAAAACTAAAAGATAAACGAAGTTTTGTTATACTGGATATTACCGCTAAAAAAAGGTCTTGAGGTCAATTAAATTTAGTCACAAATTCTACACAAATCATGAGCTCAGTAAAACTAAAAGATAAACGAAGTTTTGTTATACTGGATATTACCGCTAAAAACAGGTCTTGAGGTCAATTTAGTTTTGTAACAAGTTCTGCGCAAATCATGATTTAAAACTGAAAGCCGATAAAAGATAAATGAATTGCTCACATGTACTAGACACATCACAGCTAAAAACAGGTCTTGAGGTCAATTAAGTTTTGTGCCAAGTTCTGCACAAATAGAGCTGAAACGGTTGACAAATCCGACGAGATCATGTTACGAACAAAGAAAAATTCGCTAGGACCATGTAGGATTCATTTGCAAAATATATATATCTTTGAATAAAGCAGGAACAAATGGTCGAAAATTGCATTTGAAGGAAGTGAGATTCTCAAACTGTTTTGAGGCTGATTAAATAATTATAATATAACTAAAAACATGCTAAAAGAAGTGTTATTCTTTCAGTTGAGAACCGGTCTTTAATAAGGTGCTCCCAAGAGTGCTCCCAAGAGTGCCAAATATCAAAATTCAATAAAAATCGCAAATTTCATTTTGTACAGTTTTGAAAAACAAATGGTACCATACATAAGTACTGCCAAAGAGATTTCATTTGAATGGTCACACCATGGGATTTTGTTGACAGACTCCGAAAAGTTAGAACAAATGGTACCATGAAAAAGTACTGCCGAAGAGGTTTCATTTGAATGGTCACACCATAGGATTTCATCGACAGACTCAAAAGTTAGAACAAATGGTACCATGCAAAAGTACTGCTGAAGAGGTTTCATTTTAATGGTCACGCCATAGGATTTCATCGACAGACTCAAAAGTTAGAACAAATGGTACCATGCAAAAGTACTGCTGAAGTGGTTTCATTTGAATGGTCACGCCATAGGATTTCATCAACAGACTCAAAAGTTAGAAGAAATGGTACCATGCAAAAGTACTGCTGAAGAGGTTTCATTTGAATAGTCACACCATGGGATTTTGTTGACAGACTCAAAAGTTAGAACTACTACATATCTCGTCCATAATTGCCTCTGGGAGTGAAAGGGTTAAGCCTAGAAACTGGATCTTTAACGGGACCGCTTTTCATGATAATAAGCTTGCTTTAACCTTGCTGCATTATCTTGAAAAAGGAAAAGAAAATCGCCAAAAGCGATGAACGCAAAGAAATATGAAGGAAAGAGACAAAATAACGGCTTAAAAAAAGTCAAAATTCCACCAGAATGGCAATTTTGATTTCTTGACCGCCTGTCACGAAATCAAATTTGATGAACTGTAATCCACTTCCATCCTTGTATTCCTGCACTTTATCGCCTGAAAATACTGCTTCTGTTTTGCTCTATATAGAATCTTTTTATCCATTGTAGTTGTATATTGGTGGTATTTGGAGGAATTGGAGTTTTGGGGGCAAAATTCAAAGCGTTGGACATACGGCATCACGTGACAAAACTCTATCTCAAGTGTTATGTAAAGACAGACGAAGAAATAAATCACTTAGCAAAATCTATGCGCATTAATACCGAACTACCGTCACGTTCAAGATTTTCCTTGCTCAAAAAGGCTCTTGATACTGCTCTTGAGAAGTCTAAGCGAATTCTTATCAAAAAATTAATACTTTTAATAAAAAATGCTAAATTTCGAATTGAATTTAGTTGTTATATAATTTGTATCAATAGTTTTGTACCCTAAAGAAGGCAGCATTGCCGAAACGTCGGAAGAATAATAATTGAACAGCGTCGAAATTCTGGGTGGTAATGTTTTCAGAGTGCCTTTGTATTCGCGACTGTTTACTTCAGTTCCACTCTATAATTTTTTTACAATTAATAAAATAGGCCCAGTGACTTTGAGAACAGGAACAACGTGAATCTAGAGAGCTAATTTATTGCAAACGAATATGAACAACAATAAGCTTAAAGCGGATGTTTCGCATTCAGAGTCCTTTAATAAATAAACCAAATTTATGTCTTTCATGTCTTAGCGTGACACAAATACGCATTGCTTGAAGTAAGAGAGAAATGGACACGTTTATGCGCTTTGTTAAAAAGTCAACTTTCATATGTGGTCAGTGGATCTGTTCCTCAAGTGAAAATATATCCTTCCGTTTTTCTACTAAACAGTGTATGCAGACCTTAAATATCACACTTTTTATCGTATCGCGAATTACGGTATTTTAAAAGATATCGAGAATAAAGCTTCCACGAACTTGAGTGTCTCCTCAACCAAATCGGCTAAAATTCAAACTTTCTATTTGACTACATTTCGACACCTTTTTGTAAGGAAGGGTCGCGCAAATATGAACTTGACCAGCGATGTGTAGCTGAGCATTTCTTATTCACGAGTTGGCTCACAGGAACCAGCAAACACCTACGAAAATACTACTACGGTGCAGGATTCTTGAGCTGACCTAGCAAGTTTCCACCCTAAATAGATGCCAAGGAAAACAAGACTGTCTAATCCACAAAACGCTAATAATCCACAGCAGAAAGAACCTTAAAACATAACATACAGTCGAACTGAGTTTATTCTTAGCATGACCTCAGTTCGAGTCACACTACTAAAAAGTTTTTTTGCCTTTTTTCTGGACCACGTGACTTCGAGCACGACGTACTCAATTTACTACGTGGTGGCACGATCAGTGTTTCCTCGTTCTTAACACGATATTCTTAATTGTTCCCCGTTTCAGCTCTATATTTGTGCAGACCTTGGCAGAAAAGTTCGTGTTTTTAGCTGTGGTATCTATAGTAACAGAACTTCGTCGTGATTTGTGAAGAACTTGTCACAAAACGTAATTGACCTCAAGACCTGGTATTAGCTGTGGTATCTATAGTTACAGAACTTCGTTTATTTTTTAGCATTTATAGCTCATGATTTGTGTAGAACTTGTCACCAGACTTAATTGACCTCAAGACCTGTTTTTAGCCGTGGTATCTATAGTTACAGAACTTCGTTTATCTTTTACTAGGCATTTTTTGCTGATCATTTGTGCAGAACTTGTCAATTGACCTCAAGACAATTGTTTTTAGCCGTAGTATCTTGTAAGCACTTCAGTTCTAAAAATTGTAGAACTGAGCAGTTGTAACGGTAATGCATATAAATCATTTGCTACAAGTTGAAAACATTTTTTAGTTTAACTCGGACTTAAGTCATTTTACGAAATAAATCGAGTAGTCCGACTGTATGTTAGGTTTAGTTTGTTTGCTTCATTTCAAAATCGTTACAAACAGTTAATTTTAGTTTAGTTTCCCCTATTAGTTCTCCACGAGCTCATTCATTCATTCGTTTTGGTTTTAGCTCTATTTGCGCAGAACTTGTCACCAATCAAGACTTGTTTTTAGTATCTAGTATCACTGAGTATTTCGTTTATTTGTGGGTTTTAGCTCCATTTGTACAGAACTTGTAACTAAACTCAATTGACTTCAAGACCATGATTTTCAAGTTCGTCTAAGACATCAGTATCGCCCGGATTGACCATCACTGTATAGACATTTTTTGCATTTTTATTCCATGATATGAATGCTTTTCACCTGTGAGAATAATCTTATTATTCCAAATGATCTTTCAGATATTCATCTGTAATAAGCTTTTCGGTTATAATGACATAAATCCTCTTTAATTCATGTTTGTAGAAACCCTGCGCATGCACATTAGTAAAATCGCTTAAGGAAGTAATCATTTGAGATGGTTAAAATTACTTTAAGGTCTATGAGAGCAGTCTGTCAAAAAGCTAAAGTTTAACAACACCTACAAGAATGACTGTACTCTTTCTAGTTGCTTAAATTTTACAAGAAGTGAAATTTAGGCTTTGAAATCATAAACTTATGATTGACCTCGACGGATATAACAAAAACTCTCGAGATAAAAGACTTTGCCTTACTTGCGGACATAACCAAAATTGTTTCCTTTTCAGTAGTAATGTACTACACTTTGAGGCAATTGCCTCAGAGAATGTAGTACATCACTACTTTCTATCTGCTGGATTAAAAAATATAGAAAAATCAAATGAAACTATATGTTAATAAAAACAAAGTGCGTTTATTCCATTGCGTGATTTCCTTTGCGTGATTTCCTTTGCGTTTATTCTTGTTTTTTGATAATATGGTCACAACTGCGGTTTTGTTTAAAAAATATAATCTCATATAATAGTATAGAATGAATTGTAATTCTGTAATCCATGACGAATTTGAGAATATGGGAGAGTTGACCTGTACCTTTTGTGACCAACGATTAGCAGATGTTGGTAGAAATACGGAAGTTGTTGAATCATGTTGTGATAAAAAAGATTTGTTTAATGACAATGGAATGAATGTTTGTAAAAATTGTGGTGTTGTTAATGGGTATGATTTACAAGCTCCATATATTGATTTCCATGATAACAAATATAAAATGACGAGAAAGAGTGTGTATATAAGAAAATATCATATTTTGAATGTGGTCAATCATATAGCACAACAGAATCATGTGCAAATTAGTAATGATAATAGACAGAAAATCCTGAGAATATTCGCTTTGGTTAATGAAGTATTATCGCAGGTTAACAATAACCGTAAACGGATGATTAGTATTAAATTTATTATCAAGCAATTATTTAGCATGCTTGAGCTTCCATACAAGAGTATTAAAGTAACGAAGTCAATGAAGACATTAAAATTCTATGAGACTTGGTGGAAACATGTTTATGAATTGATAAAGAATGATATAAACAAAATTATTAAAAGGTGACCTGTTGCGTGATTCTCAGAAAAACAGGAAGTCATACGTCATGCAAAGGGGGTTTTCCCTATGAATGAGTTATTGAATAAAGTTTGTTAGTAAAATTTACTCTAAAAGTTTACTCGGAAGTGAATTTTTTATCATACTGTTTTTCAAATTTATCGGCAAGAGGACAAAGATCAATGATTATTTCATCTAACTGTCTCATTTCATTGATGAAAACAGTGTGGTTGAATTGATTTCCTCTGAGACATGAGCGTAAATCGACTAATACTTTTTCATATGTTGTGTATGCAAATTTAGACATTTCAATTTTTCGTTTATAGTTTTTAATTTCACTGTATGTCTTAATCAATAAACTAGCTCCAGAAATAGAAGCTAGTATAGCAGGATTTAATATGATACTACCAGCTACTGTACCAATAACTACTAAGCCTGTTGAAGTTACATTAATAATTAAATTCAAGCTCTTGAAATATTTGAAAGCCTTCTTATAACACCAAAAGCGTTTATGATAAAATTTATACAATGCTTTGATTTCAGATAATTTTTCTGGGCTTATGTTTGTATCAATATGATTGAAATCGAATATTTCTGTTTTATCTGTTTTAGTCATTATATTATATATTTGGATAATTATATTTTAGGATTTGAAAGAAGACAATATAATACACCACTTATTTGGCCCATTATTGGAGATCTTTTTATTTTCTTAGGCAATGAAAGGCAGCAATATGTGTACCCAGGCCCCTTTTCATAGTCATTGTAAAATCTTCCAAATGCATCATGAAAAATAGCATGTTTTATTAAAAATTGATAATTGGTATTTAGAGTACAAGAACCCGGTCCTATTAAGCCAATATTAGGGTGTTTTGCTAATATTTGGTTCATTGATATTGACTCATTCAAATAGTTTACATACAAAAATTGATATATTAAAGCCGATTTTAATATTTCATCTTTAGTATTAGGATGTAGGGTTTTTTGGGCTGTGAAAAATTTATTACAAAAATTAATTGACTGTGTGAGAATTGCCATTTATATATATATCAATATATTAGATAATTATATATTAAAACTCTTCAAAAAGTGCACTGATATGGCAATCATAAGGTGCAAATGTAATGTCATCATCAAATGATATCAATTTGATTCGTACATCTGCATCTTCCCTGAAATTGATAACTGATGTTGATATATTGAAAGTGTATAAAATTTTATTTGATGTTTTTTCCCAATTCTGCGGAGCGAACGAAGTGTTATGAATTAATATAAACATTTTTTCATATCCTTCAGGCGGTTTATCGTCCAATATCATCAGCCATAATTTTATAAGTTTCAAATTGATTAATGCAATAAATGATGATGAACCGTTGAATATGATATCATAACTGTTCTTATTTTTCATATAATTGCCTAAAAATATGAATTTTTGTAACTGTTTGGGTTTTGGTAAACCAATTAGGTTTCTACCATTCATATCAATATCGGTCTCCATAACCATTTTTCCACCTTCAATTACAAAAACAGTATCAAATACATCTGGGTCGACACTCGAGACATAGCCTTGAACACCATAAACGATTAGATGTGCTTTCTTTGTATTACCAGTCGATATACTTCCATGAAGGTCTATCATTATATATTCAGGTGGAGAGACTTGATACTTATGTAAATGAACAATGCTTTTTGTGTATCCTTCAGTGTTGAATATCTTTGTAGTTTGCTGTCCGATATTAAGAGCTGTTGAGACAACATTGACAGATGTCGAACCAATGTGAACTTTATCTGGAACGAAAAACTCAATCACCATAGTGTACTCACCTGGAGGAAGTTTGTATGCATTAAAACCTATCCTTGACCTGAAGTCATCTTTATTGTCTGTCGTAAGAGTCATATCATAGGCTTTTTTATTGATTTTGTGTGGGCTTGATGCAAAATTGATAATTCCATTAACAACAATATTACTCTCCGACGAGCTCTCGTCCACATCTTCCATCAGATATCTGAAAACGTCTTTTTCTGCAGTAGAGGAAGTTATGTGTGACTTGTTAACATAACTCTTATAATCGTCTGTTATTCGTGTATACAAGTTTGTATTAGAATCATTGAGTTCGGCGTTGAAGAATGAAACATTTACGGCAGCGCTATTATCATTTGGTTTAGGTGTTGCTAAATTAGTAATTTTATAACTTTGCATATCAAGATCGCTGGAAATCGTTTTGTCTAATTTTTCGTTTAAATGTGTATCAACATAACCTTTATTCGTAGCCATATCGCTTACAGTTGGGGTTTGAACATTATATATTACGTGGTTGTTCATATCAATTGAATTCTCCATAGGAAGCATCTCTTTGCGGCTGAGAAAGATATTCTTGACGTCATTATAAGAAACCAGATTATTATAATTGGCTCCCAAATCATGCCATGTTTGTTGTTTTGATTGGACAATATTGTATTTCTCTTGGAGGTCAATATTTTTAGATATATTCAAACTTGAACTAGGTTGTATTTTTTGAATCGCATTTTTCAAAGTTACCATATTCACCGCAGAAAGATCATTGTTTTCATCCGTATCCATATTTGTGATCAGTTTTCGATCCATATCAATTTCTCCAGGTAGAATTAATTTATTTCCTCGCAGATCCAAATCTGCAGTCATATGAGTTGTTCCATCTAACTTTAAATAATGTGTGTCTCCATACTCTTTGTTGACGACATCTTTAAAATTTGTAGGATCCTTGACATTAACTAATTTCTTGTTTTGCATATCATAATTACCATCATCTGTCAATTTGAACCCTACGCCGGGTAATCCACGTAAGCCATGTTGTGGGTGGTTAGTAGATTGTGACGATGGTAAAATTCCATTTGAGTAACTCATATATAATTGAGTTATATTATATTTTTCCATTGAAATTCTTAGTTGGGAATTTCCGTGGCTTATCAATATATACGAAGGAATATGGTTCTTTAGTTGCTTTCTCATATAATTCTTTTGGAATACTGTTTTCACGGCAAATTAGACTCTTCTCATTAGCACTTGGGAATTCGTAAATAGAGAAATGTGAACAGTTCAATCTTATGTCTTTTGGTGTCTTATAGTAGCTTTGACTCAGATAAATCACACTACAATTTTTGTGTCTCCCTCGTATAAAATAGTCGACCAATGGTTTTTGGTTTTTATTACATACGAAATCGTCAAATACTACTAATTTCTGTGAGTCACAGTCAATGTCTTCAACGGGAATAATCTCATCGTTGTTTGCTTCAATAACTTCATAGCCAACTTCATCACTTATTGGTTGGAACATATCCATAAGATTCTGGTACTTAGACTGCTCTAAGTTTTTAGCATAAAGATATACTTTATCAAAATACAACAGATGGATGATCATATGCATTAGTGCATTAGTTTTCCCCGAACCGCTTGGTCCGCAAACCAACATCCGAAATGATCGATCGGGCATGAATTCATATAACTGTTTAAAGTTTGAGACAACATCGTCTTCAACGTCATAATTTGGTATTTTCATTTATATTATGTGGGTATATTATTTCAATATAACATGGTGTATAACACGGTGTATAACACGGTGTATAACACAGTGTATAACACGGTGTTAAACGTTATTTTTATATATAATTTCCCATTTTTATGTAATGTAATAATATAACAATAAATGAGTTTACATAAGTGGAAAGAACTCGCAAAGAGTAAATCTGAATTAGGGAATAAGATTAATTATGTTCATGATAGAATTACGAAACAGGATATTAGTCAGCAGACAAGCCAACAGTCATTGGCGAAGGTATTTAAACCAGTGACTAGTAAATTAGATGATGTTATTGACAGTAATTTAGATTTAAGGATGCCTCCAAGGAAAAAACGACCACTGAAGAAAGGGGAAGTTGGTATTGACTATATGCCTGAAGTTGATCCATATGAAGACATGGATGTAGAAGGTCTGATTGATTTTGGTGATTATGTACCACCACAGCAAGATAAACAACTGGTGCCAAAACCTCCAACATATCAAGAATCTTTACAAAATCTTATGGAAGGACAGAAGGAGATTTATGTTGATCCTCAGTACTTCCCTCAGGAACTTGATGATTTACCACCAGAATATGATGACAATGAAGAGATCGATTATGCATTACATGATGAAGATGCGAGTAATGAGATTTTGGATGATGTTGGTATTGTGAATTATGAAAATGCGGATAAGATATTGAATCAATCAACAATGACACCCCAAAAGACTCAGAACTATCTTAATAAGATTATAAAGGAGGCCAAATCAAAAAGGAGCCAATTAAGTGGCTATAAAGCAAATGTTACAAAACAATACAATAAGGGGGAGGTATCAGATGCAGAGAGGCAAATGCGAAACAAAAGAATAGACAACGCAAGAGTTACTTTAAATGAATACATAAAACATTATAATACTAAATTGGAAACAATAAAAGGTTCTGGAATCCAGAGTCGGGGAAAAAAACAGAGAGGTGGCAATATTATGTTTTTTAATGATGTAAAGCAGCTTTTGAAAAAATTGGAATTGATTATTGGTGAAAGATTGGCAGGGAATACCAGCATTGAGATGCGAAATATGGGAGTAACTATATTGGACACATTATTGAAAATGTCGACAATCAATAGACCGCAATATAATAAATTGTTTAGTCAATATTTCAAAATATAATTAATATAACTTTATTATATAAATGGAACGAGAGATAGTATTATCATCTTATAGTGTAAAAAATCAAGGGAATAATAAACCTGAGGATTTTACAACAAAATTTACTAGACCTATAATTTTGGATAGTAATATGCAATATGATATTGGTCTTAACAGAATTATCAATATGAGTTTTACATGGTTTAATGTTAATGCTGGATACAACAATCAATTAATCAAATATAGCTCCGATAGTGGTTCAACATTTAACAACATCACCTTTCCAGCCGGAGTATGGAATTATACAGACTTCAACACATATATCAAGGACATAACAAAGACTGGTGATACGTATCCGATCACTCTTGAATTCGATGATACAACATTTAGGGTCACGGTTACATTAGCTCAGAATTACCAACTTGATTTAAAAGAAAGTAATTTTAATGACCTGATCGGTTTCGATAAAATAGTATTAACAAGTGGAACGAATATAGGGCCGAAAGTGCCCAATCTCAGTCAAGACACTGACATACTTAATATTCATTGCGACCTAATTAATGATTCACTTGTAGACGGTCAAGATACGGACATCATTTATTCCTTCTCAACCAGTGTTCTCCAACCTAGTTATTCATTCACCTTAGAACCCCGGAGAGTCACCTACAATCCTGTGAATAAGAATACGATTTCTAGTATAAGGATTTATATCACCGATGGAAAAAGAAGATTAGTTAACCTGAATGGAGCAGATACATCTTTCTCACTAATTCTGAAAAGTTTAGAATAATATAACATAATAGTATAAATGAAGCCATATGAATTCAAAAGATTTTACCATCCAAAACTTGGTAAATTTGTATATCAACACAAAGGGTCTGGGCTTATCGTTGATAATATTTTCAAACCATTAAAGAGTGTGGCATCAGCTGTTTTTAAGAAATTTGCTAAGCCAATAGCAAAGAAGGCACTAGAATCGGGGATATCGCATGCAGGTAAGCGATTGGGTGAGGCAGTATCACAGAAGTCAGGAGACCTAATAATGAAAAGATTGGCAAATTTGAGAAAAGGAGCTACAAGACAAACGGCAAATGTTCCATCCTCACCCATTAAAAAGCAACAGCAAGATGAAAGTACTGATATGATACTCAATAGATTGATATCAGGATCTGGTGTTAAAAGAAGGCGTAGAGTAAGAGTAGTATAGAATCAATAAAATGATTGAAAACATCTATATATTACAAAATTATGGTATATAATTGTAAAATTATCTAACATAATAATATAATGTCTTTTAGAACAAGTGAATTTCTACAAAGATATGAGTTGGTGCGATTCCAACTTGATGATGTAATCAGAACCCCTGCTAACAATCAACACCAAGTGAAAAATGGGTATAAATTTACAATTAATGATCGATCAGCGTTTTATGATTGGTATAATGCATATTTTGAAGTTCAATTTCAGCTTCAAAAACTAGCAGATGGATCAGGCTATGCCCAAGCTGATAGAATTACAATTATAAATGGATCACATAGTTTAATTGATCATCTTATGATTAAATCTGCAGGTAAAATAGTTTATGATACTGATAATTTGCATAAAGTGACTTTCGTAAAAAATTTGTTAGAATACTCTGATGATTTTAGCAGATCAGTAGCTAAAAACAGTTTCTGGTATTTAGATACTGATAATACAACAGCTAATACTAATACAGGATATGAAGCTAGACGAGTACAAACTCAAGCTGTACAAAACGATGGTAATGGAGGCGCTAAAAACATCAATATTATTATTCCGTTAAATCGTTTTTCATTTTTTGAAGAACTTGAAGATAAAATGTTAGTACCTATGCAATTACAATTCAACATTGAGCTACAAAATGATGATGAACTAATTCACATGGCTAATGGTACTGATGCTGGCAGAATTGTTGTTAATAGGTTTCTGCTTTGGATTCCAAAATTAACACCAAAAGATTCTCTGTATGATAAATTTGTTAGTTCATTTTTGAAAGAAACACAATGGAAATATTTAAGGGAGATGTATGAATTGTCAGCTCCTTCACAATCATCAGGATTTTTCCAAATATCAAGTAGTATTGATAATGTTCAACATATTTTTGTTTATTTAAAAAGAACCAACCCACCTAATGATGCAATGGTTGAAGATTCGCCTTATTTAATGGACACTTTTAAATTAAATGTAGGAGATAACAACTCATCATTACTAAATTGCAGATTAGAGTATGGTAACGGAGTCTTTTATCCAGAAACTGAGTATGATTCGGAATCAAAAGTAAGAATATTTAATGATTTAATGTCATACGGTTTTAGGAAAAACGACTATAATAGTGGAACTCAATTGAATTTAGCAAATTACAATTCTCTATATGGATTAATTTATTTTGATCTTACATATCAAACTGAAAAAGTAACAAGAGATCCAAAACAGCTTATATTTCGATATAGATTAACAGCTAACCCAGCTGCAAATTTTAATGTACATGCTATAGTTTTGTATAAGGAAGTTGTTATTGATAAGGTTGGCAATGAATTGGTTATAGTGTAAAAAGTTATAAATTACTAATCAAATAATATCATTATTTCATATATGTTTTATAACCAGAAAATTATATAACATATATTATATACAACAAATGACTCAACTTTATGAGATTAATGTGAAATTGTCTGACAATCAAAAGAAAAATCTTAGCAATGCTTACCACAAAAGGGAAACAATTGTTCTAAGACTTACGAAGGACTCTCTTCGTGGTAATGATACTCTACATGTCCCGGCGATGGTAAAAAAAAGATTGGAAAATAATCGACTATTGAATAAGGGTATGGACATTAAGCTTGCGAAAACAAATATTAGGAAACAAGTCGGTGGAAGTTTGTTAACTACCATTCTAACCCTTGGACGTGCAGCTTTACCTACTATTGGTAAAACCCTTGGTCTTTCAGCTCTTGCTGGTTTGGCTTCAGAAGGTGCTTCTCAAGTGGTTAAAGCAATATCTGGAAGAGGTATACAGTCGGGTGGTTTTCTTATACCCCAAGATAAAATTAATAAGCTGATAGAATATAAGCATCTTTTAACGACGAAACAAAAACAGGATATATTGAATGCTCTTCAGTCAGGTTCAGGTGTTCATGTAAAACCCACAAAAACACAATCAGGTGGATTCCTTGGAACTCTGTTGGCTAGCGTCGGTATTCCATTACTCCTAAATGCTCTAACTGGTAAAACAGGTAGCGGTGCTCCTCGAATTGGAAATAGTAAGAAAAAGGGTAGGGGAGCTCCAAGAATTGGTGTATATAGACAACCACCCCCATTTTATGGGAGTTGGCCCGATAATACGATCGGTATGGGGATTAAAAAAAACAACCAAAAAAAAAAGACAACCAAAAGAGGCGAAGGCTTGCTATTAGGAAAAAACTCACCGTTCAACGGAATTCCACTTCTAGGGGCAATACTGTAAAACCGAAATTCCACAAAGACATCCCGTTAAGTAATCATGATCTAATAAAATGGTGCAGATATTTAAACATCCCAATCAGTGATGTTCTGTCAAGGGATGAAAGAGTTCCACATAATCATAGCCAAGCATTATTTATTTACAATCTAGAACCTAGTTATATGGCAGGATCTCATTGGGTTACAACTTATGTAAAAGACAACGTGATAAATTATTTTGACAGTTTTGGTATGCCTCCATTTCAAGAGATCGTAAATCATGCGAAAAGAAGGAATATGACACTGCTTCACCAAAACAACCAAATCCAAAACATAAAAACGTCTACATGTGGCTACTTCTGTTTATACTTTCTGAACGAAATGAATAAGGGAAATTCGTATTATAATTTATTGCAAGTATTTGACATATATAACACAATGAAGAATGAGAGATTCCTCGAACATTATTTCAGAAATATCTAACTTATATATATAATGGTAAAATCATATTGCGTTAAGGAAAAACGACAGACGGAATCAATACCTGGTTCTGAACGATATGTAAGAACTAAAAACAATCGATTGATGTTGAAATCACAATGTTCTTCTTGTGGAATAATAAAAAGCCGATTTGTATCCAATAAAAAAAAGGGAAACTAAAAGGCCCGTCTGAAGGGGCGGGCTTATTTGATATTGAAGGAAGTCATTCATTGGGCGAAATAGCTTTGAAAGCAGGTGTCAAGGGTCTATATAATCTTGGTCGTTTGGGTGCTTCGAAGGCTATTAAATCAGAACTAGCTAAACGCAAGATAAAAGGTGTGGCTGACAAATACATAAATAAAGCTATCGATAGTTTCACAGGTGATATAAGCCGAAAACTAGATCCTCTTCACGGTGGTGGTGCAATAGATATCCACAAGGCTATATTAAAAGTGGCGCCCAAGAAGGGTTTTGTGTTGCCTGGGCATAGATATACAGGTCCTGGCAACCCTCTTGAACAGCAGTTGAAGTATGACCCAAACACTGGTCAAATACTTGAGATCTATCAGCAACCAACGGGTAAAACAGATGCTGTCAGTATGCAGCATGATGTTGATTACAGTGTTTGTGGAAATAAACCAAAAAGTGATCAAGTCAAATGTAAAAACAATGCAGATCGTAAAATGGTTAAGTCACTGGATGATGTACCTTATAATGAGAGACAATGGGGTCATTGGTTGGCTAGAAACACGATTGATATAAAACAGAAATTAGGCCTTGGTGTTAAACAAAAAAGGAAGCCAAAAAACGGAAAGCGGCGTTGAGTAAAAATGATTGGGCTCAACAATTAGCCGATGAATTACATAAGCCAATCAAACGAAAATTTAAAACAAGAAGAGTTATTGTTAATGGAATAGATGATATTTGGAGCGCTGACCTTGTAGAAATGCAGAAGTTTTCAAAATGGAATAAAGGATATAGATATTTATTAAACATCATTGATGTGTTTTCAAAATTTGCTTGGAGCATTCCTATTAAAAATAAAACAGGTGATACAATCACTGAATCATTTGATGATGTTATTAAAAAATCAAAACGGAAACCTAAATTTATTTGGGTAGACCAAGGATCTGAATTCTATAATAAAACTTTCAAAGACTGGTTAAAGAAAAATAATATTGAGATGTATTCTACTTTCAATGAAGGTAAAGCTGTTGTTATTGAGAGATTTAACAGAACATTAAAATCTAAAATGTGGAAACAATTTACAGCTCAAAATACAACACAATATTTAGACATGTTACCAAAACTATTAAATGAATACAACAGTACAAAGCATTCAAGTATTAAAATGAAACCTATTGAAGCTAGTAAAAAGAATAATGAAGGAACTGTTTATTTCAATCTATATGATATGGAACCATCATCATCAAAAGTAAAATTCAAAGTTGGTGATAAGGTTAGAATTTCAAAGTATAAAAGAAAGGTATTTGATAAAGGATATACAAGTAATTGGACTGAAGAGGTATTTACAGTTGATAAAATCCAATACACAAACCCTATTACATATAAGTTAAAGGATCTTAATAATGAATCAATAGAAGGATCTTTCTATCAACAGGAGTTATTAAAAGCTAAACAAGATGTTTTTCGTATAGATAAGGTTATCAAAAGAGACTATAAGAAAAAACAAGCTTTGGTATCATGGTCTGGTTATCCAAAAGAATTTAATTCATGGATACCGTTAAAAGATGTCAAAAATATATAATGTTTATATATATCATGAGTGGCATTGAGAAATATATCAAAAAAATAAATTTTCAAATTCATGAATGTGAAGATGAAATAGACAATCTTCATGATAAAATATATGATAATGAGCGTAGATTGGATCTGTTACAATATAAAAAGAAATTATTGAAACTTTATCATAAAAAAATACATGAAATTGATGAAGATATAACATTGAAACAGTTATTGAATATTATCTGCAATGAGATAGAAAACAATAGAAATGATGATGAATGTAATGTGTTGAAACAAACCAAAGTTGATAATATAGCTGAATTGAAAACTGAAATATGGGTATAAATTAAAAATACTATAAATTATTTAAACGCACTAAAATGACTTAAAAAAATACTCATACTATATAGTAATGGAAAAACAACCAAGGGGAAGACCTAAAAAGTATATAACAGATGAAGAAAAACGTATTATGGGACGTGTTTATTGTAAGAAGTATAATGACAACCCAGAGAATAAATATCATTGCATTGAATGCAATAAATATTTCCATCCTGCAAGTAAATATAAACACAATAAAACGAGAATTCATCAATTGAATTCACAAAAATACAACAACGAATATCACAAGAATATCATAAAAAGATAATCATATGACCAATCATATATGATTATCTCAAATTATTTCCAAAATGATTCCAAAAATAAACGCACTATGAAAAAATGACTTAAAGAAATATTATATATAGTTATATATATATAGAATGAATTTTGAAAAATCCCAACTTATGAAACTTAAGAAGTCAGAACTAATTAAACTGTTAATGAAACAGAATGCTAAACCAGCTCCTAAAATTATAATAGTGGATGACGAAAAACAACGTAGGAGACCAGTGCCTACACCAAGAAAATCTGTTAAACAGATGGTTACGGAATACGAAGACAATATTATTTTACCACCTATTGAGTTCAGAGATAATTACAAACCAATTCCAGCACCAAGAACTAAAAAACAAATGTTGGAAAAACCAATTCCAGCGCCAAGAAGTAAGGTCTCAAATGAATTCAATTTCGATGACACTATTTTTGATTCATCATCCAATGACCAACCTCTATTCAAAATAACCGAAATCAGAAATACAGCTAATAAAAAATTCAACGCTTATACTAATGAATTCAAAGTTTCTGTACGCAAAAATTTCATAAACAATAAAAATGATGTTTTCAGTGTCTTTGAAAAAATGGTTGAAATGGCAATAAAGAAAAGACAGTTAAAAGGTAATGACAGATTTAGATTGGTAATTTCAAATGATGAATTAGATCATCCTATCTCAACAAAATTGTTAAAAGTTTCTGATTTCAAGTTAAATCAACTTTCAGATTTTATTAATACGTTGGAATATAAAGAAATAGATTTAGAAAATTGCAAAATAATTATTCAATTTGTGAAAATACCAACAGGTAGAGGGCGGTTATATTTATCAAAACAAACAGTGAATAGGAAACAATGTATTATCACAATAAAAAATAATGACACAACATGTTTAGCAAGGGCTATTGTAACAGCTTATGCTCATTTACACCCTGAGAATTACACCACAACTCAGTTGAAAGATGGATTAAACAAAAGCCGAAAACTACAAGAAACTGAAGCTATAAAATTACATGAAAATTGTAATGTAGAGATAAATGAATATGGAAACATTTTGGAAGATGTCAATAGCTTTGCATCATATTTAGATACAGAGATTAATATCATCGATTCAGAACACTTCAATGAAATCATATACACAGCCAACAAAGGAAAAACAGACAAAATCTATTTATACAAAACACGAAATCATTTTGATGTTATAAAATCAATGACAGCTTTTTTAGATGTAGCTTATTACTGTCATAGTTGTAAAAAAGCTTATACAAGACGTGACAAACACAAATGCCCACAAAAATGCCTATCTTGTTTTAAATATTTTCCAGATGGAAATAAATGTGATGGAAAAGACGTCACCTGTAAACACTGCAATCGTGTTTTTCATAGTGATGTTTGTTTTAAAAATCATACAAGTAATCGTTCTAAAAAAGATGACAATGATTCAGTATGTAACAGTGTAGCAAAATGTTCAAAATGCAACCAAATAATACTGAAACCATATATAAAAATGCACAAATGTGGATATAAAATGTGTAATAACTGTAACAAATATTGTGAAAGTAAGCATAAATGTTTTATGAAAAAGATAAAATGTAAAGGAGGTAATTGTATCAAAGACACTAAAAATCCTTGCAGATTAAATAAACCCATACTAAAAAAAGATTATTGTTATTCATGTAGAACATATAATGAAAAATATTCATTTTTTGATTTCGAATGTACACAAAACACTGGAACACATGTAGTCAATTTGGCTATCTGTCATGATTTCAATGGTAATGAATCAATCTTCAATGATATTAATAGTTTTTGTAATGGAATTCTCAATGAAAAATATAAAGGTTACACATTTGTGGCTCATAATTCAAAAGGATACGATAGCCATTTTATTCTTAAATGGTGTATAGATAATGGTTTCAAACCTTATTGTATTTACAATGGTGCAAAAATAATGATGATGGAAATTCCAAAATTAAGAATAAAAATAATCGACAGCCTAAATTTTATTCAACAACCTTTGTCCTCTTTCCCTAAAACATTTGATTTAATCGAGTTGAAAAAAGGATATTTTCCACATTATTTCAACAAAAATTGTAATCAAAACTATATAGGAGAGATGCCATCTAAAAAACATTATGGATATAACCAAATGAAAACACAAGATAGAGAGAAATTTTTACAATGGTATGATGACCGTGTTAATGAAAATTATGTTTTCGATTTCAAAAAAGAAATAATTGAATACTGTAGGTCAGATGTTGATATATTAAGAAGATGTATGTTAAAATTCAGACAAGATTTCATGAACCAAGAAAATATTGATCCACTAAAATACATCACAATAGCTGGTGTTTGTATGGCTATTTATAGAGGAAATTACATGCCAAAAAATACCATAGCTGTAGTTGATAATGTTGTTCAAACAGAAAACCACAGTACAGTTAGTATTGCATGGCTGGATTATATCAGCAAGAAAAATAATATTAAAATTCAACATGCCTTAGAAGGTGGTGAAAAAGCTATCAAATGTATCAATAACAAAATAAAAGTAGATGGTTTTTGCGAATCTACAAATACTGTTTATGAATTTCAAGGTTGTTTCTGGCATGGATGCCCAGATTGTTACAAACCTGATGTTATCAATAACAAGAATCAAAGCGACATGGGTACTTTGTATAATAAAACCCAAGATAAAAATAACAAAATAATAGCTGCTGGTTACAATCTTATTGAAATGTGGGAATGCAAATTAAAAAACGATAAAAATTTTCAGAAATATTATAAAGTTGAATGGAATCGAGAAGTGGTCGAACCGTTAAACCCTAGAGATGCTTTTTATGGTGGACGAACAAATGCTACCAAATTATTGTATAAATTCAAAGAAGGTGAATGTGGAAAATATATTGATTTTTGTTCTCTTTATCCTACAATTCAGTTCTACAAAAAATATCCCATAGGTCATCCTAAAAAAATAATATCACCAGAAAAATACGACGTAAAATGGTATGGTTTCATAAAATGCAAAATTTTACCACCACGAAATTTATACCATCCAGTTTTACCTCAGAAAATAAAATGTGAAAAATCAGAAAAGTTAATGTTTCCTCTGTGTATATCATGTGCAAAAACAAAACAACAAGACAAATGTCAGCATAGTGAAAATGAGCGATCATTTATAGGTACATGGACAACAGATGACGTAAATAAATCCATTGAAAAAGGTTATACAATCATAAAAATATACGAGGTTTGGCATTTTGAAAAGTCAAGCAATGATTTATTTAAAGGATATATCAAAAAATGCATGAAGCTTAAACTTGAATCAACAAAATATAATTTCAAAAATGAATAAGAAGAAATGATTTTCAGAAATAATGTCCAAAAAAAAATTAGATATTGAATTAGGTGAATTAAATGAAAATGCAGGTTTACGAGCTATTGCTAAAATGTGTCTAAACAGTTTATGGGGTAAATTTGGTCAACGAAATAATATGAATCAATGTAAATACGTAACTGATATTAATGAATTTTATCAAATAGTACTTGATGATACCATTGATAATTTAAATATGAATTTCATAAACAATGAAATGGTACAAATGGCTTATAAGTATAAAGATCAGTTCGTTGACAATTCATATAATACTAACATCTTTGTAGCATGTTTTACAACCAGCAGTGCACGGCTAATGTTGTATGAAAAACTAGATTATTTAGGTAAACAAGTATTATATTTTGACACAGATAGTATTGTGTACATTGAATCTCCAAAGAGTAAGAAAGTAGAAACAGGAGATATGTTAGGTGATCTCACAGATGAATTAGATGGTGAAATTATAAAAGACACTTTTGTATCAGGTGGTCCAAAAAATTATAGTTTCATATATGGAAGTAATAAACAGAAATGTGTTATCAAAGGTTTCAGACTTAACCACGAATATTCCCAAATACTAAATCACACCAATATGATTAAAATGGTAAAAAACGAAATCAAAGACCTCACGTTAGTAAATGAAAAGAAAATAACCAGACAAAACAAACAAATCGTAAACAAATATGAAGAAAAGGTATACAGTTTTGGATATGACAAGCGCGCAATAAAACACATATCTGAAAACTGTATCGAAACATATCCTTATGGATATTAAAACCCCACTCTGATGATTGAATAAAGGTTGGTAAAATCAACTTCCTGTTTCCCACGCGTGGGAAACGAATTTTAAGATAAGAAAACAATAGCATTGGATGACTTCATTTCATAGGGGGCTCCCCCTGTTTTTTCCGAGAATGTCACACACCGATAATTCCATCCTGTTTACAGTCTAATATTATCAGTTGAAAAAGGTTTTTTCCCTTCCCAATGGAAACAAAAGAGAACAATAAATATTCCCACGCGTGGGAAACTATCTTTGTTCCATTGCGTAGATGTTATTTTTAATCCAAATGCTAACTCTTTGATGGTTGTCATAAAAGGTGATGAGACAAAAAATATTCCCACGCGTGGGAAACTGAGTGGAAGGCATAATATTTCACACACCTTTGATAGCACTGATAGATAAACAGCGTTTTATTGAGTTTAGAACAGACCGGGAAAAGTTGAGAGATCTTGTAAAGTTAAATCAAACCCCATAATATGTTGAAAATATTTTCTCTCGTGATCTGAAACAATAGCTATAGTGATGACTCATTTCATAGGGGGCTTCCCCTGGTTTTCCGAGAATGTCACACACCGATAACTCAATCCTGTTTACATTCTGATGACTCATTTCCTCACAATAAATATTCCCACGCGTGGGAAACAATCTTTGTTCCATTGCGTAGATAACTAGAGTGGAAGGCATAATATTTCGCACACTTTTGATATCACTGATGGATAAACAGCGTTTTATTGCGTTTAGAACAGACCTGGCAAAGTTGAGAGATCTTGTAAAGGGAAATCAAAGTCCACAATATGTTGAAAATATTTTCTCTGAGTTAGTGAAAAAATACCCAGAACTAGCTGCTGATCCGGAAGGTTTACCTAATTTGAAAGTTGGAGCTTGTACTGCAAGTTCCCAGACGAAAAGTGATGCTGATATAAAAGACGAGCTGCTAAGAAGCATCGACATGACAAGATTTATGGATTATACGGGAATAAACGTTGTTTTGGACAATGAAGAAACATGCCTGGATTCGTTGAGAAGCCTTGAAGTAGCTATTAAAGATTCAAGAAAGAGAATAGTTTATTTCTCTTGTTTACAAGGTCAAGTGATGAAAAGACTACAAGACATTACAGGAAAAAAGATGACTGCGATATTGAAACTAACTCCATATTCTCAATCTCAAGCATATTTCTTAATTAATTTCTATGAATTAGTTCAAAAGTATAACAAGATCATGTATTCTAACTTACCTCTTCGATTTTTTAAGACGAATTTTAAGATTATTGCTGGCATTTGCGATAGTGAACCAGAATTGTTTATGTAAGATTTTGTACATCGCCCAACTTCCTGTTTTTCCGAGAATTGTGTCACGCAAAGGAAATCACGCAATGGAATAAACGCACCATTTGTTTTTATTAACATATAGTTTCATTTGATTTTTCTATATTTTTTAATCCAGCAGATAGAAAGTAGTGATGTACTACATTCTCTGAGGCAATTGCCTCAGAGTGTAGTACATTACTACTCTTTTCTTCTGTCAAAATTACACAACTCTTAGAGATGATTTTTATAGTGAAATACAGACTCATTTACCAAATCTGATATAAAGAATGATCAATCATAGAAATTAGTATAAAGAACCAACGAAGTCCATTAATTATTTTATAAATACGCAACTGATGAAGTTCTTTTATCGTGTTTTTATTTAAGTAAAGAAATATTATCAATCACCATTGATGTGATTTTATAGTTAAGTTGTGTGCTTTTGCTTGTATTTATAGTCATGCAAATAAAGCTACTTGTCTTGAAGTCTTGAGGTAAAATAAGTTTAGTGACAAGCTTTCCCTTCCCAAATGTTTTGTTAGATGTCAATAACAGCTCTCCCGTCCACACCGTACTCATCTACTGAGGTAGAAAGAGACAGAGTTCTTGTCAGGCTTGGGAAACAGCGTGATATTAAACAGAGACCATCAGGTCAAAAGTCCAATGTGCTAGCCAAGTTTTCTCCGCGGTTTGTGAAGCAAAAGTTACGCATCACAAAACACGCATAAGTCTAGCTTTATTATAGGAGATATTTAAACAGAAACTGACTTAAACCCAACCGAACAAGAGCAGTTCACAGTTGCCGGAAAAGATTACGCAACGTTTCTCTGGGCTAATTTTAGATACTGTTGTTGCTAAACACTGACAAAAAAAAATGTTTGTTTCCGAGTGTGCGCGTTCGTGAGTTTTTATGTCAATCTTCTTTAATTTCCGCGCTGAAATGAAAACTTTTTAAAGATTCTTTTCATGTCTCGGGAACAAAGCTTATAAACTGAACTGGCTGTTCTGAATACAAGTGAAGAAATAGAGGACATGAACACATTTAATAGATGTAATAATATTTTGTTTGTCTTTCTTGCTCAGTAACGCGTTACTCACACGCATACTGTCAAAACCATTGTGTGACAAAATGTGTCACGGTCCTTACGTCACACAGAAGTCATTGTACTCTTTGCTACGGTTTCCTTCAGTAATCGTTTGACCTCGTGTCGCGAACAAACCCGACATTTTGAGACAGACTCGTACCATTCCCTCCGCTGCATCTCTCCACCGTCTTACTTCTTCCCAGTCCCCCTCGTCCTGTCTCCACGGCTTGTCTCCACAAAAATGAACAACGTTCGGTTTTACTCCACTCGTTTCAAAAAACCATTTGTTGCAGCCATACTTGATGTGAATATGGTGCCATTCAGTTTTGTGCAATTGTGTAAAGAACTATTCATCAGGTCCTACAAAGTTTGCGGTGGTTGCTATCTGAGGAAGCGAGCTGGCTAACAAATAATCATCGATATTTGGCGTCAACACCATCGTGAAGCCATGAACGCCACAATACTTTTCCACAACATTTTCGATTGCCAACTCAGGGATTTTTAATCCATGCCAGTAACTGTGATTTCTAATTTCTAAACACAAAACACGCATATTTTCTAGGTTTTATTACAGGAACTTTAAATAAAAACTGAGCAAAACCGAACAAGATCAGTACAAAGTTACCTCTGAGCTAATTTTAGATACTGACAAAGTGTGCGCATTGGTAAGTTTTTTGTCAATCTTCTTTTCCGCGTTGCAATTTTTTAAAGATCCTTTTCATGTCTCTGAAACAAGCCTTCTTAACTGAACTGGCTGTTTTGAATACAAGTGAAGAAATAGAGGACATGGACATTTCAATATATGTAATTATGTAATATAGATCTTTATATAAAAAATACTAATATGGGTGATGATTATCCACGATTGTCGGCAGATGGTGACTTTAATATTTGTGTTCAATGTATGTTATACGATACCTTTTGCCATTCTATTTGGTAACTTCTCCAACAAAATAAGCACCTAACAGTTTAGAAGTTAAGCCGTTATTTTGAATGACACCAGTGCCCACGTGTAAATTGTTAGGTAAGCACTCGAGTGGATTCAACGATGCAAGCTGCTTATTTCTACCTGTTATCTGCCACTGAAATAAATTGTTAAAACCGTTTTGTCCACCCTACCTGTCAATTTTGCTATAGCATTTTTCAGGAGATTATATTTTCCTCAGAACGTTAACATCCCAATACTTTCGACAGGAGACGGGACACCAAGGCCACTTCGTTGAAGCCCAGTCGGTATATGTGGAAAATTTGTTGTATGCTAATTGTTTTCTAGTATGCAAATTTCCTCTTTACACGAAAGTGCAGTGTTTTAATTTCCGTAGGGACACGCTTTGTGAGGAATGTCTTTGAAAACGTTCATAAAATTCACAGCACGTGTTTTATCAGGTGTAAAAACTCTCTAGCTTTTGGAATTAATGGTTGAAAAAAAAAAACAACATAAATCTGATTTTTTTCAATTATTCTCGTTCTACTCATCCAGGACAATCGGCAACATAACTACATTTGCTGGAATCAAAAATCAACTCGAGTTATGATATATTTACCTAGAGGGCACTTTTTTCTGGACAAAGCGTTCTTCAAAATTCAAAACGTCATGTCTCATCTAATTTAGTTTCAAACGCGCTTTTATAACTTTTTTCAAACATATTCATTTGATGTCTCATCTAATATTTGTAATATCGACAAACAGTTTTCAGTTTTTTTTTTAACTTCTCTTGTTGTCTTGGAAATTAAAACTATTAATTACAGGTACACTATGACGTCATCAATTGTTGTCAATTTTGATGTCAAAATAATTTAGCGCATGTCCTCTGTTCCCTTGCCCAGTTTGGTATTGCATATTTAAAAAGTTATGCTAAAATAACCAAAATTTGCGACCCTTAACGAACCCTCGGATGGGTGGTTTGGCCTCGCCGTGTCAGGTAATAATAAGGAATGGAACTGCGGATGGGACAAAAAGAGTGAAATTTCTGATTCTCGCTGTGATAGTTGAAACAATAACGTCAAAAATTATGTTCAATTATAAACGGGCGGGAATTTAAGGCAGGGTGTTTCGATTAAGGTGAAAGGAAGTATTGTAAAACTGTGGAGGGGATTTAAAATACTAAGTGTTCAATGACTTTTTGCATCTTAGGCAACTGTGATTATAAACCGTGAAGACTTATACCCCATTCACACCAACGCTTAAACATGTTTAAATGTTGTTTAGTTTAAAACAGGTTTAGAAAAATACCTCCTAACCTCCCGTAATATTTGGAGTGAAATCTTTACTAAAAGAAACTTTATTGACTTTATTACCATTCCAGGTAGTTTGAGTCATATCCATTTCAAAACGTTCAAGACAGAGGCTAAAAACGTAGTTAAACTAAACAACATTTAAACATGTTTAACCGTTGGTGTGAATGGGGCTTAATAGTTTGTCATTGAGACCCTCTTCACTAGAAAAAAAACACACATCTGTTAACATAAAAGTGGCTTTATTTTCATCACCTTAAGCTAAAATTTTAACTTAAACTTACAGCATTACTAACTTATGGTCAACAATATGGTACTTCGTCTAAGAGGCAAAAATGATTGACATTGATTATTCTCGCATTGATTCTAGCAGCTCGCTAGGCAGTTGCAAAACAAACCTGAAAAGATTCAGACTTAGTTGAACTTCACCATCCATTCCCCACTTGCCCCGCATTGATTTCATGGACTGAGAGGCTTTCTAAACACTAGTTTCTAACAACCATAAAAAATATATTTTGTGAAAAAAAATTCGTTCGTCATTGCACGATCGCAACGCGATGCTATTCTTGAGTTTAACTTAATTTTCAAAGCTTTATCTTTTCTTTTAGGCTGAAACGTTTTCTTGAAGCTTTTTAAAAAATTGCGTTATTGAATCAGCTTCACCTTTACCTTCTTAATTTAGGAAGCCATTTTGTAATACCTTAGTAAAGATGCAGGGCCTGTTATTGTATCACGTTCGCGAATCTTCCCGCCATAAATTTGCATCAGAATATATCCTTTTCTCGAAATGAAATTTCCGATCACACGGTCAATTTATCACCTCTGTTTCAAACGCCCTTATCAAGAAAATTATTTGACACTCAACTGTCATTTCTAAGCATTTTTAGTAGGTCCTGGTTTCTGCGTTTTGTAAGTTTTGAGGACCACTGTAGAGAAATTGTGATTACTGTCATCGTGATTCTGATGTAGTTAAAAACATATTTGTAATATTAGTAAAATGGCTTCCTTAAACGTGAAATTTTAAAGTGCATAATCAAACTTAATTCGACGAAATGTACTAGTTACTAGCCACTTATAATCTGGTTTTCCATCACCATTTCTAACAATATAAGATGCAAACCCTATAGCTTCTGAGATAACCCCAATAATCAATATAGTAACGTGTGTAGCAGACGATAACACAACGTTTCACTCCTGTAACATAACAAAAAACATATCAGTCATTTTAAAAATATATCTACTCTTACTTTGCTAGAAAATAATTCACGTGTTTGGTCTCATGTTGTGTAGGGATGTAACTGCAATAGTATTTGTGAAAGCAGGTCTAATGTCATTCAACTGGTCCACAAATCTGGTCGCTTTAATGAATGGTCAGTTAACCCTTCAACTCCCAAAAATCGCAAATTTCTTTTTATAAATTATTGAAAAACAAACGGTACAATGCAAAAGTACTGCTGAAGAGGCTTCATTTGAATGGTCACACCATAGGATTTCATCCACAGACTCAAAAGTAAGAACAAATGGTACAATGCAAAAGTACTGCTGAAGAGGTTTCATTTGAATGGTCACACCATAGGACTTCGTTGACAGACGCAAAAGTTAGAACTACACTACATGCCTCCATATTAAATCGCTCTTTTATAGCGGTTTTCAATTAAGTGCCGTAAAACCAAAACCACTCTGGCCAATCACAAGAGACGCAGACAATCCAATGAACCAATCAGAATTCGAAGCAAATACATGTAGCCGGCGCCAAGCGCGGGAAAACGCGTGCAGGCAAGTCACGATTGGTTTTGGTTTTACTTCTGATTGGTTGAGAGAGTGGCACGAGATTTTTTATTCAATCATAAAGCGTAACAATGCCAAAACTAATTAAAGCAATTGAAAAATTACTTTCGACACTCAATTGAAAACTGCTGTATCATCTAAATTTGTCAGTTAATTCAGTTAGTTCAAGCTATTGTTTGTCTGTTCAGTGTTAATCCTATTGATGAGTCATTTACATTAGATGCACTTAGCTGTTGGCATCGGCTTGACTTTTGCTTATATTCTTATAGTTTTATCTTGTAGTTTTACATTCTTTGTTGTTGCTTATATATTTTTAACAGGACCTGCATTGATACGAATTTTTATTCTTTTAACTTACGTTTTGCGTTTTTTCTTTCCACTTCCAAAACGAGACTTTTCGGCTTGACGCGGTAAATAGGCAGCTTAGAGCACAGGTCAGCCATTTCATCACTCAGGTTTGAGCGATCATCAAGGGTACCAACTACTTCGTATTCGTACTCGCTGGAATTCCCCTTCGCCTTAACGGGGCCTGTAGAGGTATCCTGTCGAGACAACAAGTGTACAACTTTCAGTCTTCTCTAAATGTTTCCTGATAAAATGTGTACCTTATATATTTATATCTTTCTATTTGTGGGTTACAACTGAATGAAAACTTTCATAATAATAATAATAATAATAATAATAATAATAATAATAATAATCGATGTTTAGACACGTTGTCATTTTGAGTCAACAGACTGCTATCCAAGGGAGAGCCTGTATTAATCAAAGGCTCCTGTGAATAAAAAACGCTCTAAATGAAAGATTTTGCACACCTCTGGACTCTCCCCTCTCCTAGGCGTTTTGTCCCACCGACCCCACCCCCCCTGCGTCCAACTCCCCACCCTCACCTCCCTCCAACGTAGTCCCATGGGCAAAGCACGTGACCATTACATTTCACGGGTTTGATGTTTACAGCCGGTCGACCGATCGAGGGAAATTTCCACCCAAATGCCGGCTATAACCTCGTGTTACAAATAAAAACCAAATGAAAAATACTAATGTTACCTTGTCAAGAAGTTTTACAAGATCATCAGGCTGTGGCAGCTCTTCGGTGGAATAACTCAGAAAACAGGCTTTTGCAGAAGAGATTCGGTGCATGGCCAAGTTCTACATCAGAAGAAAACAAACAAAAATGCTAAATAAGTAAATATGCAAATAAGTAAGTCAAGGGATATGTCGAGAGTAAAAAGTAGAAATGAATGAGTTAAAATAGCGCCTTCGGGATAAGAATACTTAGAATGATCAGAACACATAACGATAGAGTGATTTTCAATTAAGTGTCGTAGAATCAAAACCAAATAAATTAATTTCTCTGCCTAATCGGCACAACAGACGCAGACAAGAGACAACCCAACAAACCAATTAGAACTCGAAGGGAATGCACTGATGTAGCTGGCGCCAAGCGCGGGAAAACGCGTACGAGCAAGTCACGATTGGTTTTGATTTTACTTCTGATTGGTTGAGAAAGTGGTGCGAGATTTTTTAACCAATCACAAAGCGAAGTAATGCAAAACGAAAGCAAACGCGAAATTACCTTCAATACTCAATTGAAAACCACTCTATTACAGTAAATGAGTTATACGCCAAATCTGTTCTGTTTATACACGCAAAAGAACACATCATAATTTACAAGAATCTGTGATTTATTTGACCTGTTTGAAATCGTAGACAACGTCAACCGCTCCGGCAGATGAAGAGCTTGTTTTTGGAATGTGGAAGGTCTCAGTTTTCTTCTCAGTGTCGACTTCAATTGTCTCATCGTACTTTTCTTTTCCGTCGTCAACTTTAACTGTGTACTTCGACACGGGATCCTGCAAAGTAAAGTTGATTAATCAGTGTTGTGCTCTCTTTTTTTCTTTTACTAATTCAAGCTATGAAAAAAAATAGTCAGAAGAGAAATAATTTCAGTTGTCATTAAGTTTACCTTTTTCTCGGCTCCGCATTTGCAAACAGTCGCTCCCGATGCGGTGACAACAAAGACAGCAAGGCACAAAAGAAACACTCTGAATTCCTAGTGGCAAAAAAAATAATAACATCAATGTTATAGATTCGTCGCACTTGAGTGAAGTAAGCGCTCTTTTTTCGATTACCTCAGTTATTAAGGAGTATGCCTACAATTCAATAATAATCTGTGAGTTTTGTAAAAGAAAACTTACCATCTCTTTGCTTCTTCTTCTTCCGAGCTCTTCTTTCTTCTTTTAGCAAAAGGTTTTCCAGCTAACTCGCGGAATATGGATTCAAGTCGTATAGTCGACCCTTTATATACCATCTGTTGGGTTCCTCGATATTTTCTCGTTCATAACATGATATCTTTTATTGTCCCCGTTTCAGCTCTATTTTGACAGAGCTCAGTCAATAAACATAATTAACCTAAGACCTGCTCTTAGCTCTAAGATCAACACTTGAGCTTAAGGGTGCACTGTTACACATACAATAACACTTTCTGCATCATCATCATCATCGTCATCCTCTTTTTAACATCATTTGGTGTTTGCCAACGGCAGAAAAAAATTCGCCACATCGTACGATCGATTAGCCTGTCATATTGTTATCACATGCAAGAGAATGCTGACCGAAGCTAATGCTTACATGAGATACCACAGCTAGAAACAGGTCTTCATGTCAATTGATTCAGTTTGCATGCCAAGTTTTGCCCAAATCATGAGCTAAACCTAAGAGATAAATCGACGTTCTGTTGCTAAAAAACACAGCTGAAAACAGGTCTTGAGGTCAATAATTGTGCCAAGTTCTGCACAAATTATGAGCTAAGGCTTGAAGTTCTGTTACTAGATATTACCGCAAAAAACAGGTCTTTAGGTCAATTGAGTTTTGTGCCAAGTTCTGTACAAATCATGAGCTACAACTAAAGGATAAACGAAGTTCTGTTGCCATAGATACTACGGCTAAAAACAGGTCTTGAGGTTAGCTAAAACTAAAACGTTTGATATTGTAGTTTTTATTGTTTTTTTAATTTTATATCATATTGTAGATGAGTTCTGAAAAACCAAGTTGGAAGAACTATTAACACTATTGTATTTACTTTTGTAATTAAGCGCTGTGCTAAGTTGTACACAAATCATGAGCTCAGTAAAACTAAAAGATAAGCGAAGTACTGTTACTAGATACCACAGCTAAAAACAGGTCTTGCGGTTAATTAAGTTTAGTGACAAGTTCTACACAAATCACGAGTTAAAACTAAAAGATAAACGAAGTTTTGTTATACTGGATATTACCGCCAAAAACAGGTCTTCAGGTCAATCAAATTTAGTCACAAATTCTACACAAATCATGAGCTCAGTAAAACTAAATTTTGTTACTAGATATTACCGCTAAAAACAGGTCTTGAGGTCAATTTAGTTTTGTAACAAGTTCTGCGCAAATCACGATTTAAAACTGAAAGCCGATAAAAGATAAATGAATTGCTCGCATGTACTACACATATCACAGCTAAAAACAGGTCTTGAGGTCAATAAGTTTTGTGCCAAGTTCTGCACAAATAGAGCTGAAACGGTTGACAAATCCGACGAGATCATGTTACGAACAAAGAAAAATTCGCTAGGACCATGTAGGATTCATTTGCAAAATTATATATCTTTGAATAAAGCAAGAACAAATGGTCGAAAATTGCATTTGAAGGAAGTGAGATTCTCAAACTGTTTTGAGGCTGGTTAAACAATTATAATATAGCTAAAAACATGCTAAAAGAAGTGTTATTCTTTCAGTTGAGAACCGGTCTTTAATAAGGTGCTCCCAAGAGTGCTCCCAAGAGTGCCAAATATCAAAATTCAATAAAAATCGCAAATTTCATTTTGTACAATTTTGAAAAACAAATGGTACCATACATAAGTACTGCCAAAGAGGTTTCATTTGAATGGTCACACCATGGGATTTTGTTGACAGACTCCGAAAAGTTAGAACAAATGGTACCATGCAAAAGTACTGCTGAAGAGGTTTCATTTGAATGGTCACACCATAGGATTTCATCGACAGACTCAAAAGTTAGAACAAATGGTACCATGCAAAAGTACTGCTGAAGAGGTTTCATTTTAATGGTCTCGCCATAGGATTTCATCAACAGACTCAAAAGTTAGAACAAATGGTACCATACAAAAGTACTGCTGAAGTGGTTTCATTTGAATGGTCACGCCATAGGATTTCATCAACAGACTCAAAAGTTAGAAGAAATGGTACCATGCAAAAGTACTGCTGAAGAGGTTTCAAAAGAATAGTCACACCATGGGATTTTGTTGACAGACTCAAAAGTTAGAACTACTACATGTCTCGTCCATAATTGCCTCTGGGAGTGAAAGGGTTAAGCCTAGAAACTGGATCTTTAACGGGACCGCTTTTCATGATAATAAGCTTGCTTTAACCTTGCTGCATTATCTTGAAAAAGGAAAAGAAAATCGCCAAAAGCGATGAACGCAAAGAAATATGAAGGAAAGAGACAAAATAACGGCTTAAAAAAAGTCAAAATTCCACCAGAATGGCAATTTTGATTTCTTGACCGCCTGTCACGAAATCAAATTTGATGAACTGTAATCCACTTCCATCCTTGTATTCCTGCACTTTATCGCCTGAAAATACTGCTTCTGTTTTGCTCTATATAGAATCTTTTTATCCATTGTAGTTGTATATTGGTGGTATTTGGAGGAATTGGAGTTTTGGGGGCAAAATTCAAAGCGTTGGACATACGGCATCACGTGACAAAACACTATCTCAAGTGTTATGTAAAGACAGACGAAGAAATAAATCACTTAGCAAAATCTATGCGCATTAATACCGAACTACCGTCACGTTCAAGATTTTCCTTGCTCAAAAAGGCTCTTGATACTGCTCTTGAGAAGTCTAAGCGAATTCTTATCAAAAAATTAATACTTTTAATAAAAAATAATAAATTTCGAATTGAATTTAGTTGTTATATAATTTGTATCAATAGTTTTGTACCCTAAAGAAGGCAGCATTGCCGAAACGTCGGAAGAATAATAATTGAACAGCGTCGAAATTCTGGGTGGTAATGTTTTCAGAGTGCCTTTGTATTCACGACTGTTTACTTCAGTTCCACTCTATAATTTTTTTACAATTAATAAAATAGGCCCAGTGACTTTGAGAACAGGAACAACGTGAATCTAGAGAGCTAATTTATTGCAAACGAATATGAACAACAATAAGCTTAAAGCGGATGTTTCGCATTCAGAGTCCTTTAATGAATAAACCAAATTTATGTCTTTCATGTCTTAGCGTGACACAAATACGCATTGCTTCAAGTAAGAGAGAAATGGACACGTTTATGCGCTTTGTTAAAAAGTCAACTTTCATATGTGGTCAGTGGATCTGTTCCTCAAGTGAAAATATATCCTTCCGTTTTTCTGCTAAACAGTGTATGCAGACCTTAAATATCACACTTTTTATCGTATCGCGAATTACGGTATTTTAAAAGATATCGAGAATAAAGCTTCCACGAACTTGAGTGTCTCCTCAACCAAATCAGCTAAAATTCAAAATTTCTATTTGACTACATTTCGACAACTTTTTGTAAGGAAGGGTCGCGCAAATATGAACTTGACCAGCGATGTGTAGCTGAGCATTTCTTATTCACGAGTTGGCTCACAGGAGCCAGCAAGCACCTACGAATATACTACTACGGTGCAGGATTCTTGAGCTGACCTAGCAAGTTTCCACCCTAAATAGATGCCAAGGAAAACAAGACTGTCTAATCCACGAAACGCTAATAATCCACAGCAGAAAGAACCTTAAAACATAACATACAGTCGAACTGAGTTTATTCTTAGCATGACTTCAGTTCGAGTCACACTACTAAAAAGTTTTTTTGCCTTTTCTGGACCACGTGACTTCGAGCACGACGTACTCAATTTACTACGTGGTGGCACGATCAGTATTTCCTCGTTCTTAACACGATATTCTTAATTGTTCCCCGTTTCAGCTCTATATTTGTGCAGACCTTGGCAGAAAAGTTCGTGTTTTTAGCTGTGGTATCTATAGTAACAGAACTTCGTCGTGATTTGTGAAGAACTTGTCACAAAACGTAATTGACCTCAAGACCTGGTATTAGCTGTGGTATCTATAGTTACAGAACTTCGTTTATCTTTTAGCATTTATAGCTCATGATTTGTGTAGAACTTGTCACCAGACTTAATTGACCTCAAGACCTGTTTTTAGCCGTGGTATCTATAGTTACAGAACTTCGTTTATCTTTTACTAGGCATTTTTTGCTGATCATTTGTGCAGAACTTGTCAATTGACCTCAAGACAATTGTTTTTAGCCGTAGTATCTTGTAAGCACTTCAGTTCTAAAAATTGTAGAACTGAGCAGTTGTAACGGTAATGCATATAAATATTGCTACAAGTTGAAAACATTTTTTAGTTTAACTCAAACTTAAGTCATTTTACGAAATAAATCGAGTGGTCCGACTGTATGTTAGTTTTGGTTTCTTTGCTCTTCATTTCAAAATCGTTACATGCAACAATTAGTTTTAGTTTAGTTTCCCCTATTAGTTCTCCACGAGCTCATTCATTCATTCGTTTTGGTTTTAGCTCTATTTGCGCAGAACTTGTCACCAATCAAGACTTGTTCTTAGTATCTAGCATCACTGAGTATTTCGTTTATTTGTGGGTTTTAGCTCCATTTGTACAGAACTTGTAACTAAACTCAATTGACTTCAAGACCATGATTTTCAAGTTCGTCTAAGACATCAGTATCGCCCGGATTGACCATCACTGTATAGACATTTTTTTGCATTTTTATTCCATGATATGAATGCTTTTCACCTGTGAGAATAATCTTATTATTCCAAATGATCTTTCAGATATTCATCTGTAATAAGCTTTTCGGTTATAATGACATAAATCCTCTTTAATTCATGTTTGTAGAAATCCTGCGCATGCACATTAGTAAAATCGCTTAAGGAAGTAATCATTTGAGATGGTTAAAATTACTTTAAGGTCTATGAGAGCAGTCTGTCAAAAAGCTAAAGTTTAACAACACCTACAAGAATGACTGTACTCTTTCTAGTTGCTTAAATTTTACAAGAAGGGCAAACTGATAAGCGGAGAGCCTTAGTGAAATTTAGGCTTTGAAATCATAAACTTATGATTGACCTCGACGGATATAACAAAAACTCTCGAGATAAAAGACTTTGCCTTACTTGCGGACATAACCAAAATTGTTTCCTTTTCTTCTGTCAAAATTACACAACTCTTAGAGATGATTTTTATAGTGAAATACAGACTCATTTACCAAATATAAAGAATGATCAATCATAGAAATTAGTATAAAGAACCAATGAAGTCCATTAATTATTTTATAAATACGCAACTGATGAAGTTCTTTTATCGTGTTTTTATTTAAGTAAAGAAGGTAAAATAAGTTTAGTGACAAGCTTTCCCTTCCCAAATGTTTTGTTAGATGTCAATAACAGCTCTCCCGTCCACACTCATCTACTGAGGTAGAAAGAGACAGAGTTCTTGTCAGGCTTGGGAAACAGCGTGATATTAAACAGAGACCATCAGGTCGAAAGTTCAATGTGCTAGCCAAGTTTTCTCCGCGGTTTGTGAAGCAAAAGTTACGCATCACAAAACACGCATAAGTCTAGCTTTATTGTAGGAGATATTTAAACAGAAACTGACTTAAACCCAACCGAACAAGAGCAGTTCACAGTTGCCGGAAAAGATTACGCAACGTTTCTCTGGGCTAATTTTAGATACTGTTGTTTCTAAACACTGACAAAAAAAATGTTTGTTTCTGAATGTGCGCGTTCGTGAGTTTTTATGTCAATCTTCTTTCCGCGCTGAAATGAAAACTTTTTAAAGATTCTTTTCATGTCTCGGGAACAAAGCTTATAAACTGAACTGGCTGTTCTGAATACAAGTGAAGAAATATAGGACATGAACACATTTAATAGATGTAATAATATTTTGTTTGTCTTTCTTGCTCAGTAACGCGTTCCTCACATGCATACTGTCAAAACCATTGTGTGATAAAATGTGTCACGGTCCTTACGTCACACAGAAGTCATTGTACTCTTTGCTACGGTTTCCTTCAGTAATCGTTTGACCTCGTGTCCCGAATAAACCTGACATTTTGAGACAGACTCGTACCATTCCCTCCGCTGCATCTCTCCACCGTCTTACTCCTTCCCAGTCCCCCTCGTCTTGTCTCCACGGCTTGTCTCCACAAAAATGAACAACGTTCGGTTTTACTCTCCTCGTTTCACAAAACCATTTGTTGCAGCCATACTTGATGTGAATATGATGCCATTCGGTTTTGTACAATTGCGTAAAGAACTATTCATCAGGTCCTACAAAGTTTGCAGTGGTTGCTATCTGAGGAAGCGAGCTGGCTAACAAATAATCATCGATATTTGGCGTCAATACCATCGTGCAGCCATAAACGCCATAATACTTTCCACAACATTTTCGATTGCCAACTCAGGGATTTTTAATCCATGCCAGTAACTGTGATTTCTAATTTCTAAACACAAAACACGCATATTTTCTAGGTTTTATTACAGGAACTTTAAATAAAAACTGAGCAAAACCGAACAAGATCAGTTCACAGTTACCTCTGAGCTAATTTTAGATACTGACAAAGTGTGCGCATTGGTTAGTTTTTTTGTCAATCTTCTTTTCCGCGCTGCAATTTTTTAAAGATTCTTTTCATGTCTCTGAAACAAGCCTTCTTAACTGAACTGGCTGTTCTGAATACAAGTGAAGAAATAGAGGACATGGACATTTTAATAGATGTAATTATGTAATATAGATCTTTATACAAAAAATACTAATATGGGTGATGATTATCCACGATTGTCGGCAGATGGTGACTTTAATATTTGTGTTCAATGCATGTTATAGGATGCCTTTTGCCATTCTATTTGGTAACTTCTATCATCTCCAACAAAATAAGCAACCAACAGTTTAGAAGTTAAGCCGTTATTTTGAATGACACCAGTGCCCACGTGTAAATTGTTAGGTGAGCACTCGAGTGGATTCAACGATGCAAGCTTCTTATTTCTACCTGTTCTCTGCCACTGAAATAAATTGTTAAAACCGTTTTGTCCACCCTACCTGTCAATTTTACCAAAGCATTTTTCAGGAGATTATATTTTCCTCAGAACGTTAAAATCCCAATACTTTCGACAGGAGACGGGACATCAAGGCCACTTCGTTGAAGCCAGTCGGAAAATGTGGCAAATTTGTTGTATGCTAATTGTTTTCTAGTATGCTAATTTCCTCTTTACACAAAAGTGCAGTGGTTTAATTTCCGTAGGGACACGCTTTGTAAGGAATGCATGTCTTTGAAAACGTTCAGAAAATTCACAGCACGTGTTTTATCAGGTGTAAAAACTCTCTAGCTTTTGGAATTAATGGTTAAAAAAAAACATAAATCTGATATTTTTCAATTATTCTCGTTCTTTTCATCCAGGACAATTAATCTGCAGCATATACTAGATTTGCTGGAATCAAAAACCAACTCGAGTTGTGATATATTTACCTAGAGGGCACTCTTTTCTGGACAAAGCGTTCTTCAAAATTCAAAACGTCATGTCTCATCTAATATTTGTAATATCGACAAACAGTTTTCAGTTTTTTTAACTTCTCTTGTTGTCTTGGAAATAAAAACTATTAATTACGGGTACACTATGACGTCATCAACTGTTGTCAATTTTGATGTCAAAATAATTTAGCGCATGTCCTCTGTTCCCTTGCTCAGTTTGGTATTGCATATTTAAACTGCTAAAATAACCAAAATTTACGACCCTTAACGAACCCTTGGAGGTGTGGTTTGGCCTCGCCGTGTCAGATAAAAACGAAGAATGCAACTGCGAATGGAACAATAAGAGTGAAATTTCTGATTCTCGCTGTGATAGTTTAAACAATAACGTCAAAAATTATGTTCAATTATAAACGGGTGGGAATTTAAGGCAGGGTGTTTCGATTTACTTGAAAGGAAGTATTGTAAAACTGTGGAGGGGATTTAGAATACTAAGTGTTCAATGACTTTTTGCATCTTAGGCAACTGTGATAATAAACCGTGAAGACTTATACCCCATTCACGCCAACGCTTAAACATGTTTAAATGTTGTTTAGTTTAAAACAGGTTTAGAAAAATACCTCCTAACGTCCCGTAATATTTGGAGTGAAATCTTTACTAAAAGAAACTTTATTGACATTATTACCATTCCAGGTAGTTTGAGTCAAATCCATTTCAAAACATTCAAGATACAGGCTAAAAACGTAGTTAAACTAAACAACATTTAAACATGTTTAACCGTTGGTGTGAATGGGGCATAATAGTTTGTCATTGAGACCCTCTTCAATAGAAAAAAAAAGAGCACACATCTGTTAACATAAAAGTGGCTTTATTTTCTTCACCTTAAGCTAAAATTTTAACTTAAACTTACAGCATTACTAACTTATGGTCAACAATATGGTACTTCGTCTAAGAGGCAAAAATTATTGACATTGATTATTCTCGCATTGATTCTAGCAGCTCGCTAGGCAGTTGCAAAACAAACCTGAAAAGATTCAGACTTAGTTGAACTTCACCATCCATTCCCCATTTGCCCTGCATTGATTAAATGGACAGAAGGGCTTTCTAAAACACTAGTTTCTAACAACCATAAAAATATATTTTGTGAAAAAAAATTCGTTCGTCATTGCACGATCGCAACGCGATGCTATTCCTGAGTTTAACTTAATTTTCAAAGCTTTATCTTTTCTTTTAGGCTGAAACGTTTTCTTGAAGCTTTTTAAAAAATTGCGTTATTGAATCAGCTTCACCTTTACCTTCTTAATTTAGGAAGCCATTTTGTAATACCTTAGTAAAGATGCAGGGCCTGTTAATGTATCACTTTCGCGAATCTTCCCGCCATAAATTTGCATCAGAATATATCCTTTTCTCGAAATGAAAGTCCGGTCACTCGGTCAATTTATCACCTTTCAAACGCCCTTATCAAGAATAGTATTTGACGGCACTCATGACTAGCTTCAACTGTCATTTCTAGGCATTTTTAGTAGGTCTTGGTTTCTGCGTTTTGTACGTTTTGAGGACCACTGTGCAAGGGCGGATGCAGGATTTTTCTTAGGAGGGGGTGCACCTCTAAGGAATGATGTAACCACGTTTTTTTTCTTTTCTTTGCAGAATACCAGTTATATTAGAAAGATGCAGGTCATCTCAGGTGGGGGGGGGGGGGGGTGCGCACCCCTGCACCCCTCCCCCCTTAGATCCGCCCCTGCTGTGGGGAAATTGTGATTACGGTCATCATGATTCTGATGTAGTTAAAAAAATATTTGTAATATTAACAAAATGGCTTCCTTAAACGTTCAATTTTAAAGTGTATAATCAAACTTAAGTCGACGAAATGTATTAGTTACTAGCCACTTATAATCTGGTTTTCCATCACTCATTACTAACAGCGATATATGATTCGAATCCAATAACAACGAATCCACGTCGAACCCTGCAAAGTGATGAGGTAGCAACGTCTGTAGTAGGTGATACAAATATCACGCTTCACTCCTGTAACATAACAGAGAACATATCAGTCATTTTAAAAATATTTCTCCTTTTATTTTTCTAGTAAATAATTCACGTGTTTGGTTACATGTAGTGTAGGGATGTAGCTGCAATAGTATTTGTGAAAGCAAGTCTCATGTCATTCAACCGGTCCACAACTCTGGTCGTTTTAGTGAATGGTCAGTTAACCCTTTAATTCCCAAGAGTGAAACATGAAAATTCAAGAAAAATCGCAAATTTCATTTTATAAAATATTGAAAAACAAATGGTACCATGTAAAAGTACTGCTGAAGAGGTTTCATTTAAATGGTCACACCATAGGATTTCGTTGACAGACTCAAAAGTTAGAACTACACTACATGTCTCCATAATTGACTCTGGGAGTGAAAGGGTTAAGCCAAGGTAGAGGGCTCAGCTCAGTGACTGGTCAGTTTCTAGCCGTGTATTATTAATCTTTATCGATCTATTACAGCGGTTTTCAATTGAGTGCTGCTAAACCAAAACCACTCTGACCAATCACAACAGACGCAGACAATCCAATGAACCAATCAGAACTCAAAGCAAATACATGTAGCCGGCGCCAAGCGCGGGAAAACGCGTGCAAATAAGTCATGATTGGTTTTGGTTTTACTTCTGATTGGTTGAGAGAGTGGCACGAAATTTTTTATCCAATCATAAAGCGTAGCGATGCCAAAACTAATTAAAGCAATTGATAAATTACTTTCGACACTCAATTGAAAACTGCTGTATCATCTAAATTTGTCAGTTAATTCACTTACTTCAAGCTATTGTTTGTCTGTTCAGTGTTAATTCTATTGATGAGTCGTTTACATTAGGTGCACTTAGTTGATGGCATCGGCTTGACTTTTGCTTATATTCTTATAGTTTTATCCTGTAGTTTTACATTCTTTGTTATTGCTTATATATTTTTAACAGGACCTGCATTGATAGCAATTTTAATTCTTTTAACTTACGTTTTGCGTTTTTTCTTTCCACTTCCAAAACGAGACTTTTCGGCTTGATGCGGTAAATAGGCAGCTTAGCGCACAGGGCAGCCATTTCATCACTCAGGTTTGAGCGATCATCAAGGGTACCAACTACTTCGTATTCGTACTCGCTGGAATTCCCCTTTGCCTTAATGGGGCCTTTAGAGGTATCCTGTCAAGACAACAAGTGTACAACTATCAGTCTTCTTTTAATGTTTTCTGACAAAATGTGTACCTTATATATTTATATATTATATTTCTATTTGTGGGTTACAACTGACTGAAAACTTTAATAATAATAATAATAATAATAATAATAATCGATGTTTAGACAGGTTGTCATTTTGAGTCAACAGACTGCTATCCAAGGGAGAGCTTGTATTAATCAAAGGCTCCTGTGAGCCAACTCGTGAATAAAAAACGCTCTAAATGAAATATTTTGCACACCTTTGGACACTCCCCTCTCTTAGGCATTTTGCCCCACCGACCCCGACCCCCTGCGTCCAACTCCCCACCCTCCCCTCCCTCCAACGCAGTCCCATGGGCAAAGCACGTGACCATTACATTTCACAGGTTCGATGTTTACAGCCGATCGACCGTTCGAGCGAAATTTCCACCCAAATGCCGGCTATAACTTCGTGTTAGAAATAAAAACCAAATGAAAAATACTAATGTTACCTCGTTAAGAACTTTTACAAGATCATCAGGCTGTGGCAGCTCTTCGGTGGAGTAACTCAGAAAACAGGCTTTTGCAGAAGAGATTCGGTGCATGGCCAAGTTCTACATCAGAAGAAAACAAACAAAAGTGCTAAATAAGTAAATATGCAAATAAGCAAATAAGCAAGTCAAGGGATATGTCGAGAGTAAAAATAGCGCTTTCGGGATAAGAATACTTAGAATGATCAGAACACACCCCTTAAATCAGGAATTTACAGCCGTGTATCAGCAAAGGGTGGTATCATAAACGATAGAGTGATTTTCAATTAAGTGTCGTAGAATCAAAACCAAATAAATTTCTCTGCCTAATCACAACAGACGCAGACAAGAGACAACCCACTGAACAAACCAATTAGAACTCGAAGGGAACGCACTTATGTAGCTGGCGCCAAGCGCGGAAAAACGCGTACGAGCAAGTCACGATTGGTTTTGGTTTTACTTCTGATTGGTTGAGAAAGTGGCGCGTGATTTTTTAGCCAATCACAAAGCGAAAGCCAACGCGAAATTACTTTCAACACTCAATTGAAAACCACCCTATTACAGTACATGTGTTGTACGCCAAATCTGTTCTGTTAATACAGGCAAAAGAACACATCCTAATTAACAAGAATCTGTGATTTTTTTCACCTGTTTGAAGTCGTAGACAACGTCGACCTCTCCGGCGGATGAAGAGCTTGTTTTTGGAATGTGGAAGGTCTCCGTTTTCTTCTCGGTGTCGACTTTAATTGTCTCATCGTACTTTTCTTTTCCGTCGTCAACTGTAACTGTGTACTTCGATACGGGATCCTGCAAAATAAAGTTGATTAATCAGTGTTGTGCTCTCTTTCTTTATTTATTTAAGCAAAAACAACTAGTCAGACGAGAAATAATTTCAGTTAAGTCCAGTTTGGTTTACCTTTTTCTCGGCTCCGCATTTGCAAACAGTCGCTCCCGATGCAGTGACAAAAAAGACAGCAAGGTATAAAAGAAACACTTTGAATTCCTGGTGACAAAATGAAATAATAGATTCGTCGCATTTGAGTGAAGTAAGTGCTCTTTTTTCGATTACTTCAGTTATAGGAGTACGCCTATAATTCAATAATAATCTGTAAGTTTTGTAAAAAAAGAACTTACCATCTTTTTGCTTCTTCTTCTTCCGAGCTCTTCTTCCCTCTTCTAGCAAAAGGTTTTCCAGCTAACTCGCGGAATATGGATTCAAGTCGTTTAGTCGACCCTTTATATACCATCTGTTGGGTTTCTCGATATTTCGTCATTCTTAACATGATATCTTTTATTGTCCCCGTTTCAGCACAGAGACAGAGCTCAGTGACTAAACATAATTAACCTCAAGACCTGCTCTTAGCTTTAAGCTTAAGGGTGCACTGTTACTCATACAATAACACTTTCTGCATCGTAATCATCACCATCATCATCATCATCTTTTTAACATCATTTGGTGTTTGCTAACGGCAGAAAATTCGCCACATTGTACGCGTAGGATTTTAATGATACGCTACAGTTAACCCGTCATATTGTTATCACATGCAAGAGAATGCTGACCGAAGCTAATGCTTACACTAGATCAGCTAAAAGCAGGTCTTCAGGTCAACTGATTCCCGGTTTTTGCCAAGTTTTGCACAACTCATGAGCTAAACATAGAAGATAAATGACGTTCTGTTACTAGATACCACAGGTCTTGAGGTCAATTGATTCACGGTTAGTGCCAAGTTCTCCACAAATCATGAGCTAATGCATGAAGTTCTGTTACTATTACGGTAATATCTAGTAACAGAACTTCATGCATTAGCTCATGATTTGTGCAGAACTTGGAACAAAACTCAATTGACCTAAAGACCTGGTTTTAGCGGTTTATACCGCTAAAACCAGGTCTTTAGTTTAGGTTAATTGAGTTTTATGTCAAGTTCTACACAAATAATGAGCTAATGCATGAAGTTCTGTCAGATGTTACCACTAACGTCTTTAGGTCAACTGAGTTTTGTGCCAAGTTCTACACAATTCATGAGCTAAAACTGCTAAAAGATATACGAACTTACTTATCCCAATACTAAATAAAATAAATAAATAAATGCTAGATTGATTTAGTTGCTTTATCTACTCGTATTTAATATACAATTATACATATTGCTTTTATATGTGCGTGCGTGTGTGTGCGTGCGTGTGTGTTTATTCATGTTATTAGCATTTTCTCCTTTACCCCTGATCCACTTAATTAAATATCCTTTATATTTTCCAACCATGACGGCAAGGCATTAGTTTAACTATTTTTTGCCCCTTTTCTCTTTATTTCTTAATTATTTATTCCTGTAAACTTGTTAATCTTTAGAGAAATAAAATACTGCTCCATAAATAAAATACTACTACAAGATAAACGAAGTTCTGTTGCCATAGATACTGCCGCTAAAGACAGGTCTTGAGGTAAGCTAAAAAACTAAAAAGTTTGATCAACCACAGCTGAAAAGAGGTTTGAGGTCACGGTTAATGCCAACTTCTGCACAAATCGTGAGCTAATGCATGAAGTTCTGTTACTCAAGATATTACCGCTAAAACCAGGTCTTTAGGTCAATTGAGTTTTGTGCCAAGTTCTACACAAATCATGAGCTAAAACTAAAAGATAAACGAACTTACTTTTCCCAATACTGAATAAAATAAATAAATAAATGCGAGATTTACTTAGTTGCTTTATCTACTCGTACTAAATATACATATTGCTTTTATATGTGTGTGTGCGTGTGTGTATATTTGTTTATTTAACTATTATAGTGCGAAAGCGCGCGTGATATCGCCTAATTCTTAGCCGAGAGCTCTATAATAGTTTTATAATTCAACGCATTGATAACAAAGCACAGTTTGAAGAAAAAATATCACCAGGTGGCGAGGAAGGGGATAAAAAAACAAAGATTTAATGGAGCATTTAACGGCGAGAGGGGGTTCGTCTGAACCCCCTCGAACCCCCCCCCCCACCCCCCCCCCCCCAGAGATAGATACCGAGTGCAAACTTATTAACATTCTTAACTTCCAACATCCCAAGAGTGCCAAATATCAAAATTCAATAAAAATCCCAAATTTCATTTTGTGCAATATTGAAAAACAAATGGTACCATGCAAAAGTACTGCCAAAGAGGTTTTATTTGAATGGTCACACTATAGGATTTCTTTGAGAAACTCAAAAGTTGGAACTAAACGTGTCTCGTTCTTAACTGACTCTGGGAGTGAAAGGGTTAAGACTAGGCTCGATAACCAGCCGCTGTTCGGGAAACGAGCCCGCGCTGAGGCTCAGAGACCGGACGTGAGAAAGCGGCGGAAATCGAGCCTAGGTTAAGACTAGAAACTGGATCTTTAAAGCGTCCTTGTTTTCATGATAATACCCAGAAGCTTGCTTTAACCTTGCTGCATGCTCTTGAAATAAGAATAAAAAGATCGCCAAAATCAATGAACAACACAAAAAATGAACTTAAGAGATAAAATAACGACTCAAAGAAACTCCAAAATTCCACCAGAATGACAATTTTGATTTCTTTTCATAAATATGCAACTCATGAAGTTTTTTTTATCGTGTTTTTATTTCAATAAAGAAATAGTGTCAATCATCATTGATGTGATTTTATAGTTAAGTTGTGTGCTTTTGCCTGTATTTATAGTCATGCAAATAAAGCTACTTGTCTTGAAGTCTTGAGGTAAAATATGTTTAGTGACAAGCTATCCCTCCCTAAATGTTTTGTTAGATCTCAATAACAGCTCTCCAGTCCACACTCATCTACTGAGGTAGAAAGAGACAGAGTTCTTGTCAGGCTTGGGAAACGGCATGACATTAAACAGAGACCATCAGGTCGAAAGTTCAATGTGCTAGCCAAGTTTTCTCCGCGGTTTGTGAAGCAAAAGTTAAGCAACAAAAAACACGCATAAGTCTAACTTTATTACAGGACTGAGATATTTAAACAGAAACTGACTTAAACCCAACGAACAAGAGCAGTTCACAGTTGCCGGAAAAGATTACGCAACGTTTCTCTGGGCTAATTTTAGATACTGTTGTGGACTGGGAAGGAGTAAGACGGTGGAGAGATGCAGCGGAGGGAATGGTACGAGTCTGTCTCAAAATGCTAAACACTGACAAAAAAAAAAATGCTTGTTTCTGAATGTGCGCGTTCGTGAGTTTTTATGTCAATCTTCTTTCCGCGCTGAAATGAAAACTTTTTCAAGATTCTTTTCATGTCTCGGGAACAAAGCTTATAAACTGAGCTGGCTGTTCTGAATACAAGTGAAGAAATAGAGGACATGAACACATTTAATAGATGTAATAATATTTTGTTTGTCTTTCTTGCTCAGTAACGCGTTCCTCACATGCATACTGTCAAAACCATTGTGTGACAAAATGTGTCACGGTCCTTACGTCACACAGAAGTCATTGTACTCTTTGCTACGGTTTCCTTCAGTAATCGTTTGACATCGTGTCCCGAACAAACCCGACCCCCTCGTCTAGTCTCCACAAAAATGAACAACGTTCGGTTTTACTCCCCTCGTTTCACAAAACCATTTGTTGCAGCCATACTTGATGTGAATATGATGCCATTCAGTTTTGTACAATTGCGTAAAGAACTATTCATCAGGTCCTACAAAGTTTGCAGTGGTTGCTATCTGAGGAAGCGAGCTGGCTAACAAATAATCATCGATATTTGGCGTCAATACCATCGTGAAGCCATAAACACCATAATACTTTTCCACAACATTTTCGATTGCCAACTCAGGGATTTTTAATCCATGCCAGTAACTGTGATTTCTAATTTCTAAACACAAAACACGCATATTTTCTAGGTTTTATTACAGGAACTTTAAATAAAAACTGAGCAAAACCAAACAAGATCAGTTCACAGTTACCTCTGAGCTAATTTTAGATACTGACAAAGTGTGCGCATTGGTTAGTTTTTTTGTCAATTTTCTTTTCCGCGCTGCAATTTTTTAAAGATTCTTTTCATGTCTCTGAAACAAGCCTTCTAAACTGAACTGGCTGTTCTGAATACAAGTGAAGAAATAGAGGACATGGACATTTTAATAGATGTAATTATGTAATATAGATCTTTATATAAAAAATACTAATATGGGTGATGATTATCCACGATTGTCGGCAGATGGTGACTTTAATATTTGTGTTCAATGCATGTTATACGATACCTTTTGCCATTCTATTTGGTAACTTCTCCAACAAAATAAGCAACCAACAGTTTAGAAGTTAAGCCGTTATTTTGAATGACACCAGTGCGCATGTGTTAATTGTTAGGTAATTACTCGAGTGGATTCAACGATGCAAGCTGCTTATTTCTACCTGTTCTCTGCCACTGAAATAAATTGTTAAAACCGTTTTGTCCACCCTACCTGTCAATTTTGCTATAGCATTTTTCAGGAGATTATATTTTCCTCAGAACGTTAACATCCCAATACTTTCAACAGGAGACGGGACACCAAGGCCACTTCGTTGAAGCCGGTCGGTATATGTGGAAAATTTGTTGTATGCTAATTGTTTTCTAGTAGGCTAATTTCCTCTTTACACAAAAGTGCAGTGGTTTAATTTCCCTGAGGGACACGCTTTGTGAGGAATGTCTTTGAAAACGTTCATAAAATTCACAGCACGTGTTTTATCAGGTGTAAAAACTCTCTAGCTTTTGGAATTAATGTTGAAAAAAAAAAACAACATAAATCTGATTTTTTTCAATTATTCTCGTTCTTTTCATCCAGGACAATTAATCTGCAACATAACTAGATTTGCTGGCATCAAAAATCAACTCGAGTTATGATATATTTACCTAGAGGGCACTTTTTTCTGGACAAAGCGTTCTTCAAAATTCAAAACGTCATGTCTCATCTAATTTAGTTTCAAAAGCGGTTTTAAAACTTTTTTCAAACATATTCATTTGATGTCTCATCTAATGTTTGTAATATCGACAAACAGTTTTCAGTTTTTTTTAACTTCTCTTGTTGTCTTGGAAATTAAAACTATTAATTACAGGTACATTATGACGTCATCAATTGTTGTCAATTTTGATGTCAAAATAATTTAGCGCATGCCCTCTGTTCCCTTGCCCAGTTTGGTATTGCATATTTAAAAAGTTATGCTAAAATAACCAAAATTTGCGACCCTTAACGAACCCTCGGATGGGTGATTTGGCCTCGCCGTGTCAGGTAATAATAAGGAATGGAACTGCGGATGGGACAAAAAGAGTGAAATTTCTGATTCTCGCTATGATAGTTGAAACAATAACGTCAAAAATTATGTTCAATTATAAACGGGCGGGAATTTAAAACAGGGTGTTTCGATTTAGGTGAAAGGAAGTATTGTAAAACTGTGGAGGGGATTTAGAATACAAAGTGTTCAATGACTTTTTGCATCTTAGGCAACTGTGATCATAAACCGTGAAGACTTATACCCCATTCACACCAACGCTTAAACATGTTTAAATGTTGTTTAGTTTAAAACAGGTTTAGAAAAATACCTCCTAACCTCCCGTAATATTTGGAGTGAAATCTTTACTAAAAGAAACTTTATTGACTTTATTACCATTCCAGGTAGTTTGAGTCATATCCATTTGAAAACGTTCAAGACAGAGGCTAAAAACGTAGTTAAACTAAACAACATTTAAACATGTTTAACCGTTGGTGTGAATGGGGCTTAATAGTTTGTCATTGAGACCCTCTTCACTAGGAAAAAAAAAACAAACATCTGTTAACATAAAAGTGGCTTTATTTTCTTCACCATAAGCTAAAATTTTAACTTAAACTTACAGCATTACTAACTTATGGTCAACAATATGGTACTTCGTCTAAGAGGCAAAAATAATTGAAATTGATTATTCTCGCATTGATACTAGCAGCTCGCTAGGCAGTTGCAAAACAAACCTGAAAAGATTCAGACTTAGTTGAACTTCACCATCCATTCCCCACTTGCCCCGCATTGATTTAATGGACAGAGAGGCTTTCTAAACACTAGTTTCTAACAACCATAAAAATATATTTTGTGAAAAAAATTCGATCGTCATTGCACGATCGCAACGCGATGCTATTCCTGAGTTTAACTTAATTTTCAAAGCTTTATCTTTTCTTTTAGGCTGAAAAGTTTTCTTGAAGCTTTTTAAAAAATTGCGTTATTGAATAAGCTTCACCTTTACCTTCTTAATTTAGGAAGCCATTTAATACCTTAGTGTAATACCTTAGTAAAGATGCAGGGTCTGTTAATGTATCACTTTCGCGAATCTTCCCGCCATAAATTTGCATCAGAATATATCCTTTTCTCGAAATGAAATTTCCGGTCACTCGGTCAATTTATCACCTTTCAAACGCCTTTATTAAGAATAGTATTTGACACTCAACTGTCCTTTCTTAGCATTTTTAGTAGGTCCTGGTTTCTGCGTTTTGTAAGTTTTGAGGACCACTGTGGGGAAATTGTGATTACCGTCAAAATATTTGTAATATTAGTAAAATGGCTTCCTTAACGTGAACATTTTAAGTGTATAATCAAACTTAAGTCGACGAAATGTACTAGTTACTAGCCACTTACAATCTGGTTTTCCATCACCATTTCTAACAATATATGAAGCAAATCCTTTGGATTCTGAGTGAACCCGAATTATCAAAATAGGTACGTGTGTAGCAGACGATAACACAACGTTTCACTCCTGTAACACAACAAAGAACACATCAGTCATTTTAAAAATATATCTCCTCTTATTTTGCTAGTAAATAATTCACGTGTTTGGTCTCATGTAGTGTGGGGATGTAGCTGGAATAGTATTTGTGAAAGCAGGTCTCATGTCATTCAACTGGTCCACAAATCTGGTCGTTTTAATGAATGGTCAGTTAACCCTTCAACTCCCAAGAGTGACAAACATGAAAATTCAAGAAAAATCGCAAATTTCATTTTATAAAACATTGAAAAACAAACGGTACCATGCAAAAGTACTGCTGACTTCATTTGAATGGTCACACCATAGGATTTCGTTGACAGACTCAAAAGTTAGAACTACACTACATATCGCCATAATTGGCTCCGGGAGTAAAAGGAACAGACTCAAAAGTTAGAACTACACTGCTACATGTCTCCATAATTGACTCTGTGAGTGAAAGGGGTAAACAGACTCAAAAGTTAGAACTACACTACATGTCTCCGACTGGTCAGTGTATTATTAATCTTTATCGCTCTTTTATAGCGGTTTTCAATTGAGTGCCGTAAAGCCAAAACCATTCTGGCCAATCACAACAGACGCAGACAATCCAATGAACCAATCAGAACTCAAAGCAAATACATGTAGCCGGCGCCAAGCGCGGGAAAACGCGTGCGAGTAAGTCACGATTGGTTTTGGTTTTACTTCTGATTGGTTGAGAGAGTGGCACGAGATTTTTTATTCAATCATAAAGCGTAACAATGCCAAACTAATTAAAGCAATTGATAAATTACTTTCGACACTCAATTGAAAACTGCTGTATCATCTAAATTTGTCAGTTAATTCACTTACTTCAAGCTATTGTTTGTCTGTTCAGTGTTAATCCTATTGATGAGTCGTTTACATTAGATGCACTTAGCTGTTGGCATCGGCTTGACTTTTGCTTATATTCTTATAGTTTTATCTTGTAGTTTTACATTCTTTGTTATTCCTTATATATTTTTATCAGGACCTGCATTGATAGCAATTTTTATTCTTTTAACTTACGTTTTCCGTTTTTTCTTTCCACTTCCAAAACGATACTTTTCGGCTTGACGCGGTAAATGGGCAGCTTAGAGCACAGGTCAGCCATTTCATCACTCAGGTTTGAGCGATCATCAAGGGTAACAACTACTTCATATTCGTACTCGCTGGAATCCCCCTTTCCCTTAACGGGGCCTTTAGAGGTATCCTGTCGAGACAACAAGTGCACAACTTTCACTCTTCTTTTAATGTTTTCTGACAAAATGTGTACCTTATATATATTATATTTCTATTTGTGGGTTACAAGTGACTGAAGTGAAGTGACTGAAAACTTTCATAATAATAATAATAATAATAATAATAATAATAATAATAAGCTAGGGATAACATTCAATGTTGGAGTGGTGCAAAAGACTGCCTTATTGGGAACTGCAAGGACACTGAGAAAAGTGTTGGAAATGTGAAGAAGAGATAATTCCGTTAGCCCTTGGTCATTTGTTATTACCCGCCTAATAGAAGAAATAACGGCAATGACAACAGCCAGAACATAATGTTAAACAAAGATAATAATAATAATAATAATAATCGATGTTTAGACAGGTTGTCATGTTGAGTCAACAGACTGCTATCCAAGGGAGAGGTTATATTAATCAAACGCTCCTGTGAGCCAACTCGTGAGTAAAAAACGCTCTAAATGAAAGATTTTGCACACCTTTGGACTCTCCCCTCTTCTAGGCGTTTTGCCCCACCGACCCCGACCCCGACCCAACTCCCCACCCTCCCCTCCCTCCAACGCAGTCGCATGGGCAAGGCACGTGACCATTACATGTCACAGGTTCAATGTTTACAGCTGATCGACCGATCGAGCGAATTTTTTCACCCAAATGCTATAACTTCGTGTTAGAAATAAAAACTAAATGAAAAATACTAATGTTACCTTGTCAAGAAGTTTCACGAGATCGTCAGGCTTTGGAAGCTCCTCGGTGGAGTAACTCAGAAAACAGGGTTTTGCAGAAGAGATTCGGTGCATGGCTAAGTTCTACATCAGAAGAAAACAAACAACGACTAGGGGACTGCAGCCCCCCCCCCCCCCCCCACCCCCAGTCCTAAAAACCCCCTCGTACACCTATGGGAATATTGTCATTTTGTAAAGAAGGCGTCTTGGCAGGCAAAATGGAAAATGATTCAACAACATTCAAGTAGAAGAAACAACGATGATTGCCTCTGATCACCATGCTGAATTTTGATCAAGCGAAACTGTAATAGCTCAGCGATGTTCTCTCATGTTCATGCCAAAAACGTGGTGACGAAACAATTCGTGCCAGAAGTCATGCCGGAAAAAAGTCGTGCCAAACGAAATTGTGCGGGAAAAGTCGTGCCGAAAAAATCGCGCCAAAACAGTCTTGCCAGAAAAAGGTCGAGCTAGAAAAAAAATCGTCCCGAAGTCATGCTAAAAAACGTCGTGCCAAAAAAAGTTGTGCAAGGAACTTGGTAAATCGTCCGAAAGAGAAAAATTGAAGTCGTGAAAAGAAAATTTGATGAGTAAATTAAGTGGCACAGCCCGCACTAACTGGGCTCCGTACTAAACTCAATTGACTTCAAAACCACGATTTTCAAGTTCGTCTTAAGCTTTCATACTCCATTCAATTTTATTCAATTATGTTTTGGTTCACATCTGCGAAAATGCAAATAAACTAGGTAGGGTAACCTCGCAAACTGAAGTTGAAAAAAAAATGTCGCCCTGTCGCGTGGCTGTCATGATTGTCACAACCAATCTTGATTTTCAGGCGAGAAGAAAGGCAAGGAAAGCTGCCGAGACAAGAAGACAAATCTGCCGTCGCAAAAATTTTTAGGTTTTAGGTTTTAACACGGCACTATTGTGCACTTCTTGAGTACCCTGCATCGGCCATTCCTTGGCTTATTTTGTCCCATACGAGTTTAAATTTTTTTTGTGCATAAGTTGTGGTTACACACACCTTGGGTTTGGGGCCTTCCCGAGGGTTAATGGCTTGGGTTCGGTTTACCTCAGGTTTCATCTTACCCTTGGGGATGCGGTTACACAGTAAAAGACTCCCCACGGTAAAATATAATAAGATACAAGTTCCATGACACTGCAGTTTGGCGGGAAACGTACAGATCGACATGGATGACACGAATCGAGATCTTGTAAGCTTAATTTCAGTGATTCTCCTGCTCATTATTCGACAGTCCTCCATAAATATAACAATCCGGCAGTTTTTTGCGAGAAGTCACCGAAGAAGGCGCTTTAAGCTACACTATCTTCAAGGTTTGTCGGCGTTTTATTTACATTTACGAGCTCGTCAAGAACTTGCTCGCCGACCAAGAAGGGCTTGGGTATTTCCACGATCACAGAATTGGTTTCAGCAATTCAACTTCTAAATAACATTGCACTCGATCACTGAGGGAAAGAGAACTTTAGAGTTTCCCTGCCATGTCAACTTGTGTTACAAGAAAGCGTGCAATTAGCCAAGCGTATCAGAGGTAAACTCAGAGCGCAGGAGGCGATTTCCTGTATTAGTTACGTTCTGCATTATGATTGGCCAAGCCACCTCAGGGAACAGATAAACCGTAATTTTCAGTTCAGGAACTGTCATGGGAAGTTCTTTTGTTCTCTTTGATGTATCCATGGAAATAACCCTAAGGCAGTTTCGGTCTGGGAATAGCGGTTACACACAAAAACGTCCTTACCCGTGGGCAAATGCTATTTACCCATGGGTAAAAGGGTTAGTGTAACCACGGCTATAGTATTGAACTCGTTCGGCACCGCCTCTTCACTCCACCAAGTGTCCGCCATTTTGTTCAATCACTTCAGACAACCAAGGGGGTTGTTTGAAGTAATTATTTTGAAGTAATTATTTTGTTGTTTGAAGTAATTATAATTCAATTATAATCAGGAACTGTAATTAGTTGATATGAACCCAGTCCAAATTTAATCCGATTATAATTCAATCATAATTGAGGCCTAATGTGAACACGGCATCAGTATCACCCGAATTGACCACCAGTCTAGAGACATTATTTGCCATTTTATTCCAATCTGATATAAAAGCTTTTCACCTATGAGAATAATCTTATTATTCGAAATGATCTTTCAGATATTCATCTGTAATTAGCTTTTTATAGAATGACTGCACTCCTCTTTATTAAATTTATGTTTGTAGGAAACCTGCGCCTGCACATCAGTTAACAATCGCTTTAGCAAGTTATGAACTGAGAGACGCGGTTATAGTTACCATCAGAAACCCATACGTGAGTTAAAACGTGCAACTGTCTCTTGTACGCTTCAAAACAAGCTTCCGATTACAGTAAAAAGCCGCAAGTAAGAACCTTCATTTTCCCAAGTTAGCCTAAACAGGTTCTTACATAAATGGTAATTAGCACAAATTTAGGCTGTTTAGATTCTAAATAGGTTCTTATTTTCTGAAGAAAAAAATTACCTTTCAGTTAATTAACAATTATTGGATGAGGTTGAGCATAATAGTTTTATAATTCAACACATTGATAACAAAGCGCAGTTTGAAGAAAAAATATCGCCGACAAGCCTTTTATTTTAAAAAAAAGCTCACATATGTTTTACCGCGCGAAACTTGCAACATCACACAGTTCATGAATGAAAGTGGCGCCTTTGTCAATATTGCGCAAGCTTGAACACTATAACTGCTTTATAATTCAACACATTGATAACAAATCACAGTTTCGAGAAAAAATTCATTGAGATATACAACCGTTAATTTAGTAAAAGGGCTAACAACAATATTTTACCTCGCACCATTTCTTAACAACAAGCAGCGAATGCCGAAACTTTTGCCAAGCTAAAATTAATCGCAAAAATTAATTTAGTGTACACAATCAGTTGAAAGTTTCTACGAAGAACTTTCGTCAATTCAAAGAACGGGACAGGGTAGTGACTACAAGAATTAAAACACAGTAAAATGGCATAGAATGTCTGTCATGTGTTTCGTGTCTTAAAAAGTTCAATTCAGAATCAAAACAAATTGAACAAACACGGCTACGTAAGCTTACCTAAACATAGCGGCGAAAAGTCGGAAAGAACTGCAGCGTGGACAGCCGTATGTCTTACAAAAATTCACAGCTAGAGGATACAAGAAACGGTTAAAACATCATACCTGTAGTTGATTTGGCTTTTTAGTCCCCTCCATCAGCACCAAATTTTCAAACATCGAAGTACGAGCTGAGTCGATCAATGTTGTTTACAAACTTGCTCGCTTTTTAACTCCTACAGCCGTAATGACAAGATCAGAAACTTTTCTGAGGAAGCATCACATCTATATCATATTCCAGAGGTGATTACCAAAGGAATTTTACGAAAATTATGCTCCTTCATTCACTCCTTGTCGAGTGGTTAAACTTTGAACCAGTTTTCATTGAGCTTCGCTAAGAAACACTACGACTGCGACCGCGACAACGCGAAACTTTCGCGCCTTTTTTGTCCAATCATGTGAACAATATTTTTTCTCTTTTCTTTTCTTCTCTTTTTTCTTTCTTTTCCCTTTTTTAACTAATAGTTCACGCACTTTTTCGCCAAAAACACGAAGTTGCAGGCAGCAGTCATTTTCACTTTCCTTCAAAATGCGAAATTTACCGCCATCGCACGTCATGTAGACATAATATATATATATATATATATATATACAAATATACATATATATATATATATATATATATATATATCGATAACTTTTTGACCATATTTGGGCAATGTATCAATGTGTTGAATTATAATGATAATTAGTGGTATTCAGCCTATTCCTTATATAAAATCTGCATACCAAGTAAGTATTTATGTAAAAATGACTGTAATAAGAAAAACTGAAGCACTGATCACATGAATTTTGAAGTCCTCCTTCAGAACATAACATTATATACATGTACTGTAATGCCTAGAATTTAGAAAATAAGAACCTGTTCCAAATTTTAGGCTAAACAGGTTCTTGTATAGAGGGGGTCTAACTGGCAAATTTTAGCCTAACAGGTTCTTAAAAACTAGGTTCTTACTTGCGTGTTTTACTGTATTCAATTTGCTAAGAAGTTGTTACAGCCATATTTGGAAAATCAAGATAAAAATATTAACCAATCAATTCGCTAGAACAACTTGCTTTCAATCTCGAGGGACTGAGGGGTTTCCAAATATGGTACTAAGCAAAAGATGAATATTCGGAAGCTGTGAATGCGCGTTACACGTTTCAACCCACTTATGGGTTTCTGTTACCATCTATTTTAAGGCCTTACAGTTTGCATGTCAAAAGGCTGAAACAAAACTGTATATCTTACTGACAACATACCTTAGAAAATAACAAAAATCCAGATTTTTATAGCACCTATACAAGTATGAATATATTCTTTCTACTTACTTAAATCTTACAAGAAGGGCAAATGAGCGGATGTAGCCTTAATGAAACTTAGCTTTAGAAATCATAAACTAATTAATAAATATGACTAAACTCGTCGATATAACCAAATCTCTAGAGATAGATGACTTTGCCATACTTGAGGATGTAACCAAATCGAAAATGAAACTCAGTTTCCGCTTTACTGCTGTCAAAATTTACTCAACTCTTAACCGAATGTTGAACAATTATTAACCATAGAAAAGTAATGATGAACTCCAGTAATTATTTCATCAATATGCAACTGATAAGATTCTTTTATCAGGTTTTGAAAAAGTGAAACTGAATACTATCAATCCTCGCTGATGCGATTCAGTTCAGTTTAGGTAAGTTAAGTGCTTTTGCAATACTGCATGCATTTATTATCATGCGAATAAAACTGCTTGCCTTGCCTTGAGGTCTTGAGGTGAAATAAGTTCACAGTTACCAGAAAAAAAGTTACGCAATGTTCCTCTGAGCTAATTTTAGATACTGACGAAAATATTGTTGGTTTCTGAGCGTGCGCGTTCGTTAATTTTTTTGTCAATCTTCTTTTCCGCGCTGCAATTTTTTAAAGATTCTTTTCATGTCTCGGGAACAAAGCTTATAAACTGAACAGGCTGTTCAGAATAAAAGTGAAGAAATAGAGGACATGAACACATTTAATAGATGCAATAATAAATTATTATTTCACTCAAATAAATTAAAATAAATGATATAAAAGCATTTCCAGGTGTTCTTCTAGGTTGCTGGGAAAAATATATCTGTTCCTTTTTCCCAGCATAACACATAGGGAAATTCCCAGCCAGCTGGATAAAAAAAATCTGTTTCCCAGTCAGCAAGTAAAAAAAAATGAATAAATTAAAAAACAACAATAATAATAAGTTACCAAAAGGGGCTTGGAAACATTAATGGCAAACTATTTGGAGCTTTTTCGTTTATTGTTTTGTACATGTACTACCGTCTCGAACTTAAACCTGTTCGGGTGTCTCTAAGTACTGCTTAAATTTGTTACTACGAAGCTGAACCCTTTTAAGCCCCAAAGTGACCAACATCAAACTTCTCCTCACAAAACCCATACATAATCAGTCTCTTTTCGATCTGCTTAAGTTAGCCAGCACAGTTTATTCTTGCGACTCCTTTCTCAAGCATCCTGATGGTAATTAAAAAAATATATATACGGAATATTTTGCCAGCCAGCAAGAATTCCGCTGGGGAACAGATAAAGTGAGGAACAGATTCGTTGGGTGCCCCTGGATCACCCATGATTGCCAGTACAGCAGATGGTTACTATTATATTTGTGTTTACTGCATGTTATACGATATCTTTTGTCATTCTATTTGGAAACTTCTCCAACAAAATAAGCAACCAACAGTTTAGAAGTTAAGCCGTTATTTTGAATGACACCATTGCCCACGTGTAAATTGTTAGGTAAGCAAGTTGATTCAGCGATGCAAGCTGCTTATTTCTACCTGTTCTCTGCCACTGTCAAAATAAATTGTTAAAAACGTGTTATCCACCGTACCTGTACACTTTGCTATAGCATTTTCAGCAGATTATATTTTCCTCAGAACGTTAAAATCCCAGAACTTTCGACAGGAGACGGGACGCCATGGCCACTTCGTTGAAGCCAGTCGGTAATGTGGCACATTTGTTGCATGCTAATCGTTTTCTTGTATCAGTGATAATTTCTTCTTTGCACAAAAGTGCAGTTGTTTAATTTCCGTAGGGACACGCTTTGTTAGGAATGTCTTTGAAGTGGTTCAAAACTGATTCGCAGCACGTGTTTTATCAAGTGTAAAAACTCTCTAGGATTTGGAGTAAACAATGGTAGAAAAAAACTATGATTCTTATTTTTTTTCGATTATTCTTGTTCTACGACAATCAGACAATCGATCCTCAACATTACTAGAATTGCTGGCATCAAAAACCAACTCAAATTATGATATATACCTAATTCAACAAAGGTTGCTTTGGCAATTGGTCATTGGGTATTGGCATTTGGGCATACGGAACTCAATGCAATGCTTTGCTTGAGTGACCGCCAAACAATAGCTTCCCAATGCTTAATTACCAATGACCAAAGCAACCTTCACTGAATTAGGTATATTTACCTAGGGGGGCTCTCGTTTCTAGACAAAGCGTTCTTCAAAATTCAAAACGTTATGTCTCATCTAATATTTGTGATATCGAAAAACAGTTTTCAGTTTTTAACTTCTCTTGTTGTCCTTGAAATTTGAAAACTATAATTAAGGGAAACTATGACGTCATCAATTGTTGTCAATTTAGATGTCAAGATAATTTGGTGTATGTCCTCTGTTCCCTTGCCCTGTTTGGTATTGCATTTTTAAAAAATTATGCTAAAATGGCCAAAATTTGCCACCCTTTACGAACCCTTGGAGGGGTGGTTTGGCCCCGCCGTGTCAGGTAAAAACGAAGAATGCAACAGCGGATGGGACAAAAAGAGTGAAATTTCTGATTCCTCGCTGTGATAGTTGAAAGAATAACGTCAAAAATTATGTTCAATTATAAACGGGCGGGAATTTAAGGCAGGGTGTTTCGATTTAGGTGAAAGGAGGTATTGTAAAACTGTGGAGGGGATTTAGAATAATAAGTGTATAATGACTTTTTGCATCTTAGGCAACTGTGATCATAAACCGTGAAGACTTAGTTTGTTATTGAGACCCCCTTCACTAGAAAAAAAAAGAGCACACATCTGTTAACATAAAAGTGGCTTTATTTTCTTCACCTTAAGCTAACATTTTAACTTAAACTTACAGCATTACTAACTTATGGTCAACAATATGATACTTCGTCTAAGAGGCAAAAATGATTGAAATTGATTATTCTCGCATTGATTCTAGCAGCTCGCTAGGCAGTTGCAAAACAAACCTGAAAAGATTCAGACTTAGTTGAACTTCACCATCCATTCCCCACTTGCCCCGCATTGATTTAATGGACTGAGAGGCTTTCTAAACACTAGTTTCTAACAACCATAAAAAATATATTTTGTGAAAAAAAATTCGTTCGTCATTGCACGATCGCAACGCGATGCTATTCTTGAGTTTAACTTAATTTTCAAAGCTTTATCTTTTCTTTTAGGCTGAAACGTTTTCTTGAAGCTTTTTAAAAAATTGCGTTATTGAATAAGCTTCACCTTTACCTTCTTAATTTAGGAAGCCATTTTGTAATACCTTAGTAAAGATGCAGGGCCTGTTATTGTATCACGTTCGCGAATCTTCCCGCCATAAATTTGCATCAGAATATATCCTTTTCTCGAAATGAAATTTCCGGTCACTCGGTCAATTTATCACCTCTGTTTCAAACGCCCTTATCAAGAAAATTATTTGACACTCAACTGTCATTTCTAAGCATTTTTAGTAGGTCCTGGTTTCTGCGTTTTGTAAGTTTTGAGGACCACTGTAGGGAAATTGTGACTACTGTCATCGTGATTCTGATGTAGTTAAAAACATATTTGTAATATTAGTAAAATGGCTTCCTTAAACGTGAAATTTTAAAGTGCATAATCAAACTTAATTCGACGAAATGTACTAGTTACTAGCCACTTATAATCTGGTTTTCCATCACCATTTCTAACAATATAAGATGCAAACCCTATAGCTTCTGAGATAACCCCAATAATCAATATAGTAACGTGTGTAGCAGACGAAAACACAACGTTTCACTCCTGTAACATAACAAAAAACATATCAGTCATTTTAAAAATATATCTACTCTTACTTTGCTAGAAAATAATTCACGTGTATGGTCTCATGTTGTGTAGGGATGTAACTGCAATAGTATTTGTGAAAGCAGGTCTAATGTCATTCAACTGGTCCACAAATCTGGTCGCTTTAATGAATGGTCAGTTAACCCTTCAACTCCCAAAAATCGCAAATTTCTTTTTATAAAATATTGAAAAACAAACGGTACAATGCAAAAGTACTGCTGAAGAGGTTTCATTTGAATGGTCACACCATAGGATTTCATCCACAGACTCAAAAGTTAGAACAAATGGTACAATGCAAAAGTACTGCTGAAGAGGTTTCATTTGAATGGTCACACCATAGGATTTCGTTGACAGACGCAAAAGTTAAACTACACTACATGCCTCCATATTAAATCGCTCTTTTATAGCGGTTTTCAATTTAGTGCCGTAAAACCAAAACCACTCTGGCCAATCACAAGAGACGCAGACAATCCAATGAACCAATCAGAATTCGAAGCAAATACATGTAGCCGGCGCCAAGCGCGGGAAAACGCGTGCAGGCAAGTCACGATTGGTTTTGGTTTTACTTCTGATTGGTTGAGAGAGTGGCACGAGATTTTTTATTCAATCATAAAGCGTAACAAGGCCAAAACTAATTAAAGCAATTGAAAAATTACTTTCGACACTCAATTGAAAACTGCTGTATCATCTAAATTTGTCAGATAATTCAGTTAGTTCAAGCTATTGTTTGTCTGTTCAGTGTTAATCCTATTGATGAGTCGTTTACATTAGATGCACTTAGCTGTTGGCATCGGCTTGACTTTTGCTCATATTCTTATAGTTTTATCTTGTAGTTTTACATTCTTTGTTGTTGCTTATATATTTTTAACAGGACCTGCATTAATACGAATTTTTATTCTTTTAACTTACGTTTTGCGTTTTTTCTTTCCACTTCCAAAACGAGACTTTTCGGCTTGACGCGGTAAATAGGCAGCTTAGAGCACAGGTCAGCCATTTCATCACTCAGGTTTGAGCGATCATCAAGGGTACCAACTACTTCGTATTCGTACTCGCTGGAATTACCCTTCGCCTTAACGGGGCCTTTAGAGGTATCCTGTCGAGACAACAAGTGTACAACTTTCAGTCTTCTCTAAATGTTTCCTGATAAAATGTGTACCTTATATATTTATATCTTTCTATTTGTGGGTTACAACTGAATGAAAACTTTCATAATAATAATAATAATAATAATAATAATAATAATAATAATAATAATAATCGATGTTTAGACAGGTTGTCATTTTGAGTCAACAGACTGCTATCCAAGGGAGAGCCTGTATTATTCAAAGGCTCCTGTGAGCCAACTCGTGAGTAAAAAACGCTCTAAATGAAAGATTTTGCACATCTCTGGACTCTCCCCTCTCCTAGGCGTTTTGTCCCACCGACCCCACCCCCCTGCGTCCAACTCCCCACCCTCACCTCCCTCCAACGTAGTCCCATGGGCAAAGCACGTGACCATTACATTTCACGGGTTCGATGTTTACAGTCGGTCGACCGATCGAGGGAAATTTCCACCCAAATGTCGGCTATAACCTCGTGTTACAAATAAAAACCAAATGAAAAATACTAATGTTACCTTGTCAAGAAGTTTTACAAGATCATCAGGCTGTGGCAGCTCTTCGGTGGAATAACTCAGAAAACAGGCTTTTGCAGAAGAGATTCGGTGCATGGCCAAGTTCTACATCAGAAGAAAACAAACAAAAGTGCTAAATAAGTAAATATGTAAATATGCAAATAAGTAAGTCAAGGGATATGTCGAGAGTAAAAAGTAAAAATAGCGCCTTCGAGATAAGAATACTTAGAATGATCAGAACACATCCCTTCAATCAGGAATTTACAGCCGTGTATCAGCAAAGGGTGCTATCAGATAATGATAGAGTGATTTTCAATTAAGTGTCGTAGAATCAAAACCAAATAAATTAATTTCTCTGCCTAATCGGCACAACAGACGCAGACAAGAGACAACCCAACAAACCAATTAGAACTCGAAGGGAATGCACTGATGTAGCTGGCGCCAAGCGCGGGAAAACGCATACGAGCAAGTCACGATTGGTTTTGATTTTACTTCTGATTGGTTGAGAAAGTGGTGCGAGATTTTTTAACCAATCACAAAGCGAAGTAATGCAAAACGAAAGCAAACGCGAAATTACCTTCAATACTCAATTGAAAACCACTCTATTACAGTAAATGAGTTATACGCCAAATCTGTTCTGTTTATACACGCAAAAGAACACATCATAATTTACAAGAATCTGTGATTTATTTGACCTGTTTGAAATCGTAGACAACGTCAACCGCTCCGGCAGATGAAGAGCTTGTTTTTGGAATGTGGAAGGTCTCAGTTTTCTTCTCAGTGTCGACTTCAATTGTCTCATCGTACTTTTCTTTTCCGTCGTCAACTTTAACTGTGTACTTCGACACGGGATCCTGCAAAGTAAAGTTGATTAATCAGTGTTGTGCTCTCTTTTTTTCTTTTACTAATTCAAGCTATAAAAAAAATAGTCAGAAGAGAAATAATTTCAGTTGTCATTAAGTTTACCTTTTTCTCGGCTCCGCATTTGCAAACAGTCGCTCCCGATGCGGTGACAACAAAGACAGCAAGGCACAAAAGAAACACTCTGAATTCCTAGTGGCAAAAAAAAATAATAACATCAATGTTATCGATTCGTCGCACTTGAGTGAAGTAAGCGCTCTTTTTTCGATTACCTCAGTTATTAAGGAGTATGCCTACAATTCAATAACAATCTGTGAGTTTTGTAAAAGAAAACTTACCATCTCTTTGCTTCTTCTTCTTCCGAGCTCTTCTTTCTTCTTTTAGCAAATGGTTTTCCAGCTAACTCGCGGAATATGGATTCAAGTCGTATAGTCGACCCTTTATATACCATCTGTTGGGTTCCTCGATATTTTCTCGTTCATAACATGATATCTTTTATTGTCCCCGTTTCAGCTCTATTTTGACAGAGCTCAGTCAATAAACATAATTAACCTAAGACCTGCTCTTAGCTCTAAGATCAACACTTGAGCTTAAGGGTGCACTGTTACACATACAATAACACTTTCTGCATCATCATCATCATCGTCATCCTCTTTTTAACATGATTTGGTGTTTGCCAACGGCAGAAAAAAATTCGCCACATCGTATGATCGATTAGCCTGTCATATTGTTATCACATGCAAGAGAATGCTGACCGAAGCTAATGCTTACATGAGATACCACAGCTAGAAACAGGTCTTCATGTCAATTGATTCAGTTTGCATGCCAAGTTTTGCCCAAATCATGAGCTAAACCTAAGAGATAAATCGACGTTCTGTTGCTAAAAAACACAGCTGAAAACAGGTCTTGAGGTCAATAATTGTGCCAAGTTCTGCACAAATTATGAGCTAAGGCTTGAAGTTCTGTTACTAGATATTACCGCAAAAAACAGGTCTTTAGGTCAATTGAGTTTTGTGCCAAGTTCTGTACAAATCATGAGCTACAACTAAAGGATAAACGAAGTTCTGTTGCCATAGATACTACGGCTAAAAACAGGTCTTGAGGTTAGCTAAAACTAAAACGTTTGATATAAAATAATTGTAGTTTTTATTGTTTTTTTAATTTTATATCATATTGTAGATAAGTTCTGAAAAACCAAGTTGGAAGAACTATTAACACTATTGTATTTACTTTTGTAATTAAGCGCTGTGCTAAGTTGTACACAAATCATGAGCTCAGTAAAACTAAAAGATAAGCGAAGTTCTGTTACTAGATACCACAGCTAAAAACAGGTCTTGCGGTTAATTAAGTTTAGTGACAAGTTCTACACAAATCATGAGTTAAAACTAAAAGATAAACGAAGTTTTGTTATACTGGATATTACCGCCAAAAACAGGTCTTGAGGTCAATTAAATTTAGTCACAAATTCTACACAAATCATGAGCTCAGTAAAACTAAATTTTGTTACTAGATATTACCGCTAAAAACAGGTCTTGAGGTCAATTTAGTTTTGTAACAAGTTCTGCGCAAATCACGATTTAAAACTGAAAGCCAATAAAAGATAAATGAATTGCTCGCATGTACTAGACACATCACAGCTAAAAACAGGTCTTGAGGTCAATTAAGTTTTGTGCCAAGTTCTGCACAAATAGAGCTGAAACGGTTGACAAATCCGACGAAATCATGTTACGAACAAAGAAAAATTCGCTAGGACCATGTAGGATACATTTGCAAAATTATATATCTTTAAATAAAGCAGGAACAAATGGTCGAAAATTGCATTTGAAGGAAGTGAGATTCTCAAACTGTTTTGAGGCTGGTTAAACAATTATAATATAGCTAAAAACATGCTAAAAGAAGTGTTATTCTTTCAGTTGAGAACCGGTCTTTAATAAGGTGCTCCCAAGAGTGCTCCCAAGAGTGCCAAATATCAAAATTCAATAAAAATCGCAAATTTCATTTTGTACAATTTTGAAAAACAAATGGTACCATACATAAGTACTGCCAAAGAGGTTTCATTTGAATGGTCACACCATGGGATTTTGTTGACAGACTCCGAAAAGTTAGAACAAATGGTACCATGCAAAAGTACTGCTGAAGAGGTTTCATTTGAATGGTCACACCATAGGATTTCATCGACAGACTCAAAAGTTAGAACAAATGGTACCATGCAAAAGTACTGCTGAAGAGGTTTCATTTTAATGGTCACGCCATAGGATTTCATCAACAGACTCAAAAGTTAGAACAAATGGTACCATACAAAAGTACTGCTGAAGTGGTTTCATTTGAATGGTCACGCCATAGGATTTCATCAACAGACTCAAAAGTTAGAAGAAATGGTACCATGCAAAAGTACTGCTGAAGAGGTTTCATTTGAATAGTCACACCATGGGATTTTGTTGACAGACTCAAAAGTTAGAACTACTACATGTCTCGTCCATAATTGCCTCTGGGAGTGAAAGGGTTAAGCCTAGAAACTGGATCTTTAACGGGACCGCTTTTCATGATAATAAGCTTGCTTTAACCTTGCTGCATTATCTTGAAAAAGGAAAAGAAAATCGCCAAAAGCGACAAACGCAAAGAAATATGAAGGAAAGAGACAAAATAACGGCTTAAAAAAAGTCAAAATTCCACCAGAATGGCAATTTTGATTTCTTGACCGCCTGTCACGAAATCAAATTTGATGAACTGTAATCCACTTCCATCCTTGTATTCCTGCACTTTATCGCCTGAAAATACTGCTTCTGTTTTGCTCTATATAGAATCTTTTTATCCATTGTAGTTGTATATTGGTGGTATTTGGAGGAATTGGAGTTTTGAGGGCAAAATTCAAAGCGTTGGACATACGGCATCACGTGACAAAACACTATCTCAAGTGTTATGTAAAGACAGACGAAGAAATAAATCACTTAGCAAAATCTATGCGCATTAATACCGAACTACCGTCACGTTCAAGATTTTCCTTGCTCAAAAAGGCTCTTGATACTGCTCTTGAGAAGTCTAAGCGAATTCTTATCAAAAAATTAATACTTTTAATAAAAAATGATAAATTTCGAATTGAATTTAGTTGTTATATAATTTGTATCAATAGTTTCGTACCCTAAAGAAGGCAGCATTGCCGAAACGTCGGAAGAATAATAATTGAATAGCGTCGAAATTCTGGGTGGTAATGTTTTCAGAGTGCCTTTGTATTCGCGACTGTTTACTTCAGTTCCACTCTATAATTTTTTTACAATTAATAAAATAGGCCTAGTGACTTTGAGAACAGGAACAACGTGAATCTAGAGAGCTAATTTATTGCAAACGAATATGAACAACAATAAGCTTAAAGCGGATGTTTCGCATTCAGAGTCCTTTAATGAATAAACCAAATTTATGTCTTTCATGTCTTAGCGTGACACAAATACGCATTGCTTGAAGTAAGAGAGAAATGGACACGTTTATGCGCTTTGTTAAAAAGTCAACTTTCATATGTGGTCAGTGGATCTGTTCCTCAAGTGAAAATATATCCTTGCGTTTTTCTGCTAAACAGTGTATGCAGACCTTAAATATCACACTTTTTATCGTATCGCGAATTACGGTATTTTAAAAGATATCGAGAATAAAGCTTCCACGAACTTGAGCGTCTCCTCAACCAAATCGGCTAAAATTCAAAATTTCTATTTGACTACATTTCGACACCTTTTTGTAAGGAAGGGTCGCGCAAATATGAACTTGACCAGCGATGTGTAGCTGAGCATTTCTTATTCACGAGTTGGCTCACAGGAGCCAGCAAACACCTACGAAAATACTACTACGGTGCAGGATTCTTGAGCTGACCTAGCAAGTTTCCACCCTAAATAGATGCCAAGGAAAACAAGACTGTCTAATCCACAAAACGCTAATAATCCGCGGCAGAAAAAACCTTAAAACATAACATTCAGTCGAACTGAGTTTATTCTTAGCATGACTTCAGTTCGAGTCACACTACTAAAAAGTTTTTCTACCTTTTTTCTGGACCACGTGACTTCGAGCACGACGTACTCAATTTACTACATGCTGGCACGATCAGTGTTTCCTCGTTCTTAACACGATATTCTTAATTGTTCCCCGTTTCAGCTCTATATTTGTGCAGAACTTGGCAGAAAAGTTCGTGTTTTTAGCTGTGGTATCTATAGTAACAGAACTTCATCGTGATTTGTGAAGAACTTGTCACAAAACGTAATTGACCTCAAGACCTGTTATTAGCTGTGGTATCTATTGTTACAGAACTTCGTTTATCTTATAGCATTTATAGCTCATGATTTGTGTAGAACTTGTCACCAGACTTAATTGACCTCAAAACCTGGTTTTAGCCGTGGTATCTATAGTTACAGAACTTCGTTTATCTTTTACTGGGCATTTTTTGCTGATCATTTGTGCAGAACTTGTCAATTGACCTCAAGATAATTGTTTTTAGCTGTAGTATCTTGTAAGCACTTCAGTTCTAAAATTTGTGGAACTGGGCAATTGTAACGGTAATGCATATAAATATTGCTACGAGTTGAAAACATTTTTTAGTTTAACTCAAACTTAAGTCATTTTACAAAATAAATCGAGTGGTCCGACTGTATGTTAGTTTTGGTTTCTTTGCTCTTCATTTCAAAATCGTTACATGCAACAATTAGTTTTAGTTTAGTTTCCCCTATTACTTCTCCACGAGCTCATTCATTCATTCATTCATTCATTCATTCGTTTTGGTTTTAGCTCTATTTACGCAGAACTTGTCACCAATCAAGACTTGTTCTTCGTATCTAGTTTCACTGAGTATTTCGTTTATTTGTGGGTTTTAGCTCCATTTGTACAGAACTTGTAACTAAACTCAATTGACTTCAAGACCATGATTTTCAAGTTCGTCTAAGACATCAGTATCGCCAGGATTGACCATCACTGTATAGACATTTTTTTGCATTTTTATTCCATGATATGAATTCTCTTCACCTGTGAGAATAATCTTATCATTCCAAATGATCTTTCAGATATTCATCTGTAATAAGCTTTTCAGTTATAAGGACATAAATCCTCTTTAATTCATGTTTGTAGAAATCCTGCGCATGCGCATTAGTACAATCGTTTAAGGAAGTAATCATTTGAGATGGTTAAAATTACCATCTATTTTAAGGTCTATGAGAGCAGTCTGTCAAATAGCTAAAACAAAATATATAACTTACTGGTCACATACCCTTGAAAATAACAAAAAGCTAAAGTTTAACAACACCTACAAGAATGACTGTACTCTTTCTAGTTGCTTAAATTTTACAAGAAGGGCAAACTGATAAGCGGAAAGCCTTAGTGAAATTTAGGCTTTGAAATCATAAACTTTTGATTGACCTCGATGGACATAACAAATACTCTAGAGATAAGACTTTGCTTACTTGCAGTCATAACCAAATTTGTTTCCTTTTCTTCTGTCAAAATTACACAACTCTTAGGGATGATTTTCTTAGCGAAATACAGACTCACCAAATATAAAGAATGATCAATAATAGAAATTATTATAAAGAACCGATGAAGTCCATTAATTATTTTATAAATATGCAACTGAGGAAGTTCTTTTATCGTGTTTTTATTTAAGTAAAGAAATACTATCAATCACCATTGATGTGATTTTATAGTTAAGTTGTGTGCTTTTGCTTGTATTTATAGTCATGCAAATAAAGCTACTTGTCTTGAAGTCTTGAGGTAAAATAAGTTTAGTGACAAGCTTTCCCTTCCCAAATGTTTTGTTAGATGTCAATAACAGCTCTCCCGTCCACACTCATCTACTGAGGTAGAAAGAGACAGAGTTCTTGTCAGGCTTGGGAAACAGCGTGATATTAAACAGAGACCATCAGGTCGAAAGTCCAATGTGCTAGGCAAGTTTTCTCCGCGGTTTGTGAAGCAAAAGTTACGCATCACAAAACACGCATAAGTCTAGCTTTATTATAGGAGATATTTAAACAGAAACTGACTTAAACCCAACCGAACAAGAGCAGTTTACAGTTGCCGGAAAAGATTACGCAACGTTTCTCTGGGCTAATTTTAGATACTGTTGTTACTAAACACTGACAAAAAAATGTTTGTTTCTGAGTGTGCGCGTTCGTGAGTTTTTATGTCAATCTTCTTTCCGCGCTGAAATGAAAACTTTTTAAAGATTCTTTTCATGTCTCGGGAACAAAGCTTATAAACTGAACTGGCTGTTCTGAATACAAGTGAAGAAATAGAGGACATGAACACATTTAATAGATGTAATAATATTTTGTTTGTCTTTCTTGCTCAGTAACGCGTTCCTCACATGCATACTGTCAAAACCATTGGGTGACAAAATGTGTCACGGTCCTTACATCACACAGAAGTCATTGTACTCTTTGCTACGGTTTCCTTCAGTAATCGTTTGACCTCGTGTCCCGAAACAAGCTAGCCGACATTTTGAGACAGACTCGTACCATTCCCTCCGCTGCATCTCTCCACCGTCTTACTCCTTCCCAGTCCCCCTCGTCTTGTCTCCACAAAATGAACAACGTTCGGTTTTACTCCCCTCGTTTCACAAAAGCATTTGTTGCAGCCATACTTGATGTGAATATGATGCCATTCAGTTTTGTACAATTGCGTAAAGAACTATTCATCAGGTCCTACAAATGCAAAGTTTGCGGTAGTTGCTATCTGAGGAAGCGAGCTGGCTAACAAATAATCATCGATATTTGGCGTCAATACCATCGTGCAGCCATAAACGCCATAATACTTTTCCACAACATTTTCGATTGCCAACTCAGGGATTTTTAATCCATGCCAGTAACTGTGATTTCTAATTTCTAAACACAAAACACGCATATTTTCTAGGTTTTATTACAGGAACTTGAAATAAAAACTGAGCAAAACCGAACAAGATCAGTTCACAGTTACCTCTGAGCTAATTTAAGATACTGACAAAGTGTGCGTATTGGTTAGCTTTTTTGTCAATCTTCTTTTCCGCGCTGCAATTGTTTAAAGATTCTTTTCATGTCTCTGAAGCAAGCCTTCATAACTGAACTGGCTGTTCTGAATACAAGTGAAGAAATAAAGGACATGGACATTTTAATAGATGTAATTATGTAATATAGATCTTTATATAAAAAATACTAATATGGGTGATGATTATCCACGATTGTCGGCAGATGGTGACTTTAATATTTGTGTTCAATGCATGTTATACGATACTTTTTGCTATTCTATTTGGTAACTTCTCCAACAAAATAAGCAACCAACAGTTTAGAAGTTAAGCCGTTATTTTGAATGACACCAGTGCGCATGTGTTAATTGTTAGGTAATTACTCGAGTGGATTCAACGATGCAAGCTGCTTATTTCTACCTGTTCTCTGCCACTGAAATAAATTGTTAAAACCGTTTTGTCCACCCTACCTGTCAATTTTGCTATAGCATTTTTCAGGAGATTATATTTTCCTCACAACGTTAACATCCCAATACTTTCAACAGGAGACGGGACACCAAGGCCACTTCGTTAAAGCCAGTCGGAAAATGTGGCAAATTTGTTGTATGCTAATTGCTTTCTAGTATGCTAATTTCCTCTTTACACAAAAGTGCAGTGGTTTAATTTCCGTAGGGACACGCTTTGTGAGGAATGTCTTTGAAAACGTTCATAAAATTCACAGCATGTGTTTTATCACGTGTAAAAACTCTCTAGCTTTTGGAATTAATGGTAGAAAAAGAAAACATGATTCTGATTTTTTCAATTATTCTCGTTCTACTCATCCAGGACAATTAATCTGCAACATAACTAGATTTGCTGGAATCAAAAATCAACTCGAGTTATGATATACTTACCTAGAGGGCACTCTTATCTGGACAAAGCGTTCTTCAAAATTCAAAACGTCATGTCTCATCTAATATTTGTGATATCGACAAACAGTTTTCAGTTTTTTTTAACTTCTCTTGTTGTCTTGGAAATAAAAACTATTAATTACGGGTACACTATGACGTCATCAACTGTTGTCAATTCTGATGTCAAAATAATATGGCGCATGTCCTCTGTTCCCTTGCCCAGTTTGGTATTGCATTTTTAAAAAGTTATACTAAAAATAGCCAAAATTTACGACCCTTAACGAACCCTTGGAGGTGTGGTTTGGCCTCGCGTGTCAGATAAAAACCAAGAATGCAACTGCGGATGGGACAAAAAGAGTGAAATTTCCGATTCTCGCTGTGATAGTTGAAACGATAACGTCAAAAATTATGTTCAATTATAAACGGGTGGGAATTTAAGGCAGGGTGTTTCGATTTAGGTGAAGGAAGGTATTGTAAAACTGTGGAGGGGATTTAGAATACTAAGTGTTCAATGACTTTTTGCATCTTGGGCAACTGTGATCATAAACCGTGAAGATTTAGTTTGTTATTGAGACCCTCTTCACTACAAAAAAAAAGAGCACACATCTGTTAACATAAAAGTGGCTTTATTTTCTTCACCTTAAGCTAAAATTTTAACTTAAACTTACAGCATTACTAACTTATGGTCAACAATATGATACTTCGTCTAAGAGGCAAAAATGATTGAAATTGATTATTCTCGCATTGATACTAGCATCTAGGCAGTTGCAAAGAAACCTGAAACGATTCAGACTTAGTTGAACTTCACCATCAATTCCCCATTTGCCCTGCATTGATTTAATGGACAGAGAGGCTTTGTAAACACTAGTTTCTAACAGCCATAAAAAAATATTTTGTGAAAAAAAAAAATCGTTCGTCATTGCACGATCGCAACGCGATGCTTTTCTTGAGTTGAACTTAATTTTCAAATCTTTATCTAATCTTTTAGGCTGAAACGTTTTCTTGAAGCTTTTTTAAAAAATTGCGTTATTGAATCAGCTTCACCTTTACCTTCTTAATTTAGGAAGCCATTTTGTAATACCTTAGTAAAGATGCAGGGTCTGTTAATGTATCACTTTCGCGAATCTTCCCGTCATAAATTTGCATCAGAATATATCCTTTTTTCGAAATAAAATTTCCGGTCATTCGGTCAATTTATCACCTTTCAAACGCCCTTATCAAGAACAGTATTTGACACTCAACTAGCCTCAACTGTCATTTGTAAGCATTTTTAGTAGGTCTTGGTTTCTGCGTTTTGTAAGTTTTGAGGACCACTGTGGGGAAATTGTGATTACCGTCATCGTGATTCTGATGTAGTTAAAAAATATTTGTAATATTAGCAAAATGGCTTCCTTAAACGTGGAATTTTAAAGTGTATAATCAAACTTAAGTCGACGAAATGTACTAGTTACTTGCCACTTATAATCTGGTTTTCCATCACTCATTACTAACAGTAATATATGATGCGAATCCAATAACAACGAACCGAACCCCACCAAGTGAGGTAGCAACGTCTGTAGTAGGTGATACAAATATCACGCTTCACTCCTGTAACATAACAGAGAACATATCAGTCATTTTCAAAATATAACTCCTCTTATTTTGCTAGTAAATAATTCACGTGTTTGGTTACATGTAGTGTAGGGATGTAGCTGCAATAGTATTTGTGAAAGCAAGTCTCATGTCATTCAACCGGTCCACACTCTAGTCGTTTTAGTGAATGGACAGTTAACCCTTTAATTCCCAAGAGTGAAACATGAAAATTCAAGAAAAAAAATCGCAAATTTCATTTTATAAAATATTGAAAAGCAAACGGTACCATGCAAAAGTACTCCTGAAGAGGCTTCATTTGAATGGTCACACCATAGAACTACACTACATGTTTCCATAATTGACTCTGGGAGTGAAATGGTTAAGCCATGGTAGAGGGCTCAGCTCAGTGACTGGTCAGTTTCGAGCCGTGTATTTTTTAATCTTTATCGATCTATTACAGCGGTTTTCAATTGAGTGCTGTTAAACCAAAACCTCTTTGACCAATCACAACAGACGCAGACAATCCAATGAACCAATCAGAACTCAAAGAAAATACATGTAACCGGCGCCAAGCGCGGGAAAACGCATGCAAATAAGTCATGATTGGTTTTGGTTTTACTTCTGATTGGTTGAGAGAGTGGCGCGAGATTTTTTATTCAATCATAAAGCGTAGCAATGTCATAACTAATTAAAGCAATTGATAAATTACTTTCGACACTCAATTGAAAACTGCTGTATCATCAAAATTTGTCAGTTAATTCAGTTAGTTGAAGCTATTGTTTGTCTGTTCAGTGTTAATTCTATTGATGAGTCGTTTACATTAGGTGCACTTAGCTGTTGGCATCGGCTTGACTTTTGCTTATATTCTTATAGCTTTTTCTTGTAGTTTTACATTCTTTGGTATTGCTTATATATTTTTAACAGGACCTGCATTGATAGCAATTTTAATTCTTTTAACTTACGTTTTGCGTTTTTTCTTTCCACTTCCAAAACGAGACTTTTCGGCTTGACGCGGTAAATAGGCAGCTTAGAGCACAGGTCAGCCATTTCATCACTCAGGTTTGAGCGATCATCAAGGGTACCAACAACTTCATATTCGTACTCGCTGGAATTCCCCTTTGTCTTAACGGGGCCTTTAGAGGTATCCTGTCGAGACAACAAGTGTACAACTATCAGTCTTCTTTTAATGTTTTCTGACAAAATGTGTACATTATATATTTATATATTATATTTCTATTTGTGGGTTACAACTGACTGAAAACTTTAATAATAATAATAATAATAATAATAATAATAATAATCGATGTTTAGACAGGTTGTCATTTTGAGTCAACAGACTGCTATCCAAGGGAGAGCCCGTATTAATCAAAGGCTCCTATGAGCCAACTCGTGAATAAAAAACGCTCTAAATGAAAGATTTTGCACACCTTTGGACTCTCCCCTCTCCTAGGCGTTTTGTCCAACCGACACCACCCCCATGCGTCCAACTCCCCACCATCACCTCCCTCCAACGCAGTCCCATGGGCAGGGCACGTGACCATTACATGTCACATGTTCAATGTTTACAGCTGATCGACCGATCGAGCGAAATTTCCACCCAAATGATATAACTTCGTGTTAGAAATAAAAACTAAATGAAAAATACTAAGGTTACCTTGTCAAGAAGTTTCACGAGATCGTCAGGCTTTGGAAGCTCTTCGGTGGAGTAACTCAGAAAACAGGCTTTTGCAGAAGAGATTCGGTGCATGGCCAAGTTCTACATCAGAAGAAAACAAACAAAAATGCTAAGTAAGTAAATAAGTAAATATGCAAATAAGTAAGTCAAGGGATATGTCGAGAGTAAAAAGTAAAAATGAATGTGTTAAAATAGCGCCTTCGGGATAAGAATACTTAGAATGATCACAACACATCCCTTAAATCAGGAATTTACAGCCGTGTATCAGCAAAGGGTACTATCAGATAATGATAGAGTGTTTTTCAATCAAGTGTCTTAGAATCAAAACCAAATAAATTTCTCTGCCTAATCACAACACACGCAGACAAGAGACGACCCAACAAACCAATTAGAACTCGAAGTAGCCAGCTCCAAGCGCGGGAAAACGCCTACGAGCAAGTCACGATTGGTTTTGGTTTTACTTCTGATTGGTTGAGAAAGTGGCGCGAGATTTTTTAGCCAATCACAAAGCGAAAGCCAACGCGAAATTACTTTCAACACTCAATTGAAAAGCACCCTATTACAGTACATGTGTTGTACGCCAAATCTGTTCTGTTTATACAGGCAAAAGAACACATTCTAATTAACAAGAATCTGCGATTTTTTTCACCTGTTTGAAGTCGTAGACAACGTCAACCTCTCCGGCGGATGAAGAGCTTGTTTTTGGAATGTGGAAGGTCTCCGTTTTCTTCTCGGTGTCGACTTTAATTGTCTCATCGTACTTTTCTTTTCCGTCGTCAACTGTAACTGTGTACTTTGACACGGGATCCTGCAAAATAAAGTTGATTAATCAGTGTTGTGCTCTCTTTCTTTACTTATTTAAGCAAAAACAACTAGTCAGACGAGAAATAATTTCAGTAAGTCCAGTTTAGTTTACCTTTTTCTCGGCTCCGCATTTGCAAACAGTCGCTCCCGATGCGGTGACAACAAAGACAGCAAGGCACAAAAGAAACACTTTGAATTCCTGGTCCGACAAAAAAGAGTAACATCAACGTTATAGATTCGTTGCACTTGAGTGAAGTAAGCGCTCTTTTTTCGATTACTTCAGTTATTAAGGAGTATGCCTACAATTCAACAATAATCTGTGAGTTTTGTAAAAGAAAACTTACCATCTCTTTGCTTCTTCTTCTTCCGAGCTCTTCTTTCTTCTTCTAGCAAAAGGTTTTCCAGCTAACTCGCGGAATATGGATTCAAAGTCGTTTAGTCGACCCTTTATATACCATCTGTTGGGTTTCTCGATATTTCATCGTTCTTAACATGATATCTTTTATTGTCCCCGTTTCAGCTCTATTTTGACAGAGCTCTGTCACTAAAGATAATCAACCTCAAGACCTGCTCTTAGCTCTAATATCAACACTTGAGCTTAAGGGTGCACTGTTACTCGTATAATACTGACACTTTCTGCATCATCATCATCATCATCATCATCATCATCATCATCATCTTTTTAACATAATTTGTTATTTGCCCACGGCAGAAGCTAACTTCGCCACATCGTACGAGTAGGATTTTTATGATATGCTACAGTTAACCCGTTATCACATGCAAGAGAATGCTGACCGAAGCTAATGCTTACACTAGATACCACAGCTAAAAACAGGTCTTGAGGTCAATTGATTCAGTTTGCATGCCAAGTTCTGCACAAATCATGAGCTAAACCATAGAGATAAATGACGTTCTGTTACTAAATAACACAGCTGAAAACAGGTCTTCAGGTCAATTGATTCAGTTTGTGCCAAGTTCTGCGCAATTCGTGAGGTAAACCTAAAAGATAAATGACGTTCTGTTACTAAAAAACACAGCTGAAAACAGGTCTTGAGGTCAATCGATTCACGGTTTGTGCCAAGTTCTCACAAATGATGAGCTAATGCACGAAGTTCTGTTACTAGATATTACCGCTGAAAACAGGTCTTTAGGTCAATTGCGTTTTGTGCCAAGCTCTGTACAAATTATGAGCTACAACTAAATGACAAACGAAGTTCTGTTGCCATAGATACTACCGCTAAAAACAGGTCTTGAGGTCAGCTGAAACTAAAAGAATTGATATTGTAGTTTTTATTGATTTTTTTTTATTTTATATCATATCATAGATAAGTTCTGATAAACCTAGTTGGAAGAAGTAATAAAACTATTGTATTTACTGTTGTAATTAAGCGCTGTGCTAAGTTGTACACAAATCATGAGCTCAGTAAAACTAAGATAGCGAAGTTCTGTTACTAGATACCACAGCTAAAAACAGGTCTTGTGGTTAATTAAGTTTGGTGACAAGTTCTACACAAATCATGAGCTAAAACTAAAAGATAAACGAAGTTTTGTTATACTGGATATTACCGCTAAAAAAAGGTCTTGAGGTCAATTAAATTTAGTCACAAATTCTACACAAATTATGAGCTCAGTAAAACTAAAAGATAAACGAAGTTTTGTTATACTGGATATTACCGATAAAAACAGGTCTTGAGGTCAATTTAGTTTTGTAACAAGTTCTGCGCAAATCATGATTTAAAACTGAAAGCCCTGACTGAAAGCCGATAAAAGATAAATGAATTGCTCACATGTACTAGACACATCACAGCTAAAAACAGGTCTTGAGGTCAATTAAGTTTTGTGCCAAGTTCTGCACAAATAGAGCTGAAACGGTTGACAAATCCGACGAGATCATGTTACGAACAAAGAAAAATTCGCTAGGACCATGTAGGATTCATTTGCAAAATATATATATCTTTGAATAAAGCAGGAACAAATGGTCGAAAATTGCATTTGAAGGAAGTGAGATTCTCAAACTGTTTTGAGGCTGGTTAAACAATTATAATATAGCTAAAAATATGCTAAAAGAAGTGTTATTCTTTCAGTTGAGAACCGGTCTTTAATAAGGTGCTCCCAAGAGTGCTCCCAAGAGTGCTCCCAAGAGTGCCAAATATCACTATAAAAATCGCAAATTTCATTTTGTACAATTTTGAAAAACAAATGGTACCATACATAAGTACTGCCAAAGAGGTTTCATTTGAATGGTCACACCATGGGATTTTGTTGACAGACTCCGAAAAGTTAGAACAAATGGTACCATGCAAAAGTACTGCTGAAGAGGTTTCATTTGAATTGTCACACCATAGGATTTCATCGACAGACTCAAAAGTTAGTATTAAGAACAAATGGTACCATGCAAAAGTACTGCCGAAGATGTTTCATTTGAACGGTCACACCATAGGACTTCATCGACAAACTCAAAAGTTAGAACAAATGGTACCATGCAAAAGTACTGCTGAAGAGGTTTCATTTGAATGGTGACACCATGGGATTTTGTTGACAGACTCAAAAGTTAGAACTACTACGTGTCTCGTCCATAACTGCCTCTGGGAGTGAAAGGGTTAAGCCTAGAAACTGGATCTTTGACGGGACCGCTTTTCATGATAATATCCAGGAGCTTGCTTTAACCTTGCTGCATTATCTTGAAAAAGGAAAAGAAAATCGCCAAAAGCGACAAACGCAAAGAAATATGAAGGAAAGAGACAAAATAACGACTTAAAAAAAGTCAAAATCCCTCAAGAATGGCAATTTTGATTTCTTGACCGCCTGTTACGAAATCAAATTTGATGAACTGTAATCCACTTACATCCTTGTAATCCTGCACTTTATCGCCTGAAAATACTGCTTCTGTTTTGCTCTATGGAATCTTTTTATCCATTGTAGTTGTATATTGGTGGTATTTGGAGGAATTGGAGTTTGGGGGGCAAAATTCAAAGCGTTGGACATACGGCATCACGTGATAAAACCTCAAGTGTTATGTAAAGACAGACGAAGAAATAAATCACTTTGCAAAATCTATGCGTATAAATACCGAACTACCGTCACGTTCAAGATTTTCCTTGCTTAACTCTTGATACTGCTCTTGAGAAGTCTAAGACAATTCTTATCGAAAAAATTAATACTTTTAATAAAAATGATGAATTTCGAATTGAATTTAGTTGTTATATAATTTGTATCAATAGTTTTGTACCCTAAAGAAGGCAGCATTGCCGAAACGTCGGAAGAATAATAATTGAATAGCGTCGAAATTCTGGGTGGTAATGTTTTCAGAGTGCCTTTGTATTCTCGACAGCTGTTTACTTCAGTTCCACTCTATAATTTTTTTACAATTAATAAAATAGGCCTAGTGACTTTGAGAACAGGAACAATGTGAATCTAGAGAGCTAATTTATTGCAAACAAATATGAACAACAATAAGCTTAAAGATGTTTCGCATTCAGAGTCCTTTAATGAATAAACCAAATTTATGTCTTTCATGTCTTAGCGTGACACAAATACGCATTGCTTGAAGTAAGAGAGAAATGGACACGTTTATGCGCTTTGTTAAAAAGTCAACTTTCATATGTGGTCAGTGGATCTGTTCCTCAAGTGAAAATATATCCTTCCGTTTTTCTGCTAAACAGTGTATGCAGACCTTAAATATCACACTTTTTATCATATCGCGAATTACGGTATTTTAAAAGATATCGAGAATAAAGCTTCCACGAACTTGAGCGTCTCCTCAACCAAATCGGCTAAAATTCAAAATTTCTATTTGACTACATTTCGACACCTTTTTGTAAGGAAGGGTCGCGCAAATATGAACTTGACCAGCGATGTGTAGCTGAGCATTTCTTATTCACGAGTTGGCTCACAGGAGCCAGCAAACACCTACGAAAATACTACTACGGTGCAGGATTCTTGAGCTGACCTAGCAAGTTTCCACCCTAAATAGATGCCAAGGAAAACAAGACTGTCTAATCCACAAAACGCTAATAATCCGCGGCAGAAAAAACCTTAAAACATAACATACAGTCGAACTGAGTTTATTCTTAGCATGACTTCAGTTCGAGTCACACTACTAAAAAGTTTTTCTACCTTTTTTCTGGACCACGTGACTTCGAGCACGACGTACTCAATTTACTACGTGCTGGCACGATCAGTGTTTCCTCCTTCTTAACACGATATTCTTAATTGTTCCCCGTTTCAGCTCTATATTTGTGCAGAACTTGGCAGAAAAGTTCGTGTTTTTAGCTGTGGTATCTATAGTAACAGACCTTCATCGTGATTTGTGAAGAACTTGTCACAAAACGTAATTGACCTCAAGACCTGTTATTAGCTGTGGTATCTATTGTTACAGAACTTCGTTTATCTTATAGCATTTATAGCTCATGATTTGTGTAGAACTTGTCACCAGACTTAATTGACCTCAAAACCTGGTTTTAGCCGTGGTATCTATAGTTACAGAACTTCGTTTATCTTTTACTGGGCATTTTTTGCTGATCATTTGTGCAGAACTTGTCAATTGACCTCAAGATAATTGTTTTTAGCTGTAGTATCTTGTAAGCACTTCAGTTCTAAAATTTGTGGAACTGGGCAATTGTAACGGTAATGCATATAAATATTGCTACGAGTTGAAAACATTTTTTAGTTTAACTCAAACTTAAGTCATTTTACAAAATAAATCGAGTGGTCCGACTGTATGTTAGTTTTGGTTTCTTTGCTCTTCATTTCAAAATCGTTACATGCAACAATTAGTTTTAGTTTAGTTTCCCCTATTACTTCTCCACGAGCTCATTCATTCATTCATTCATTCATTCATTCGTTTTGGTTTTAGCTCTATTTGCGCAGAACTTGTCACCAATCAAGACTTGTTCTTCGTATCTAGTTTCACTGAGTATTTCGTTTATTTGTGGGTTTTAGCTCCATTTGTACAGAACTTGTAATTAAACTCAATTGACTTCAAGACCATGATTTTCAAGTTCGTCTAAGACATCAGTATCGCCCGAACACTGTATAGACATTTTTTTGCATTTTTATTCCATGATATGAATTCTCTTCACCTGTGAGAATAATCTTATCATTCCAAATGATCTTTCAGATATTCATCTGTAATAAGCTTTTCAGTTATAATGACATAAATCCTCTTTAATTCATGTTTGTAGAAATCCTGCGCATGCGCATTAGTACAGTCGTTTAAGGAAGTAATCATTTGACATGGTTAAAATTACCATCTATTTTAAGGTCTATGAGAGCAGTCTGTCAAATAGCTAAAACAAAATAGATAACTTACTGGTCACATACCCTTGAAAATAACAAAAAGCTAAAGTTTAACAACACCTACAAGAATGACTGTACTCTTTCTAGTTGCTTAAATTTTACAAGAAGGGCAAACTGATAAGCGGAAAGCCTTAGTGAAATTTAGGCTTTGAAATCATAAACTTTTGATTGACCTCGATGGACATAACAAATACTCTAGAGATAAGACTTTGCTTACTTGCAGTCATAACCAAATTTGTTTCCTTTTCTTCTGTCAAAATTACACAACTCTTAGGGATGATTTTCTTAGTGAAATACAGACTCACTTACCAAATATAAAGAGTGATCAATAATAGAAATTATTATAAAGAACCGATGAAGTCCATTAATTATTTTATAAATACGCAACTGATGAAGTTCTTTTATCGTGTTTTTATTTGAGTAAAGAAATACTATCAATCACCATTGATGTGATTTTATAGTTAACTTGTGTGCTTTTGCTTGTATTTATGGTCATGCAAATAAAGCTACTTGTCTTGAAGTCTTGAGGTAAAATAAGTTTAGTGACAAGCTTTCCCTTCCCAAATGTTTTGTTAGATGTCAATAACAGCTCTCCCGTCCACACTCATCTACTGAGGTAGAAAGAGACAGAGTTCTTGTCAGGCTTGGGAAACAGCGTGATATTAAACAGAGACCATCAGGTCGAAAGTCCAATGTGCTAGCCAAGTTTTCTCCGCGGTTTATGAAGCAAAAGTTAAGCAACACAAAACACGCAGAAGTCTAGCTTTATTACAGGAGATATTTAAACAGAAACTGACTTAAACCCAACCGAACAAGAGCAGTTTACAGTTGCCGGAAAAGATTACGCAACGTTTCTCTGGGCTAATTTAAGATACTGTTGTTGCTAAACACTGACAAAAAAATGTTTGTTTCTGAGTGTGCGCGTTCGTGAGTTTTTATGTCAATCTTCTTTCCGCGCTGAAATGAAAACTTTTTAAGGATTCTTTTCATGTCTCGGGAACAAAGCTTATAAACTGAACTGGCTGTTCTGAATACAAGTGAAGAAATAGAGGACATGAACACATTTAATAGATGTAATAATATTTTGTCTTTCTTGCTCAGTAACGCGTTCCTCACATGCATACTGTCAAAACCATTGTGTGACAAAATGTGTCACGGTCCTTACGTCACACAGAAGTCATTGTACTCTTTGCTACGGTTTCCTTCAGTAATCGTTTGACCTCGTGTCCCGAATAAATCGGACATTTTGAGACAGACTCGTACCATTCCCTCCGCTGCATCTCTCCACCGTCTTACTCCTTCCCAGTCCCCCTCGTCTTGTCTCCACGTCTTGTCTCCACAAAATGAACAACGTTCGGTTTTACTCCCCTCGTTTCACAAGACCATTTGTTGCAGCCATACTTGATGTGAATACGATGCCATTCAGTTTTGTACAATTGTGTAAAGAACTATTCATCAGGTCCTACAAAGTTTGCGGTGGTTGCTATCCGAGGAAGCGAGCTGGCTAACAAATAATCATCGTTGTTATATAGCTGGAGTTTTTGTCAATACAACGCGCGCGTTGATTGGTTGATTCATCGTCACATGACATCTAACAAACAAACTGTTTCCCGCCAATTGTGCTAAGCGGGCAACATTTGCGAAAGCGGGCAACAATTTTGACGTCAGAGGGTAACATTGCACTGTTGCCCGCTAGCGCACGTGATCAGACCGTGACAAAAGGTGGCATGATAATAATGGATCGAGTGCTCGGCGCGTTTTTCAAACTGTCTTGTGTTGTGTTTTTTTTGGTTGCTATATAACAAATCACTTAATGACTGATCCCTCGGGAAACAGTGAATTTTGTTTCCCTCGAATCTCGATGTTTCCCTCGACTTCGTCTCGGGAAACATCGAGATTCTCGGGAAACAAAATTCACTGTTTCCCTCGGGACCAGTCATTAAGTGTTTAATATTTGGCGTCAACACCATCGTGCAGCCATAAACGCCATAATACTTTTCCACAACATTTTCGATTGCCAACTCAGCGATTTTTATTCCATGCCAGTAACTGTGATTTCTGATTTCTAAACACAAAACACGCATATTTTCTAGGTTTTATTACAGGAACTTTAAATAAAAACTGAGCAAAACCGAACAAGATCAGTTCACAGTTACCTCTGAGCTAATTTTAGATACTGACAATGTGTGCGCATTGGTTAGTTTTTTTGTCAATCTTCTTTTCCGCGCTCCAATTTTTTAAAGATTCTTTTCATGTCTCTGAAACAAGCCTTCTGAACTGAACTGGCTGTTCTGAATACAAGTGAAGAAATAGAGGACATGGACATTTTAATAGATGTAATATAGATCTTTATATAAAAAATACTAATATGGGTGATGATTATCCACGATTGTCGGCAGATGGTGACTTTAATATTTGTGTTCAATGCATGTTATACGATACCTTTTGCCATTCTATTTGGAAACTTCTCCAACAAAATAAGCAACCAACAGTTTAGAAGTTAAGCCGTTATTTTGAATGACACCAGTGCCCACGTGTAAATTGTTAGGTAAGCACTCCAATGGATTCAACGATGCAAGCTGCTTATTTCTACCTGTTCTCTACCACTGAAATAAATTGTTAAAACCGTTTTGTCCACCCTACCTGTCAATTTTGCTATAGCATTTTTCAGGAGATTATATTTTCCTCAGAACGTTAAAATCCCAATACTTTCGACAGGAGACGGGACACCAAGGCCACTTCGTTGAAGCTGGTCGGTATATGTGGAAAATTTGTTGTATGCTAATTGTTTTCTAGTATGCTAATTTCCTCTTTACACAAAAGTGCAGTGTTTTAATTTCCGTAGGGACACGCTTTGTGAGGAATGTCTTTGAAAACGTTCATAAAATTCACAGCATGTGTTTTATCAGAACTCTCTAGCTTTTGGAATTAATGGTAGAAAAAGAAAACATGATTCTGATTTTTTCAATTATTCTCGTTCTACTCATCCAGGACAATTAATCTGCAACATAACTAGATTTGCTGGAATCAAAAATCAACTCGAGTTATGATATATTTACCTAGAGGGCACTCTTTTCTGGACTAAGCGTTCTTCAAAATTCAAAACGTCATGTCTCATCTAATATTTGTGATATCGACAAACAGTTTTCAGTTTTTTTTAACTTCTCTTGTTGTCTAGGAAATAAAAACTATTAATTACGGGTACACTATGACGTCATCAACTGTTGTCAATTCTGATGTCAAAATAATATGGCGCATGTCCTCTGTTCCCTTGCCCAGTTTGGTATTGCATTTTCAAAAAGTTATACTAAAAATAACCAAAATTTACGACCCTTAACGAACCCTTGGAGGTGTGGTTTGGCCTCGCATGTCAGATAAAAACCAAGAATTAATGCAACTGTGGATGGGACAAAAAGAGTGAAATTTCTGATTCTCGCTGTGATAGTTGAAACGATAACGTCAAAAATTATGTTCAATTATAAACGGGTGGGAAATTTAAGGCAGGGTGTTTCGATTTAGGTGAAAGGAAGTATTGTAAAACTGTGGAGGAGATTTAGAATACTAAGTGTTCAATGACTTTTTGCATCTTGGGCAACTGTGATCATAAATCGTGAAGACTTAGTTTGTTATTGGGACCTTCTTCACTAGAAAAAAAGAGCACACATCTGTTAACATAAAAGTGGCTTTATTTTCTTCATCTTAAGCTAAAATTTTAACTTAAACTTACAGCATTACTAACTTATGGTCAACAATATGGTACTTCGTCTAAGAGGCAAAAATGGTTGAAATTGATTATTCTCGCATTGATACCAGCAGCTAGGCAGTTGCAAAAAAACCTGAAACGATTCAGACTTAGTTGAACTTCACCATCAATTCCCCATTTTCCCCGCATTGATTTAATGGACAGAGAGGCTTTCAAAACACTAGTTTCTAACAACCATAAAAAATATATTTTGTGAAAAAATTCGATCGTCATTGCACGATCGCAACGCGATGCTATTCTTGAGTTTGACTTAATTTTCAAAGCTTTATCTTTTCTTTTAGGCTGAAACGTTTTCTTGAAGCTTTTTAAAAAATTGCGTTATTGAATCAGCTTCACCTTTACCTTCTTAATTTAGGAAGCCATTTTGTAATACCTTAGTAAAGATGCACGGTCTGTTAATGTATCACTTTCGCGAATCTTCCCGCCATAAATTTGCATCAGAATATATCCTTTTCTCGAAATGAAAGTCCGGTCATTCGGTCAATTTATCACCTTTCAAACGCCCTTATCAAGAATAGTATTTGACGCACTCAACTAGCTTCAACTGTCATTTGTAAGCATTTTTAGTAGGTCTTGGTTTCTGCGTTTTGTACGTTTTGAGGACCACTGTACAGGGGCGGATCCAGGATTTTTCTTAGGAGGGGGTGCACCTCTAAAGAATGATGTAACCACGTTTTTTTTTTTCTTTTCTTTGCAGAATACCAGTTATATTAGAAAGATGCAGGTCATCTCAGGTGTTGGGGGGGGGGGGGGGTGCGCACCCCTGCACCCCCCCTCCCTTAGATCCGCCCCTGCTGTGGGGAAATTGTGATTACGGTCATCATGATTCTGATGTAGTTAAAAAAAATATTTGTAATATTAACAAAATGGCTTCCTTAAACGTGCAATTTTAAAGTGTATAATCAAACTTAAGTCGACGAAATGTACTAGTTACTAGCCACTTATAATCTGGTTTTCCATCACTCATTACTAACAGTAATATATGATGCGAATCCAATAACAACGAATCGAACCCCACCAAGTATAGTAGCAACGTCTGTAGTAGGTGATACAAATATCACGCTTCACTCCTGTAACATAACAAAAAACATATCAGTCATTTTAAAAATATAACTCCTCTTATTTTGTTAGTAAATAATTCACGTGTTTGGTCTCATGTAGTGTAGGGATGTAACTGCAATAGTATTTGTGAAAGCAAGTCTCATGTCATTCAACTGGTCCACAAATCTGGTCGTTTTAATGAATGGTCAGTCAACCCTTCAACTCCCAAGAGTGACAAACATGAAAATTCAAGAAAAATCGCAAATTTCATTTTATAAAATATTGAAAAACAAACGGTACCATGCAAAAGTACTGCTGACTTCATTTGAATGGTCACACCATAGGATTTCGTTGACAGACTGAAAAGTTAGAACTACACTACATGTCTCCATAATTGACTCTGTGAGTGAAAGGGGTAAACAGACTCAAAAGTTAGAACTACACTACATGTCTCCGACTGGTCAGTGTATTATTAATCTTTATCGCTCTTTTATAGCGGTTTTCAATTGAGTGCCGTAAGCCAAAACCATTCTGGCCAATCACAACAGACGCAGACAATCCAATGAACCAATCAGAACTCAAAGCAAATACATGTAGCCGGCGCCAAGCGCGGGAAAACGCGTGCAAACAAGTCATGGTTTTGGTTTTACTTCTGATTGGTTGAGAGAGTGGCACGAGATTTTTTATTCAATCATAAAGCATAGCAATGCCAAAACTAATTAAAGCAATTGATAAATTACTTTCGACACTCAATTGAAAACTGCTGTATCATCTAAATTTGACAGTTAATTCACTTACTTCAAGCTATTGTTTGTCTGTTCAGTGTTAATTCTATTGATGAGTCGTTTACATTAGGTGCACTTAGCTGTTGGCTTCGGCTTGACTTTTGGCTCATATTCTTATAGCTTTTTCTTGTAGTTTTACATTCTTTGGTATTGCTTATATATTTTTAACAGGACCTGCATTGATAGCAATTTTAATTCTTTTAACTTACGTTTTGCGTTTTTTCTTTCCACTTCCAAAACGAGACTTTTCGGCTTGACGCGGTAAATAGGCAGCTTAGAGCACAGGTCAGCCATTTCATCACTCAGGTTTGAGCGATCATCAAGGGTACCAACTACTTCATATTCGTTCTCGCTGGAATTCCCCTTTGCCTTAACGGGGCCTTTAGAGGTATCCTGTCGAGACAACAAGTGTACAACTATCAGTCTTCTTTTAATGTTTTCTGACAAAATGTGTACCTTATATATATTATATTTCTATTTGTGGGTTACAAGTGACTGAAGTGAAGTGACTGAAAACTTTCATAATAATAATAATAATAATAATAATAATAATAATAATTATAATTATAATAATAGTAATAATAATAATAATGATAATAATAATAATAATAATAATAATAATAATAATAATAATAAAAACTCAAACCATTCCTGTGGTAGTAGGTGCACTGGGGATGATCAAGAAAGGCATAGAAAAAATAGTCATTAGCATCCCTGCAACATCAACCTCTGCGAAATTCAGAAAACCGCACTACTTGGGACAGCCAACATCCTGCGCAAGACCCTTTGTCTGCAATGCTAAGTAGTGTGGCCTCCACACAGCGCCTCATGGGTGCCCTAGGTCCATGGTTTGGACCCGGCCCCCATGGAGAACACATAATTATATAGAGAACACATGATAATAATAATAATAATAATAATAATAATAATAATAATAATAATAATAATAATAATAATAATGAAGCTAGGGATAACATTCAATGTTGGAGTGGTGCAAAAGACTGCCTTGTTGGGACCTGCAAGGATACTGAGAAAAGTGTTGGAAATGTGAAGAAGAGATAATTCCGTTAGCCCCTGGTCATTTGTTATGACCCGCCTAATAAAAGAAATTACGGCAATGACAACAGCCAGAACATAATGTTAAACAAAGATAATAATAATAATAATAATAATAATAATAATAATAATAGTAATAATAATAATCAAGCGAAACTGTTAAGTTTCGCTCTTGCGCACAGGTTACGCTTTGCGCCCTGTGTTGCTTTATAACACTGTGCATACAGATAGTTTTACTGCAATAATCGATGTTTAGACAGGTTGTCATTTTGAGTCAACAGACTGCTATCCAAGGGAGAGCTTATATTAATCAAAGGCTCCTGTGAGCCAACTCGTGAATAAAAAACGCTCTAAATGAAAGATTTTGCACACCTTTGGACTCTCCCCTCTCCTAGGCGTTTTGCCCCACCGACCCCACCCCCCTGCGTCCAACTCCCCACCCTCACCTCCGTCCAACGCAGTCGCATGGGCAAGGCACGTGACCATTACATGTCACAGGTTCAATATTTACAGCTGATCGACCGATCGAGCGAAATTTCCACCCAAATGCTATAACTTCGTGTTAGAAATAAAAACTAAATGAAAAATACTAATGTTACCTTGTCAAGAAGTTTCACGAGATCGTCAGGCTTTGGAAGCTCTTCGGTGGAGTAACTCAGAAAACAGGCTTTTGCAGAAGAGATTCGATGCATGGCCAAGTTCTACATCAGAAGAAAACAACGACTAGGGGACTGCAGCCCCCCCCCCCCCCCCCCCAGTCCTAAAAACCCCCTCGTACACCTATGGGAACATTGTCATTTTGTAAAGAAGGCGTCTTGGCAGGCAAAATGGAAAATGATTCAACAACATGCAGGTAGAAGAAACAGCGATGATTGCCTCTGATCACCATGTTGAATTTTGATCAAGCGAAACTGTAATAGCTCAGCGATGTTCTCTCATGTTCATGCCAAAAACGTGCTGACGAAAAAATTCGTGCCAGAAGTCGTGCCGGAAAAAGTCGTGCCAAAAGAAATTGTGCGGGAAAAGTCGTGCCGAAAAAATCGCGCCAAAACAGTCTTGCCAGAAAAAGGTCGAGCTAGAAAAAAATCGTCCCGAAGTCATGCTAAAAAACGTCGTGCCAAAAAAAATCGTGCAAGGAACTTGGTAAATCGTCCGAAAGATAAAAATTGAAGTCGTGAAAAGAAAATTTGATGAGTAAATTAAGTGGCACAGCCCGCACTAACTGGGCTCCGTACTTAACTCAATTGACTTCAAAACCAGGATTTTCAAGTTCGTCTTAAGCTATCATACTCCATTCAATTTTATTCAATTATGTTTTGGTTCACATCTGCGAAAATGCAAATAAACTAGGTAGGGTAACCTCGCAAACTGAAGTTGAAAAAAAAAATGTCGCCCTGTCGCGTGGCTGCCATGATTGTCACAACCAATCTTGATTTTCAGGCGAGAAGAAAGGCAAGGAAAGCTGCCGAGACAAGAAGAAGACAAATCTGCCGTCGCAAAAATTTGTAGGTTTTAGGTTTTAACACGGCACTATTGTGCACTTCTTGAGTACCCTGCATCGGCCATTCCTTGGCTTATTTTGTCCCATACGAGTTTAAACTTTTTTTGTGCATAGTATTGAACTCGTTCGGCACCGCCTCTTCACTCCATGGTGATTAGACGTTTCGTCTCCTCATGCCACCACGTGTCCGCCATTTTGTTCAATCACTTCAAACAACCAAGGGGGTTGTTTGAAGTAATTATTTTGAAGTAATTATTTTGTTGTTTGAAGTAATTATAATTCAATTATAATCAGGAACTGTAATTAGTTGATATGAACCCAGTCCAAATTTAATCCGATTATAATTCAATCATAATCGAGGCCTAATGTGAACACGGCATCAGTATCACCCGAATTGACCACCAGTCTAAAGACATTATTTGCCATTTTATTCCAATCTGATATAAAAGCTTTTCACCTATGAGAATAATCTTATTATTCGAAATGATCTTTCAGATATTCATCTGTAATTAGCTTTTTATAGAATGACTGCACTCCTCTTTATTAAATTTATGTTTGTAGGAAACCTGCGCATGCACATCAGTTAACAATCGCTTTAGCAAGACGCGGTTATAGTTACCATCAGAAACCCATACGTGAGTTAAATGTATTCTCTTCTTTGTGAGTGAGTTCATCTTTTGCTTCAAAACAAGCTTCCGATACAGTAAAAAGCCGCAAGTAAGAACCTTCATTTTCCCAAGTTAGCCTAAACAGGTTCTTACATAAATGGTAATTAGCACAAATTTAGGCTGTTTAGATTCTAAGGCCCGGTTCAAACGTCCAACTTTACATGTGCCGAACCTACGTAGGTCGACCCAAACTATTAAGTTCGACTGTTGATTCAGACGGTCGAACTTTACATGTGCCGAACCTATATAATTCGCGGCGAAAAGAAATATCGTCCTTACTGCTTAAAATAGGGAAATAAACCGAAAAAAGTAAAATTCACCAAACCTGGAAATTCTTGTTTTGATTTTAGTGTGCTTTGTGTTCTGTTATTGCAAGGAGACAGCTAAGGAGATCGTGTCGTGATATTTGGACAAAATAAAGTAACGCCATAAATTTTAAAATACAATACGATTTCTTTATGGATATAAAGAAAAGCAACTTTTTAGAAGGCCGATTTAAGCTGTCCAGTTTCAGTCTAAAAATCTACAACGTGAATGCTGGTAACCGCCGTTACGCTTCTGTGAGTTCTGTCTGCAAAGTCGCGAAAACCCACTAAATAGCCAATCAGAAGCGCGGTTATATTGAAAAGTACGTTAACATAAATTATGCATTAGGTTCGGCACATGTGAAGTTCGACGTACGAATCGAAGTCGATCTTTTGCCGTTCTATGACTTCTATTCGACAAGCTCACTCGAATAGAACGGCAGAGTCGACCCAAATACAAAAGTGCCGTTCCTAATTGATTCATACGTCGAACTTTACATGTGCCGAACCAAATTATTAGGTTCGGCACATGTAAAGTTCGACGTTTGAACTGGGCCTAAATGGGTTCTTATTTTCTGAAGAAAAAAATTACATTGCAGTTAATTAACAATTATTGGATGAGGTTGAGCATAATAGTTTTATAATTCAACACATTGATAACAAAGCACAGTTTGAAGAAAAAATATCGCCGACAAGCCTTTTATTTTAAAAAACAGCTTACATATGTTTTACCGCGCGAAACTTGCAACATCACACAGTTCATGAATGAAAGTGGCGCCTTTGTCAATATTGCGCAAGCTTGAACACTATAACTGTTTTATAATTCAACACATTGATAACAAATCACAGTTTCGAGAAAAATTCATTGAGATATACAACCGTTCATTAAGTAAAATGGCTAACAACAATATTTTACCTCGCACCATTTCTTAACAACAAGAAGCGAATGCCGAAACTTTTGCCAAGCTAAAATTATCGCAAAAATTAATTTAGTGTACACAATCAGTTGAAAGTTTCTACGAAGAGCTTTCGTCAATTCAAAGAACGGGACAGGGTAGTGACTACAACAATTAAAACACAGTAAAATAGCATAGAATGTCTTATTTACAAGTGTTTCGTATCTTAAAAAGTTCAATTCAGAATCAAAACAAATTGAACAAACACGGCTATGTAAGCTTACCTAAACACAGCGGCGAAAAGTCTGAAAGAACTGCAGCGTGGACAGCCGTATGTCTTACAAAAATTCACAGCTAGAGGATACAAGAAACGGTTAAAACATCATACCTGTAGTCGATTTGGCTTTTTAGTCTCTTCCATCAGCACCAAATTTTCAAACATCGAAGTACGAGCTGAGTCGATCAATGTTGTTTACAAACTTGCTCGTTTTTTAACTCCTACAGCCGTAATGACGAGATCAGAAACTTTTCTGAGGAAGCATCAAGTCTATATCATATTCCAGAGGTGATTACCAAAGGAATTTTACGAAAATTATGCTCCTTCATTCACTCCTTGTCGAGCGGTTAAACTTTGAACCAGTTTTCGTTGAGCTACGCTAAGAAACACTGCGACCGCGACCACGCGAAACTTTCGCGCCTTTTTTGTCCAATCATGTGAACAATATTTTTTCTCTTTTCTTTTCTTCTCTTTTTTCTTTCTTTTCCCTTTTTTAACTAATAGTTCACGCACTTTTTCTCCCAAAAACACGAAGTTGCAGGCAGCAGTCATTTTTACTTACCTTCAAAATGCGAAATTTACCGCCATCGCTGGTTATACGTTATGTAGACATAACATATATCGATAACTTTTTGACCATATTTGGGCAGTGTATCAATGTGTTGAATTATAATGATAATTAGAAAATAACAAAAATCTAGATTTTTATAGCACCTATACAAGTATGAATATATTCTTTCTACTTACTTAAATCTTACAAGAAGGGCAAATGAGCGCATGTAGCCTTAATGAAACTTAGCCTTGGAAATCATAAACTAATTAATAAATAAGACTAAACTCGTCGATATAACCAAATCTCTAGAGATAGATGACTTTGCCATACTTGAGGATGTAATCAAATCGAAAATGAAACTCAGTTTCCGCTTTACTGCTGTCAAAATTTACTCAACTCTTAACCGAATGTTGAACAATTATTAACCATAGAAAAGTAATGATGAACTCCAGTAATTATTTCATCAATATGCAACTGATAAGATTCTTTTATCATGTTTTGAAAAAGTGAAACTGAATACTATCAATCCTCGCTGATGTGATTCAGTTCAGTTTAGGCCCGGTTCAAACGTCAAACGTCACATGTGCCGAATCTAATGCAAATGAGCAAGAACAATAGATTTTTCTCATTTGCATTAGGTTCGGCACATGTGAAGTTCGACGTTTGAACCGGGCCTTAGGTAAGTTAAGTGCTTTTGCAATACTGCATGCATTTATTATCATGCGAATAAAACTGCTTGCCTTGCCTTGAGGTCTTGAGGTGAAATAAGTTCACAGTTACCAGAAAAAAAATTACGCAATGTTCCTCTGAGCTAATTTTAGATACTGACGAAAATATTGTTGGTTTCTGAGCGTGCGCGTTCGTTAATTTTTTTGTCAATCTTCTTTTCCGCGCTGCAATTTTTTAAAGATTCTTTTCATGTCTCGGGAACAAAGCTTATAAACTGAACAGGCTGTTCAGAATAAAAGTGAAGAAATAGAGGACATGAACACATTTAATAGATGCAATAATAAATTATTATTTCACTCAAATAAATTAAAATAAATGATATAAAAGCATTTCCAGGTGTTCTTCTAGGTTGCTGGGAAAAATATATCTGTTCCTTTTTCCCAGCATAACACATAGGGAAATTCCCAGCCAGCTGGATAAAAAAATCTGTTTCCCAGTCAGCAATTAAAAAAAAAAATGAATAAATAAAAAAACAACAATAATAATAAGTTACCCAAAGGGGCTTGGAAACATTAATGGCAACATTAATGGCAAACTATTTGGAGCTTTTTCGTTTTTTGTTTTGTACATGTACTGCCGTCTCGAACTTAAACCTGTTCGGGTGTCTCTAAGGACTGCTTAAATTTGTTACTACTAAGCTGAATCCTTTCAAGCCCCAAAGTGACCAACATCAAACTTCTCCTCACAAAATCCATACATAATCAGTTTCTTTTCGATCTGCTCAAGTTAGCCAGCACAGTTTGTTCTTGCGACTCCTTTCTCAAGCAGCCAGTGCAAAAATGGTTATTAAAAAAATATATATACGGAATATTTTGCCAGCCAGCAAGAATTCCGCTGGGGAACAGATTCGTTGGGTGCCCCTGGATCACCCATGATTGTTAGTACAGCAGATGGTTACTATTATATTTGTGTTTATTGCATGTTATACGATCTTTTGTCATTCTATTTGGAAACTTCTCCAACAAAATAAGCAACCGACAGTTTAGAAGTTAAGCCGTTATTTTGAATGACACCATTGCCCACGTGTAAATTGTTGGGTAAGCAAGTTGATTCAGCGATGCAAGCTGCTTATTTCTACCTGTTCTCTGCCACTGTCAAAATAAATTGTTAAAAACGTGTTATCCACCGTACCTGTAAACTTTGCTATAGCATTTTTAGGAGATTATATTTTCCTCAGAACGTTAAAATCCCAGAACTTTCGACAGGAGACGGGACGCCATGGCCACTTCGTTGAAGCCAGTCGGTATATGTGGCACATTTGTTGTATGCTAATCGTTTTCTTGTATCAGTGATAATTTCTTCTTTGCACAAAAGTGCAGTTGTTTAATTTCCGTAGGGACACGCTTTGTTAGGAGAGGGTTGTCCAATACACCCGAACTGAATCGGATCGACTAGGGCTGTTGTCGACCCGACTCACCGGAAGTCATTTCGCGAGAGACTTATATACAATACACCCGAACTGAATCGGATCGACTAAGGCTGTTGTCGACCCGACTCACCGGAAGTCATTTCGCGAGAGACTTAGTAAAAATACGGCGAGAGTGTAAGAGGGAGGGTGGAAAATATCGGCGGATCGACTCGATCCGACACGGATGGAGACGACCCGGCTAAGTAAAAGTCGACCCGACTCACCGGAAGTCATTTCGCGAGAGACTTAGTAAAAATACTGCGAGAGTGTAAGAGGGAGGGTGGAAAATATCGGCGGATCGACTCGATCCGACACGGATGGAGACGACTTGGCTAAGTAAAAGTCGACCCGACTCACCGGAAGTCATTTCGCGAGAGACTTAGTAAAAATACGGCGAGAGTGTAAGAGGGAGGGTGGAAAATATCGGCGGATCGACTCGATCCGACACGGATGGAGACGAACCGTCTAAGTGAAAGTCGACCCGACTCACCGGAAGTCATTTCGCGAGAGACTTAGTAAAAATACGGCGAGAGTGTAAGAGGGAGGGTGGAAAATATCGGCGGATCGACTCGATCCGACACGGATGGAGACGACCCGTCTAAGTAAAAGTCGACCCGACTCACCGGAAGTCATTTCGCGAGAGACTTAGTAAAAATACGGCGAGAGTGTAAGAGGGAGGGTGGAAAATATCGGCGGATCGACTCGATCCGACACGGATGGAGACGACCCGTCTAAGTAAAAGTCGACCCGACTCACCGGAAGTCATTTCGCGAGAGACTTAGTAAAAATACGGCGAGAGTGTAAGAGGGAGGGTGGAAAATATCGGCGGATCGATTCGATCCGACACGGATGGAGACGACCCGTCTAGTAAAAGCCGACCCGACTCACCGGAAGTCATTTCGCGAGAGACTTAGTAAAAATACAGCGAGAGTGTAAGAGGGAGGGAGGAAAATATCGGCGGATCGACTCGATCCGAAACGGATAGAGACGACCCGTCTAAGTAAAAGTCGACCCGACTCATCGGAAGCCATTACAAAAAGGAACAGGAGGAATTTGCATGTGCATGCGTCCATTTTCAGGATTTGGCGAACACGAGTTGTTGGTTATTGTGTCATTGGTTTACATATTGTACGAGAGTTTGTGGCTGAATGTCTTTCCTCAATGAACAGTATTTGCGAGTATTTTTCGTTAGATATGACCTTCGGAGTTTTTATTAGTTTGTGGTGAAATGGAGTTTATTTTGGTCTCGTTGTCCGTGGAGGGGCTATCTTTTATTGCCTGCAGCAATGAAACGAGGACAAGATGTTGTTTTATGTTCACATGCATTCACATTGTCCACAGCTTTTAAACAGAAGGAGAAGCTCGGCGGACAAATGACTTCAGCAAGTACATCCTTAGATGTAGTGTGTTTTTTGTGCTAACAATTTTACAAGCGATTGTCTTACTTTTGGTTAACAATGTTAATCTTTCTTTATTTTTGTTTTGAAATTGTCGATTCGCCCTTTTTCAGGTTTCGATATCTTGAAATCACAAGCATTTATTAATGATCATTGGAACTATTAAAGTGTTATACCGATTGTCAGAGTGTTGGGAATGTCATTTTATAAAAGAACTTTGTCAAGTATTTGATAGTTTTCTTCATCGTACATGTTACTTGCATATTTTATTATGGAAAACAGCTATTAAATAATTCTTGATTAATTAGTGATGCCTTCTATAACATGCTTCAAATTGAGGTGAACTCTATCATTTCGTGATAAGTAGAGTTACAGCGATTGGGGAAAATTTTGAGATTTTGTGCATTATTATGTTTGCACACCATTTGTTTCATTTCATTAAGCTTATGTAAATGTAAGTTTATTATTTTGTAAGATTCAACAAAATTTAGCATAGATTAGTCTACCAGCCTTAAAACACATAGTACATGTATATTTAAGAAACAGCTGGAAAAAATGGCCTTGTGCTAAAATGTACTATTTTGTTGTTGCTGCATTTTATTGCAATGGTACTTTGTGAAACATGTATGTCCACAAATACTTTAATTATGACCGGTTTCCTCTTTGTACAAGTTACATTAAATTGTTTCTTCAATACATCAATGTTTGTATGGGGAGCCCGTGTTTCAATCAGGAGCACGTGTATGAAATGGAAACATAAAAAAGCTTTTGAAATCATCATATTCTACAGCAGCAATCAATCATGCATGTTGGTGCTTATATGCTATCGAATTCAGTAACATTAAAATCAAGGCAGAGGAGAGGCATTTATTTGTTTGTTTGTTTTTATTTGACTTGTAGTTTCAGCTGTCAAACATCCTTTAATGTTTTAAATAGGCTGCCAAAAAAAAAAAAAAACAGTTGATGATAATCATTTTCTGTCATGGAGAAATGTGAAGATTCTAAAAGAAAATGATTTTTATTTTCAAGGAAAAGGTCGATAAATCTTGGTTATCATCTTCTGTGTGTCTATTTCAGTGATATGTTGAAAAAAAGAAAAATGAATGCTTTTTGTATTACAGTGCTCTGCGCACCTTACTGTGCCAGTCTACAAAGTTCTTTATTGATTTTTGACCAATTTTTGACATTTTTTGACAGCTTTCTGATGGTTTTTGTTTAAACTGGCTAATCATTAGCAGAATCTGTTGGAGGTGGAAATGTAAATTATCAGAACGCAAACGTGGAGTTTGACAACTATGCCTCCCACAGATCTTGCATGTTGATTGCCCAGTTTAAACAAAAGCCATCAGAAAGTTGTCAAAAAGATGTCAAAAATTAATCAAAAACTTTGTTGAGTGGCAACAGTAGGGCACACAGCAATGGAAGGCCCCATTTATATGAAGAAAAGTTGTCCTAGGTACTCGAGACAACCCTCCTCCCAAGACCCTAGTGAGCTGTTTTATAAAATTCTATTTATAAAATGTTGTGAAATTTGATAATTTGTTATAAAATTCTGTAAAAGTTTATAAAATAAATTTTACAAACATGGTCACTTTATAAAATTTTATAAGATTTTATAAAATAAATCTTACAAACATGGTATAAAATAAATTTTTCAAACATGGTCACATTATTAAATTTTATAAAATAAATCTTGCAAACATGGTCACTTTTTAAAATTTTATAAAATAAATGGTCAGTTTATAAACTTTTATAAAATTGTAGAAAAATTTATAACTGAGGCTGACTCAGCCCACAGATGTTTTGGAAATTTAACAATTTTCATTATGAATTTAGACTGACAGACTGAAATGAGTCATTCACTCACAGTAGTACACAGTCAGCCAGTCAAAGCAAGTGTAATAACAAGTGGCATCACTCCTGGCTTTGGCGGAAAGTGCGGATTTTGTTTATCAAAACAAAACATACATACATACATACATAAACTTTATTAAAGTGTCAAGGTATTTAGCTAAAAGCTAATTGTGGACACTATAAATAAATAATATGAATACAATTCAAGTATATTTAAAAAGTGTGAAACAGTGACCTTGCTTTCCTGGCTTTTCCGCACTTTCCTAGTACAGAGAAACCAGGAAAACCAGGATCACCCTTGGTGCTCGTGCTTATATTCAGCATCTTACAGCAATGCAAAACAAAATTACAGCAAGTGATCAACAAATGTGTTATATTTCAATTTACCCTTTGTTTGCATGTGTAAGTATTGCTGAAAATGGCAAAACACTACAAGAATGTTAATAGAAATTCAGCAATATGTTTATATGTTGTTGTCTGTTGGTTTAGTCTTGCTAGGGAATTTTCTCTCTGGGTTTTTAAGTTTTTCCCCATACTGAAACCAATACAACTGAATTTGATCCAGCTTCAGGTAGAGCATCTTGGCATTTTGTTTAATCTACACAGTACTTTTTAACATTATCTTGTTGTTATTATTTTTTAAGAAAATTAGGTACATGCATGTGTATTACTGGTACTAGGAATCCTTGAAAAGCCAGTTGTTGATCCTAAGGCCTTGAAAGTTGTACCTTCTATCGAAATCCTGTGTGCATGTGGGTATTTTTTTTTTATGAAAGCTTTGAAATTTAGAAATTAATCTATCAAAAATAATTCAATAAAACACTCTTAAAATAAAAGGCGAAAGCATTTTGTAAATACCTGAGAACATTTTAAAGAAAAGTTGTCAAGGCTTATAAGATCAGTAATTTTCCACAGTTTCCGCTAGTGGTAATTACAACTGGTCTTTTCTTGTTGGACATTTAACACAATTTTCATTTTTAAAACCAGGCTTAACTAATCAATGACATCAATGTAATCAATGAGTAATCAATGGGTAATCAATGAGTAATCAATTGATTACTCATTAAGTATTGCCAATACTCAATGACTACATGTAATCAATGACCCACAAAATGTTTGGTCATTGATTAGTCATTGATTTGCATGAAAAGAGGTGTTGACAGGGCAGACACAACTCATAAGCTCGTGATAACATGGAACGTGACCTTTAGAGTTTTGTGCTAACAAGTAAATCCCCAAGGATTTTCCTTTTTTGTATGAGATAAGGGGAGGCTCTCTGTATATTTCTCTTAGCAATGGTTGGTTCTGAATTAAATGCCATTTGCTCATTAAGATGTTTTTAAGATTAGGCAAAGCCAGGTGGTACATTGTTATGAAAGGCAGAATTCTTTTTCGCATGTTCTCCTTTTGCTGCAAAGATGACTTCCATTCATGAATTTTACCTCGGAAATTATTTTCTCAATGAGATTGTGAGTGTAGCCTCTAGCACGGATGCGTGCTTTGAAGTTGTTGATATTCTCGCTGAATGATTTCACTGAGGAATTTGTTCTTAATGGTCTCAGGGCTTCACCTTTTCTGAGCCCTTTTCTGACCTCTGGTGGGTGGCAGGAAGAGAAATGGGTGTACTGGAAGGTCTCTGTTGGTTTAAAATGAGTAATCAATGACATCAATGAGTAATCAATGACCCACAAAATTTTTTGGGTTCGATTAATCATTGATAACTCATTGAGTAATCAAATAATTGATTACCCATTGAATACTCATTGATGTCATTGATCAATGATTAGTTCGCCTGGTTAAAACTATCAGACCTAACCTTGCAAGTCCAACAACAGGACATTATGTTGGATGTTCAGCCTCAAACAAAAAGCTGGTTTACATTTACTTTGTTATACTAGAGATAAAAGCAAAGCATTCATATGGCAAAATATTTGTAGTTTTGAGCAAAAAAAATCACACCAGTAGATTCTGCCAGGAACACTATGTAAGAGAATTTGCAGTGGTCCAATAAATTACAAACAGTGTGATACCAACAAAAGGTGTGGAATTATTACCAGTTACAAGAATAATTTGAATGAATTAACAGGAGGTTAAAATTAAGTTGAAGCCATATCTGCAATATGAAATTCTGGGCAGATAGGCAGTCCTCAGTGATCCTTTAACCCAGACACCAATCCCCAGATTATTTGCTGCCAAACTGAGTAGTGAACACCAATGATCCAAGTAGAATAATGTATTTTGCAATTTTATTGTGTAAATTCTACACTTAAAACAAACCAAAATAAAATGAAACCATAGAAATCACTTTAAGGGCAGAATATTTAGTTTGGTAACAGAATCCTGCATTTCTTTTTAACAAATTATATAATTATGAATATAATGACTTACACAATACAGATGTAATTGTATGAAGACCCTTTAGAGAGTGGACAGAACTTATGCAGTCCAAAAAATTGGTTCTAAATTACATTTACTGTAAGGAATATCTCTAATACCCCAGTGTTCTTACCAGGAATTTGCCTTGGGGGGTCCCAGGGCCCTCCTGCCTGATAAATAGGGGTCCTGCAGGAACTTAAGGGGGTCAAAGTTAAGTAATGATCCGCATAAGGATAGTGCTGAACGGCAATGCACGATGGAATGTCAACTTTTCTCAATTTTATTTATTTATTCATTTATTTTATTTACATTTTACCACAGGATAAATATTACAAAAGAAGAAAAAAATATTACAAAAATTGCAAATTTACAGGACAGGAAGAGTTACAAAAATAGTTCAAAATTAAATGTAATATTAAATGACTTAACATTGATAGGTAGGGTGGCGAGGAAGCCCAATGGAAGCTAAAAAGCTTGTAAAAAATTGGGCTCCTCATACTTAATTAGGATTTAGTGTAAGCTGCCATATCATGGTCAGGCAGGTTTAATTTACAGCTCTCTCGATAAGGTATTAATGAAGTCTTGAAACTAGAGTAATTTGTCAGTTGCGTTACATTATGGGGAAGGGAGTTCCATAGTTTAGGTCCTAAATAGAGGACTGTGAACTGTTAATGTTTGTACTACAGAAATATGGTCGGTAGTTATTAGCATTTCGAGTATTATATGTGTGTACTTGGCGAATCACTTGTTACAACTAGTGATCTCATTGGCTTAGACTCAAAAACTGCTAAAAAGTTAAGGTTCAAGGTACATTAAGTCTAATTTTTTTAAGGTTTTAAGTATTTTGAGACCCAATCACACAACATACAATTTTTAAAAGATATTGTATTTGGGGAACTTCATCAAAGAAGCAAAATTAGTATCTTTTGTCTTCTGCTATTCTGATTGGTTAAGCACGAACATTTGCTAAAATTGATTTGACGCAAATGGATTTTCTGTATTTTTATAATGAAATATAATTATGAACCATCAGCTCCTCCTCTATTCTATGTGGGAAAGAGCCAATGCTGCAGAACAATGAAGTTTACTATAGTTCTTATGTGAAGCATTACTTAATCACGATCCGCCATGTTGTTTCTGAAAACGAAGCAAAAACCACAAGGAACGAATAACATGAGCCCACAATCCACAAGGTCAGTTATATGATCCAAGATGGCAGCCAAAATCGTACTGAAGGAGCTGGGTCCAACGGAGTTGAAGGCTTTAATGGTACTTTTGATGCATTGTTTTCATTTAATTGTACTTATTTCCAAGCAGAAAAAACTGAAGTATTTGATTGTGAATCGAAAAATTGCTCACTGACTTCTATACCTAAGTCCATTTTGCTCGTAGCATTTGATCTGAACTTGTGTGCCATCAAGGGTGCATTCACTTGGCTTTTAAGTAATGTGTTACATAAGAATTGAAGGGCCGAGAGCATAACAGACCTATGTGACACTTTAGGCCTTTTTTTTATTTTGTCTCGCTCAGATTTGTCCATTTTTGGCATGTGAACTAGTAATAAGTTGCAAAACATTGTTCAGAATTTTTTCTGTTGTTTTTTCCGTCGTTTTCGAGAAACACCGTATGCAAAAAAATAAATCAAAGGCTCCTATTGTAACGCAACATTGCGGTAAGCTTCTGTTTTCACACTGACACGGTTCAATATTTTTTTACAATTAAACATAAGGGTTTTTGATGAACCCCCAAAAACGTAAATCACTTTCATAATGTCCAGTTCGAAAAAAAAAAAAAGGATGCTGAGCGCGAATCAAACCCAGAGCCGTCCGAGCGCAAATCCCGGATCCAAACCACTAGACCACAGAGCATTTCAACCACGGCACGGGATGGGAACTCTCAATGCTGCCCCTTTTCTGATCCGAAGTGATTCCAGACTTTTCCGCTGGCTCGTCTTGCCCACCAAGGTCCGTTTTTTACGTCAAGCACTAAATGGTGCTTCAGACACAAGGAAGGACAAGAAACACGACTCGTTTCTTTGAGAGGTGCTAGAGACTTAAGGATTTCTGGACTTAATGATGTCTTTCAATCACCGGACGGGCCTTATACACGTTAGCTTACACACACGCTACAGAGGCGATGTAATGCCATAGTGAGCTCACAATAGATAACTAGCGAACCAGGCATGCGTAAATAACGGTATTTTCGTTCAGGTTGTTGGCACTCAGAAGTATTGCAGTTGCGCAGTCTCATGGCTAAACTGCTTTGAAATGGCTTTGAATTAAATTGTGCTCTGAATGTAAAGTCAAAGCACTGGAGGGCCAGAATTCTGCTTTTTTCAGGTGAAATTGGTCTAATTCCTTATGGTTAGTGCAAATTCGACAAGGGTTAATGATATTATTCGTTGTACGATAAAATGAGGCACATCTGAGCGAGAAAAAAATAAAAAAGGCCTATTCCATCTCTCCCTCCCACATCGTTAACATTTTGCAGTGCCCCCTCTCCCGAGCATTGCGAGGTTCTGCGAGACACGTATTTCCAGTAATTATATTTCATTATAAAAATACAGAAAATCCATTTGCGTCAAATACATCTTAGGAAATGTTCGTGCTTAACCAATCAGAATAGCCGAAGACAATAGCTACTAAGTTTCCTTTATTGATGAAGTTCCCCAAATACAATGTCTTTGAAAAATTGCATGTTGTGCGATTGGGTCTCAAAATACTTGAAACCATAAAAAAAAGTTAGACAATGCACCATGAACCTAAACTTTTTAGCGGTTTTTGAGTCTAAGCCAATGAGATCACAAGTTGTAACAATGAAAAAAGTTGACATTCCATCATGCATTGCTGTTCAGCACTATCCTTGTTATGTGGATCATTACTTAAATGCATCATTTCATTTTTTTCTGTGGGAATCTCACAAGGCCGTGGCCTGGTAAAACAAAGGGTAATACCCAATATTAAGTAGCGTGGTTGTTCACTCAATTTGTGATCGGCTGTACTGAGTAAAGAAATACCAGTGACATTAAATCCATGTGTTCATCAGCACTGCAAGCCTGTAATGAACTGTGATGTTAAGATCTGAAAAAACAGAGTGGATTTTACATTATTAAGCAGCAAGGTCAGGATGTCAAGCAGGATGGAAGGTCAAGAAAACAGAAACATTTTGAACAAAAATTAGCAAAAATCGTCCAAAACTAGAAGTAAAAAAGTTCTATAATGCAGGTGGCCAGTTGGAACACTGCTGATCACTCCAGTATCAGGATTAGTGATCATAGCTATGCTGAATAAACTGAAATTGAAACAATAGACCCAACATAGTAGCTATTAAACACTGTAGAAAGTTTTTAATCCAAGTGAATTGTGTGGTTCCAGAAAATATCCATACCCCCCCGACGGAAGGCACTTTGGTTTTCACCCCCCCACCCCCCAGGAATTTCCCTTCCAGGGGGTGTTTGGTGATCCCCCCACCCCCCAGGAAATTCCAGTATTTTAAAACATGGACCCACTCCTCCCCTCGGAAATTCCAAAAGGTTTTGTACTTAAAAAATGAAGACTCGGTTACGTGAATGAAGCTTAAGTTATTAATAAACTTAACAGTATAAACTCTATCTTCATTTTAAAGATCGTACGCTACAATTTTCACATCTTTACCATCACTAGTTGTGGTTCAAAGTTCACGTTTTCTGAAAAAAATGTATCATGTTTCATGTTCCGCCTGTGATAAAGCTTTATAAAAGCCTAAAAGGTATCTTTCTTTCCCGAACCGATAAATGACTTTCAATCGTTTGTTATCTTTTCGGTCTCATCTTTTGGGTTATCCGTTTAATATAAACGAAGCTAAACGAAAGTAAAAGCTTTCACCTTATATCTGCTATTACAGAATGAAAAGTCACGATCGACTGTTTCCTGCTTGCAACTTACCCGGACTTTTTAAGCGCCGCCGTTGAATTTTGTGCGCTTCTAGCCGCTAGAAATATATTTTGTAGCTTAATAAAAGTAAACACGCGAATGTTTGTGAACAGGCGCCGTTTAATGATGTTCGCTTCGCAGTTATCCGCTAGAAATAAATAATAGTAAACATTTTGACACAAATGTTTGTGAACAAGCGTCACTGAATGATGTTTGCTTCGCAATTATCCGCTAGAAATAATAAAATTGTTGCGTTCTGCGGTTCAGTCTGATGATGTTTACGACGAACGTGAAATTTGATCGGGGGAAGAAATTTATCACGTGCTAGGCAACCGCAAGAAAAGCCGAAATTCACTCCTTTGCTTCAAAGCGCTGATAATTTTATATATTTATTAGGAGATAGTCTTTGCATTTTCATAAGTAATAAAGATTGGAAGAGATTTTGTTCACAAGTATTCACAAAGAAAAATAATATTCGGTGACCGGAAGTGAAGGGACTTTCATGCGTCGCAACGCAAACAAGATACCGCTGGGAGTCCGGGGACGAATTTCCTGTCACGTCCGCCATTTTGACGATGCTTCGTTCAAAAACACTTCGTTCTTCGCCGGGATAACTTGCAGCGCTAGCAAACTCAAAGCAAAAACAGAAACATTAAAGCTTATCATGTTAACTTCATCTCAATGGACAGGAGCTCTGATTTTTTTTTTTTAAACAGCGTACGTAAGTATTGCGCCGTGCTTTTCGTGATTCATCACCCTCTGGAAAAGAAGCTTCTCGTGAACCCCCCCAACCCCTCGGAAATTTCTGCCTTTCAACCCCCCCTCCCCCTCGGAATTTCCAACTGTCTTCCGTGGGGGGGTTATGGATATTTTCTGGAACCACACATTATGTATGAGATTAAAAGAAATAAGATTTCAAATTATAGTCTGTTAATTACATGGTAATGTGTAGCAAAACACACTATACACTGTAACACTATACAGATACTATTATTCAAATCATCAATCCACCTTCTCAAAAATTAAAAATAAGACCAGTTTTAAAGCCATTTTGTTTTGTTTGGAGGTCAACTGCACCCTGGAGTAACAGAGAGAGAGAGAGAGACAGTCAGAGACCCTGGTCTGGTCTACTCACATGCCTTCAAAATCTGGGAGATTACAAATTAAATTGATTTGCGGGAGGGGCAGCAAAGTGTGAATTTTGTCCGCCTAGCTGAGCATTGTGAATCAAAACAAATCCAAAAATATTTGTCGATTCACAACAAATGTGAAGCCAATTATCCAAATTGATTAGTTTTGAGTCTGCAAGTTTCTTTAGGAACTGTAAATTTACGGTTGGGGAACTGTCCTGGCACTTGAAGATTTGCCTCAGTAAAGTTAATTTTGAACTTGCTACAGAATTCAGCCCAACTTTAATTTTAATTACTTGATGCTGCTAAGCTTGTGCTCAGCAGAAAATGCTTTTGATTTCTGGCATTGTTTAAACTGGGATGAATTATCACTACAAAGTATTTAGCAGGCGATCTTCAAGCTTCATTCAAGAGGCACAATACAGTGAATTGTCTGTTCTCAGACAAAGGCAAAGCAAGAAAGAAGTGGTTGACATGGACCAAATTGTGGAAATGCAGATCAACTGCACACTTTTATAACAGGAAACAAGGTAGAGGAGAAACTGATAGGTTTTATTCTTTGTGGGTGAGACATGTTGTTTTGTTTAATATTCACCAGTTCCAGTTGTTTAAATGTCTATGCAAGATAACCTGTTTGACTTTTTGCATTTCACTGTTTCATTATACAGTATACACTTATTAAATTATTGAACGGCAACAATTTTATCCTTGCACAATGTTCATTCTCCTTTTTTGAATTGTTTGAATGTGCAGTTTCTGGACAACAACCAATTCACACACAGTGTCAGCAGAGCCAAGAGACATGTGACCAGGCCAGACCCAGGGTTGTCATAAAGTTTCGAAGTAGCCGACTGTGTTGTTGGAGTAGGCGGCCGAGGTTGGGGAAAACCCATCTCTTCTAAAGAACAGCCCAGGTGAGTAGCTGGCTGAGATAACAAAGAAGGTGGTGATTTTCGCCGGCAGCCGGCTACTTTTGACAACCCTGCAGACCAGGGTCTCTCTCAATCTCGCTTGCTCCAGGGAATGAGAAGAAGAGATACCCTGGGGATGAGGTTGTTTAGATGGTTTGTTAATATCAAGCAAAGTTTTTTTCATAATAATGTCAGAAAAAACAGCAGTTACCCACTAAGCATAAAGGACACAACAGATATAAATATGTTGAGGAAAGCAAAGTTTTCAGATGTTGAAGTTAAGTAAAGTGAAGTGAAGAAGCATATGTTGCTTTAATATTATAAGCTTAAATTAACTTCAACTTGAGCAAAAATTATTAAACTTTACACACTGACACTTAATTAAAAGTTTAATATTTAAAATACTCACCTATTAAATTTCCATTTTTTTTTCTTTCGAGTTGCCATTATTGTCTTGAGCCGATCATATTCCTCACAGGAATACTGACAAAAGCCCACGGGTTCCATTCATAATAAGCTTACGTCTTAACTTAAGCTTAAGATTATATAAGCTATATATTTATTTTATAAGACTTACACGACTGCTTGGCTCGTCGTCAGAGACGATTTTTTTGTCCTTCATGTTTGTCCCACAGTATTTTTTTAAAGCAGATACCAATCTATGTAATGATGAGATGAATAAAAAAATGTAACGATTCCCAAAAGATCCGCTTTTACCTTCTTTATAAGCTCACTGATATCCTCGCATCTTGTCACCAACATCTTTTATCCGATCAAACCAAAATGGCCGCCCGAGCGCCCGGATGAGGCCCGGACGATAGGTGCCTGGAGCCGAGATAACCATTTTCCCGCGCTTTCCGCCGGTCCAAGATACAGCTGACGCGTTCAGAGTGAGTCGAGGAGAAAAAATATTCTGCTTTTCCTGGCTTTTCCTGCGTTCAGAGGATCGTTTGGACAATAACCTTTTCACCTTTCTTTGACGAAAAATTAACTTAAGATTAAAAGGTAAGTCTCTTTGACATTTGAAAATTAAGTTAAGCCATAAACAAATTCGCAGTATGTTGATGTGCTTTACAGTCTTTACATGAGAGCAAGACTATCAGGTCAAAAGGTTCTTGAACATACAACAAGCTACATGGACTACATGTACAGAGAGTTGAGCTGTGGATACATAAATATTGCTTGTATGTATTTTTTTTCCTGCTGAAGGAAAGGTAATCTGTTAAGTGACTTAAGTGGTGATTGTCCGTGAGTTATTACCAAATGAAGGCAGTTGTTTCACCATAGCACTATGCCTTTCTTGGAAATGTTCAATGAACTTGACTCGTTTTGGTGTTTACACTCATTGAGGAACCGCTGATTGTTTGGTGTGACGCAGTCATCTACAGCAACTGCTATTATTAAAATTTGTTGTGTTGGTTGTAAAATTTCTTTTGTTAATTTTTTTTTCAGCCCGTTAACACTGAAGTCTGCAAACAAATTATTGTTTTCGTACCTGTCCAAGTTTATTCCCATAACAAAGCATATGAACCGTTGGCGTTTTCTGTTTGTGGTGCTGTATGTGCTAGACAATCACAATGAAGATGTGGTAAATAATTAATGTAAATGATTTTTTTGGTACTGCTTCATGTAGAACCTTGTAATGTTAAGCAGTTACATATTGTTTTTCGCTATGCTTCTGTGGAATTGTCAGCTTAACTGTGATTAATGACATTTCTCTTAGTTTTTACTAATGGTCAATGAATTGGAAACTTCCACATCCTACCCCACCCCCTTGTCAAAAGAGTCTAGGTATTTGAACTTTAGCTTTGAAGATGGGATCGTTCAAATTCCCCTGGCAGAAAGGACAAGAAAGTGTTGAAATGTCCTACCCTAGTGCCAGATTTGAGTAAAGAAAATTCGAAATTTTGCATTTATTCTTGTGTATTGTTTTATAATGGTCACTTTTTATATGTTCAAATGCCATACAACGGCTTTTCGTGTCAAATATAAGGGGATGTATGATGGTCAAATTGTTTGGCGCATAACTATAAGTAAAAGCACAAGTTTTAGTGGAATTTTGTAAAAATGCCCCAAATAACATTTGGAATCTTTGTTTTTTCAGGTCAGTTACAGCTGTTTGTATTTCAATGTTTGCCTGTTTTATGACCCATGGGGCAATAGGTTATGAATTTAAAAAAGTTAAGAAGTGAACCAAGTGTTTGGTTACATGAAACAGCAATTTTACTTAAGGGGAGGTTATTACAGTAACTGCCTTATTGGCACCAGAGATTGTCTGTAGTGCATTTTATAATATGAAATTGACTATAATTGAAGTCACTGTTTAATTTTAAATCTTGATGTTCCTATAATGTTTTTATTTTGTCATAATAAACTAGGCATAAAGTTGTTACAGTGGAAAGTTTTTTAATAATTAACCAAAAAATGAATATCAATTGTGTTGTATTTTACGAGTCTTGTACAAATAAAGGATGTTACACATTAGTATTGATATCATGAGTTAATGACTGCATGTCCAGGGGCTATTAAGTGGGTTTTGGGCCACTAACAGTTCAGTCTTGTACATAGAGTGGTTTCGATAAATTCGTGAAACAAAATGTATTTATTGCAAGTAATAATGAGATGAATACAACAGTTAACAAAAGAGTGTTCAGTAATAGTACAAACCAAAGGTTCGAATTAGCCTATATTCGTGCCTAAAACGTTTTACGGTCAGCTTTTGGGGGCACTTCGAATATAAACAAGATTTAATAATTTTGGGGGAAACTGAACAACTTGAAACTCAAAGAAAAAAACAGTATTTCACAAAAAAAAAGCAAAAAAAAATGCTCCCATTAGGATTGGAACCCGGGATCATTGGATCCCCCGATTAATCGCTCTAACCACTCTACCACGGTACATTTCACGTGTAAGTTATTTCAAATGTGAGTGCCTTAACGTACATTCATGATGTATCGCGTGTCGCTGTTCCGTAATCCATTTGAAGTGTGCAGATTGCTTTTCTAGTCCATGAGCTTACAACGTTTACGTTTTGATTGCTTTTCTGGACAAACATAACCTTAAAATTATGTCTAAAAAGTAAGACTACACCACATTTCTTCTTGGTCACTACATTCAGTAGCCGACGAACGCAAATTGAAATGGTAGTTAGCGCGTAAATAATCGTCTTACGCTTAGAACAAGGCATACATGCATGTTTACTTCTTTTGTTTCGTTTGTTGGCGTCGGTTAGCGCGTGGATAGTCGCCTCACGCTTAGAACAAGTTATACTTGTGTATTTTTCTTGTTTACTTTGTTGGCGTCAGTTAGAGCGTGGATAGTCGCCTTACGCTTAGAACGAGCTATACATGCATGTGTACTTTGCCCGTTTAGTTTGTTGGCGTCACTGAGTTAGCCCGTGAATAGCACTTGGCCTGACGCTTAGAACGAGTGCATGTGAAGTTAGCGCGTGAATAGTTGGCTTGTACGATTAAAACGAACTATACAGTGCGTTACGCTTAGAACGAGGTATACATGCATATGTACTTTGCTTGTTTGGTTTGTTGGCGTCACAAAGTAGCGCGTGAGTAGCACTTAGCCTTACGCTTTAATTAATAGAACGAGTGCATGTGAAGTTAGCGCGTGAATAGTTGGCATACGCTTAAAACGAACTATACAGTGCGTTACGCTTAGAACGAGCTATACATGCATGTGTACTTTGCTTGTTTGGTTTGTTGGCGTCAGTTAGCGCGTGAGTAGCACTTGGCCTTACGCTTTAATTAATAGAACGAGTACATGTGAAGTTAGCGCGTGAATAGTTGGCTTACGCTTAAAACGAACTATACAGTGCGTTACGCCTAGAACGAGCTACACATGCCTGTGTACTTTCTTCTTAGTTTTTTTCTAAGTGTCTCGCGAAATGACTTTCGTTGAGTCGGATCGACTTTCACTTTGACGGGTCGTCTCGATCCGCCGATATTTTCCACCCTCCCACATACACTCTCGCCGTATTTTTCTAAGTCTCTCGCGAAATAACTTCCGGTGAGCCGGGTCGACTTTTACTTAGACGGGTCGAGTCGGATCGAGTCAATTCGCCGATATTTTTTACCCTCCCATCCACGAGATTGATTTTTACTTCCGGTAGTAATAGGTTGATGATTTCGCGACCTGACTTCCGCTGAGTCGGATCGTCTTTGCTTATTGACGACCCGACTCAGTTCGGGTATATTGGACATGAGTGTGTTAGGAATGTCTTTGAAGTGGTTCAAAACTGATTCGCAGCACGTGTTTTATCAAGTGTAAAAACTCTCTAGGATTTGGAGTAAACAGTGGTGGAAAAAACTATGATTCTTATTTTTTTTTTCAATTATTCTTGTTCTTCGACAATCAGACAATCGATCTGCAACATTACTAGAATTGCTGGCATCAAAAACCAACTCAAATTATGATATATACCTAATTCAACAAAGGTTGCTTTGGCAATTGGTCATTGGGTATTGGCATTTGGGCATACGGAACTCAATGCAATGCTTTGCTTGAGTGACCGCCAAACAATAGCTTCCCAATGCTTAATTACCTATGACCAAAGCAACCTTTACTGAATTAGGTATATTTACCTAGGGGGCTCTCGTTTCTGGACAAAGCGTTCTTCAAAGTTCAAAACGTTATGTCTCATCTAATATTTGTGATATCGAAAAACAGTTTTCAGTTTTTAACTTCTCTTGTTGTCCTTGGAATTTTAAAACTATAATTAAGGGAAACTATGACGTCATCAATTGTTGTCAATTTAGATGTCAAGATAATTTGGTGTATGTCCTCTGTTCCCTGCTCTGTTTGGTATTGCATTTTTAGAAAGTTATGCTAAAATGGCCAAAATTTGCCACCCTTTACGAACCCTTGGAGGGGTGGTTTGGCCCCGCCGTGTCAGGTAAAAACGAAGAATGCAACAGCGGATGGGACAAAAAGAGTGAAATTTCTGATTCTCGCTGTGATAGTTGAAAGAATAACGTCAATTATGTTCAATTATAAACGGGTGGGAATTTAAGGCAGGGTGTTTCGATTTAGTTGAAAGGAGGTATTGTAAAACTGTGGAGGGGATTTAGAATACTAAGTGTACAATGACTTTTTGCATCTTAGGCAACTGTGATCATAAACCGTGAAGACTTAGTTTGTTACTGAGACCCTCTTCACTAGAAAAAAAAAAGAGCACACATCTGTTAACATAAAAGTGGCTTTATTTTCTTCACCTTAAGCTAAAATTTTAACTTAAACTTACAGCATTACTAACTTATGGTCAACAATATGATACTTCGTCTAAGAGGCAAAAATGATTGAAATTGATTATTCTCGCATTGATACTAGCAGCTAGGTAGTTGCAAAAAAAACCTGAAACGATTCAGACTTAGTTGAACTTCACCATCAATTCCCCATTTGCCCGGCATTGATTTAATGGACAGAGAGGCTTTCAAAACACTAGATTACGTATAATCAAACTTAAGTCGACGAAATGTACTAGTTACTAGCCACTTATAATCTGTTTTCCATCACTCATTACTAACAGTAATATATGATGCGAATCCAATAACAACGAACCGAACCCCACCAAGTGAGGTAGCAACGTCTGTAGTAGGCGACACAAATATCACGCTTCACTCCTGTAACATAAAAGAGAACATATCAGTCATTTAAAAAATATTTCTCCTCTTGTTTTGCTAGTAAATAATTCACGTGTTTGGTTACATGTAGTGTAGGGATGTAGCTGCAATAGTATTTGTGAAAGCAAGTCTCATGTCATTCAACCGGTCCACACTCTGGTCGTTTTAGTGAATGGTCAATTAACCCTTTAATTCCCGAGTGAAACATGAAAATTCAAGAAAAAAATCGCAAATTTCATTTTATAAAATATTGAAAAGCAAACGGTATACCATGCAAAAGTACTCCGGAAGACGCTTCATTTGAATGGTCACACCATAGAATTTCGTCGACGGACTCAAAAGTTAGAACTACACTACATGTCTCCATAATTGACTCTGGGAGTGAAATGGTTAAGTCATGGTAGAGGGCTCAGCTCAGTGACTGGTCAGTTTCGAGCCGTGTATTATTAATCTTTATCGATCTATTACAGCGGTTTTCAATTGAGTGCTGTTAAACCAAAACCACTCTGACCAATCACAACAGACTCAGACAATCCAATGAACCAATCAGAACTCAAAGCAAATACATGTAGCCGGCGCCAAGCGCGGGAAAACGCGTGCGAGTAAGTCACGATTGGTTTTGGTTTTACTTCTGATTGGTTGAGAGAGTGGCGCGAGATTTTTCATCCAATCATAAAGCGTAGCAATGTCAAAACTAATTAAAGCAATTGAGAAATTACTTTCGACACTCAATTGAAAACTGCTGTATCATCTAAATTTGTCAGTTAATTCACTTACTTCAAGCTATTGTTTGTCTGTTCAGTGTTAATTCTATTGATGAGTCGTTTACATTAGGTGCACTTAGCTGTTGGCATCGGCTTGACTTTTGCTTATATTCTTATAGCTTTTTCTTGTAGTTTTACATTCTTTGGTATTGCTTATATATTTTTAACAGGACCTGCATTGATAGCAATTTTAATTCTTTTAACTTACGTTTTGCGTTTTTTCTTTCCACTTCCAAAACGAGACTTTTCGGCTTGACGCGGTAAATAGGCAGCTTAGAGCACAGGTCAGCCATTTCATCACTCAGGTTTGAGCGATCATCAAGGGTACCAACAACTTCATATTCGTACTCGCTGGAATTCCCCTTTGCCTTAACGGGGCCTTTAGAGGTATCCTGTCAAGACAACAAGTGTACAACTATCAGTCTTCTTTTAATGTTTTCTGACAAAATGTGTACCTTATATATTTATATATTATATTTCTATTTGTGGGTTACAACTGACTGAAAACTTTAATAATAATAATAATAATAATAATAATAATAATCGATGTTTAGACAGGTTGTCATTTTGAGTCAACAGACTGCTATCCAAGGGAGAGCCTGTATTAATCAAAGGCTCCTGTGTGCCAACTCGTGAGTAAAAAACGCTCTAAATGAAAGATTCTGCACACCTTTGGACTCTCCCCTCTCCTAGGCGTTTTGCCCCACCGACCCCACCCCCCTGCGTCCAACTCCCCACCCTCACCTCCCTCCAACGCAGTCGCATGGGCAAAGCACGTGACCATCACGTCACAGGTTCAATGTTTACAGCCGATCGACCGATCGAGCGAAATTTCCACTCAAATGCTATAACTTCGTGTTAGAATTAAAAACTAAATGAAAAATACTAAGGTTACCTTGTCAAGAAGTTTCACGAGATCGTCAGGCTTTGGAAGCTCTTCGGTGGAGTAACTCAGAAAACAGGCTTTTGCAGAAGAGATTCGGTGCATGGCCAAGTTCTACATCAGAAGAAAACAAACAAAAATGCTGAGTAAGTAAATAAGTAAATATACAAATAAGTAAGTCAAGGGATATGTCGAGAGTAAAAAGTAAAAATGAATGTGTTAAAATAGCGCCTTCGGGATAAGAATATTTAGAATGATCACAACACATCCCTTAAATCAGGAATTTACAGCCGTGTATCAGCAAAGGGTACTATCAGATAATGATAGAGTGTTTTTCAATTAAGTGTCGTAGAATCAAAACCAAATAAATTTCTCTGCCTAATCACAACAGACGCAGACAAGAGACAACCCAACAAACCAATTAGAACTCGAAGTAGACAGCTCCAAGCGCGGGAAAACGCCTACGAGCAAGTCACGATTGGTTTTGGTTTTACTTCTGATTGGTTGAGAAAGTGGCGCGAGATTTTTTAGCCAATCACAAAGCGAAAGCCAACGCGAATTACTTTCAACACTCAATTAAAAAGCACCCTATTACAGTACATGTGTTGTACGCCAAATCTGTTCTGTTTATACAGGCAAAAGAACACATCCTAATTAACAAGAATCTGCGATTTTTTTCACCTGTTTGAAGTCGTAGACAACGTCAACCTCTCCGGCGGATGAAGAGCTTGTTTTTGGAATGTGGAAGGTCTCCGTTTTCTTCTCGGTGTCGACTTTAATTGTCTCATCGTACTTTTCTTTTCCGTCGTCAACTGTAACTGTGTACTTAGACACGGGATCCTGCAAAATAAAGTTGATTAATCATTGTTGTGCTCTCTTTCTTTACTTATTTAAGCAAAAACAACTAGACAGACGACAAATAATTTCAGTAAGTCCAGTTTAGTTTACCTTTTTCTCGGCTCCGCATTTGCAAACAGTCGCTCCCGATGCGGTGACAACAAAGACAGCAAGGCACAAAAGAAACACTCTGAATTCCTGGTCCGACAAAAAAGAGTAACATCAACGTTATAGATTCGTCGCACTTGAGTGAAGTAAGCGCTCTTTTTTTGATTACTTCAGTTATTTATGAGTATGCCTACAATTCAATAATAATCTGTGAGTTTTGTAAAAGAAAACTTACCATCTCTTTGCTTCTTCTTCTTCCGAGCTCTTCTTTCTTCTTCTAGCAAAAGGTTTTCCAGCTAACTCGCGGAATATGGATTCAAGTCGTTTAGTCGACCCTTTATATACCATCTGTTGGGTTTCTCGATATTTCCTCGTTCTTAACATGATATCTTTTATTGTCCCCGTTTCAGCTCCATTTTGACAGAGCTCAGTCACTAAAGATAATTGACCTCAAGACCTGCTCTCAGCTCTAATATGAACACTTGAGCTTAAGGGTGCACTGTTACTCGTATAATACTGACACTTTCTGCATCATCATCATCATCATCATCATCATCATCATCATCATCATCATCATCTTTTTAACATAATTTGTTATTTGCCCACGGCAGAAGCTAACTTCGCCACATCGTACGAGTAGGATTTTTATGATATGTTACAGTTAACCCGTTATCACATGCAAGAGAATGCTGACCGAAGCTAATGCTTACACTAGATACCACAGCTAAAAACAGGTCTTGTGGTCAATTGATTCAGTTTGCATGCCAAGTTCTGCACAAATCATGAGCTAAACCATAGAGATAAATGACGTTCTGTTACTAAATAACACAGCTGAAAAGAGGTCTTCAGGTCAATTGATTCAGTTTGTGCCAAGTTCTGCGCAATTCGTGAGGTAAACCTAAAAGATAAATGACGTTCTGTTACTAAAAAACACAGCTGAAAACAGGTCTTCAGGTCAATCGATTCACGGTTTGTGCCAAGTTCTGCACAAATGATGAGCTAATGCACGAAGTTCTGTTACTAGATATTACCGCTGAGAACAGGTCTTTAGGTCAATTGAGTTTTGTGCCAAGTTCTGTACAAATTGTGAGCTACAACTAAATGACAAACGAAGTTCTGTTGCCATAGATACTACCGCTAAAAACAGGTCTTGAGGTCAGCTGAAACTAAAAGGTTTGATATTGTAGTTTTTATTGATTTTTTTATTTTATATCATATCATAGATAAGTTCTGAAAAACCAAGTTGAAAGAAGTAATAAAACTATTGTATTTACCGTTGTAATTAAGCGCTGTGCTAAGTTGTACACAAATCATGAGCTCAGTAAAACTAAAAGATAGCGAAGTTCTGTTACTAGATACCACAGCTAAAAACAGGTCTTGCGGTTAATTAAGTTTGGTGACAAGTTCTACAGAAATCATGAGCTAAAACTAAAAGATAAACGAAGTTTTGTTATACTGGTTATTACCGCTAAAAACAGGTCTTGAGGTCAATTAAATTTAGTCACAAGTTCTACACAAATCACGAGCTAAAACTAAAAGATAAACGAAGTTTTGTTACTAGATATTACCGCTAAAAACAGGTCTTGAGATCAATTGAGTTTTGCAACAAGTTCTGCGCAAATCATGATTTAAAACTGAAAGCCGATAAAAGATAAATGAATTGCTCAAATGTACTAGACATCACAGCTAAAAACAGGTCTTGAGGTCAATTAAGTTTTGTGCCAAGTTCTGCACAAATAGAGCTGAAACGGTTGACAAATCCGACGAGATCATGTTACGAGCTAGGACCATGTAGGATTCATTTGCAAAAATATATATCTTTGAATAAAGCAGGAACAAATGGTCGAAAATTGCATTTGAAGGAAGTGAGATTCTCGACCTGTTTTGAGGCTTGTTAAACAACTATAATATAGCTACAAACACGCTAAAAGAAGTGTTATTCTTTCAGCTGAGAACCGGTCTTTAATAAGGTCAACTAATTTTAGTTGCCAGCTCTCTCAGCTCTCTCACTCTCCCAGGATTATCTTTAGTCTCCCTAACAATTTTCCGGTTGAATATATATATATATATATATATATATATATATATATATTCAATTCATGCCAGGGAGGAGGTGGGCAGGGGGGGGGGGGAGGACAAGAATGTACAAACAGTTCTTCAAAATGACAGCATTTGGATTGGTTACCATTTGATTACTTAAGTCATTTCTATATGAAGAAGTTTGCAAAAACAAATGCAAGAATACACCCTGCAGTGCGCCTGTAACAAAGATAAAATGAACAGATACTGCGTGCAAAATTATTCTTGACTGCTCCCAAGAGTGCCAAATATCAAAATTCAATAAAAATAGCAAATTTCATTTTGTACAATTTTGAAAAACAAATGGTACCATACATAAGTACTGCCAAAGAGGTTTCATTTGAATGGTCACACCATGGGATTTTGTTGACAGAGTCAAAAGTTAGAACTACACTACATGTCTCGTCCATAATTGCCTCTGGGAATGAAAGGGTTAAGCCCAGAAACTGGATCTTTAACAGGACCGTTTTTCATGATAGACCCATGATAATATCCAGGAGCTTGCCTTAACCTTGCTGCATTATCTTGAAAAAGGAAAAGAAAAAATTGCCAAAAGCGATGAACGCAAAGAAATATGAAGGAAAGAGACAAAATAACGACTTAAAAAATCTCATAATTCCACCAGAATGGAAACTTTGATTTCTTGACCGCCTGTCACGAAATCAAATTTGATGATCTGTAATCCACTTCCATCCTTGTAATCCTGCACTTTATCGCCTGAAAATACTGCTTCTGTTTTGCTCTGTAGAGTCTTTTTATCCATTGTATTTGTATATTGGTGGTATTTGGACGAATTGGAGTTTTGGGGGCAAAATTCAAAGTGTTGGACATACTCATCTGATAAAACATCACCTCAAGTGTTAAAGACAGAACGAACTACAAGAAATAAATCACTTAGCAAAATCTATGCGTATTAATACCGAACTACCGTCACGTTCAAGATTTTCCTTGCTCAACTCTTGATACTGCTCTTGATAAATTATAATTGAAGAATAAGTCTAAGAATTCTTATCAAAAAAATTAAATACTTAAATAAAAATGATAAATTTCTAATTGAATTTAGTTGTTGTATTATTTGTATCAATAGTTTTGTACCCTGAAGAAGACAGCATTGCCGAGCGTCGGAAAAATAATAATTGAACAGCGTCGAAATTCATCATTTTTATTTTAGTACTAAGAATTATTATCCCTGGGTGGAAATGTTTTCTGTATGCCTTTGTATTCTCGACTGTTTATTGACATCAGTTCAACTCTATATTTTTTTTTTTACAATTATAATAAAATAGGCCAAGTGCCTTTGAGCCGTGACATGAACAACGTGAATCCAGCGATAACAATTAAAAATAGCTAATTTATTGTAAACGAAAATGAGCAATAGTAAGCTTAAAGATGTTTCGCATTTAGAGTCCTTTGATGAATAAACCAAATTTATGTATTTCTTGTCTTAGCGTGAGTGACACAAATGCGCATTGTTTGTAATAGGAGAGAAATGGACACGTTTGTGCGCTATTTTAAAACTAAGGACATGTACAACTTTCATGTCGTCAGTGGATCTGTTCCTCAAGTGAAAATATATCCTTGCGTTTTTCTACTTATCAGTGTTCACACATAGTTTCGCGGATTACGGTATTTTAAAAGATATCGAGAATAAAGCTTCCACGAACTCGGGTGTCTCCTCGACCAAATCGACTAAGCACATGTCTAAATTCAAAATTTCAATTTGACTACATTTCGACACCTTTTTGTAAGGAAGCCGGTCGGTCAAATATGAATCTGCGATGTGCAGAGTATTTCTTATTCACGAGTTGGCTCAAAGGAGCCTACGAAGGAGATGCTAACACGATGCAGGACCCTTGACCTTAATAAGCTTCAGTGAAGATTCCATTCTAAATAAATGCCAAGGAAAACCAAGATTGTCTAATCCACAAAACGATAACAATCCGCGATGGAAAGAACCCCAAAACGTGACATACAGTCGAACTGAGTTTATTCTTAGCATGACTTCATTCAGTTCGAGTCAGACGAAAAAGGTTTTTTGGCCTTTTTTTCTGGACCACGTGACTTCGAGCACGACGTACTAAATTTGGTGGCACAATCAGTGTTTCTTCGTTCTTAACATAATATTTCTTAATTATTCCCCGCCGGTTTCAGCTCTTGGCATGCAGAAAAGTTAATGTTTTTAGCTGTGGTATCTATATATGGTAACAGAACTTCGTGATTTGTGAAGAACTTGTCACAAAACGTAATTGACCTCAAGACCTGTTTTTAGCTGTGGTATCCATAGTTACAGAACTTCGTTTATCTTTTAGCAATTATAGCTCATGATTTGTGCAGAACTTGCCACCAGACTTAATTGACCTCGAGACCTGTTTTTAGCTGTAGTATCTTGTATCAGCACTTCAGTTCTAAAAATTGTAGAACTGAGCAGTTGTAACGGTAATGCATATAAATCATTTGCTACAAGTTGAAAACATTTTTTAGTTTAACTCAAACTTAAGTCATTTTACGAAATAAATCGAGTAGTCCGACTGTATGTTAGGTTTAGTTTGTTTGCTTCATTTCAAAATCGTTACAAACAGTTAAGTTTAGTTTAGTTCCCCCTATTAGTTCTCCACGAGCTCATTCATTCATTCATTCATTCATTCGTTTTGGTTTTAGCTCTATTTGTGCAGAACTTGTCACCAATCAAGACTTGTTCTTAGTATCTAGTATCACTGACTATTTCGTTTATTTGTGGGTTTTAGCTCCATTTGTACAGAACTTGTAACTAAACTCAATTGACTTCAAGACCATGATTTTCAAGTTCGTCTAAGACATCAGTATCGCCCGAATTGACCATCACTGTATAGACATTTTTCGCATTTTTATTCCATGATATGAACGCTTTTCACCTGTGAGAATAATCTTATCATTCCAAATGATCTTTCAGATATTCATCTGTAATAAGCTTTTCAGTTATAATGACATAAATCCTCTTTAATTCATGTTTGTAGAAATCCTGTGCATGCACATTAGTACAATCGCTTAAGGAAGTAATCATTTGAGATGGTTAAAATTACCATCTATTTTAAGGTTTATGAGAGCAGTCTGTCAAATAGCTAAAACAAAATATATAACTTACTGGTCACATACCCTTGAAAATAACAAAAAGCTAAAGTTTAACAACACCTACAAGAATGACTGTACTCTTTCTAGTTGCTTAAATTTTACAAGAAGGGCAAATAAGCGGAGAGCCTTAGTGAAATTCAGGCTTTGAAATCATAAACTTTTGATTGACCTCGACGGATATAACAAACACTCTAGAGACAAAAGACTTTGCCTTTACTTGCAGTCATAACCAAATTTGTTTCCTTTTCTTCTGTCAAAATTACACAACTCTTAGAGATGATTTTTTTATAGTGAAATACAGACTCACTTACCAAATATAAAGAATGATCAATCATATAAATTATTATAAAGAACCAATGAAGTCCATTAATTATTTCATAAATATGCAACTGACGAAGTTCTTTTATCGTGTTTTTATTTAAGTAAAGAAATACTATAACTCATCACTGATGTGATTCAGTTTTATAGTTAAGTTGTGTGCTTTTGCTTGTATTTATGGTCATGCAAATAAAGCTACTTGTCTTGAAGTCTTGAGTTAATCGGTACGGCGGACAGTACGGCATTTTTACTGACCCCTGTTAACTAATAACTGTGATAGTGAACGAGTTTCTGGAAAATAGCGAGTCTGGAATAGGTCTAGGATAGCGTGAGGTTTTTTGGTGTTTAGTCTAGAATAGGGTTGCAAAATACAGCTAAAATGGTCTAGTATAGGTTAAGGTTCTCAGAGTCCCAGCGGCACACCCCCACCCAAAAATTTGCAGAGTACCCCCCCGGGGGGGGGGGGGGGTAAATAAGTGACAAGCTTTCCCTCCCAAAATGTTTAGTTAGATCTCAATAACAACTCGATCCCGTACACACTCATCTACTGAGGAAGAAAGAGACAGACTAGCTGAGGAAAATTGGGAAACAGCATGATATAAAACAGAGACCATCAGGTCGAAAGTTCACTGTGCTTGCCAAGTTATTTCCGCGGTTTGTGATCATGAAGCAAAAGTTAAACACAAAACACGCATATTTTCTAGCTTTTATTACAGGAGACTTTAATTAAATAAAACTAGGTAAAACCGAACAAGACCAGTTCACAGTTACCAGAAAAGATTACGCAACGTTCCTCTGGGCTTATTTTAGATACTGCTGTTCTGAGTGTGCGTGTTCGTGAGTTTTTATGTCAATCTTCTTTCCGTGCTGAAATGAAAACTTTTTAAAGATTCTTTTCATGTCTCTGGAACAAAGCTTATAAACTGAACTGGCTGTTCTGAATACAAGTGAAGCCGAATCAGTAGAGGACATAAACACATTTAATAGATGTAATAATAAATCTTCGTCTTTCTTGCTCAGTAACACGTTCCTTACACACATACTGTCAAACCCATTGTGTGACAAAATGTGTCACGGTCTTTACGTCACACAGAAGACATTACTCTTTGCTACGGCTTCCTTCAGAAATCGTCTGACCTCGTGTCCCGAACAAACCAGACATTTTAGGACAGACTCGTACCATTCCCTCCGCTGCATCTTTCCACCGGCTTACTCCTTCCCAGTCCCCCTCGTCTTCCCATGGCTTGCCTCCACAAAAATGAACAACGTTCGGTTCTATGCCCCTCATTTCACAAAACCATTTGTTGCAGCCATACTTGACGTGAATATGATGCCATTCAGTTTTGTACAATTGTGTAAAGAAATATTCATCAGGTCCTACAAAGTTTGCGGTGGTTCCTATCTGAGGAAGCGAGCTGGCTAACAAATAATCATCGATATTTGGCGTCAATACCATCGTGCAGCCATGAACGCCATAATTGTTTTCCACAGCATTTTCGATTTCCAACTCAGGGACTTTTAATCCATGCCAGTAACTGTGATTTCTAATGCTTGAGCAGATGCCCGCTGGGGTTGGAAGGGTAAACAGATCATCGATGTTGTTCAAAACGAGCGAATCAGCGTCTAACCAGACAATTTTATCGTATTCCGTGAGGTTCAACATGCGAGCTTTCGTCAAACTGTACTGTATCCACGTGTCCTCACTGCGGTATTTCTTTCCTCTCAGCGCGCTTTTTACCCTTGTCTTAATATACTGCACCTTCACAACCCGGTCATAAAGTTTGCGCAGTAGTTTCATGGCAGAGACGCTGACGTCTGGCGTTACCATGACAATCAATTCGTGTTGGGCCTTCTGTTGTCTTAGCGACCAAGCGAGAATTAGTGCCCCTTTAACGTACTCGTCCCCGCACATTACTAATGTAACGAATGCATATCGTGGACGCGGAATTGTTTTTCTGAATTGGTTTTGTAGGTGCTTTAATGTCTTTGTTTTTGGTGGTGCAAACTGTGAAGTCCTGTTCAGTTTTCGTTGGTTTGAGTCAATAACTTCCCTCAAATGGGTTCTCCGTCCTTCCATCTTTCGACAGTTCTGTGTTTAACCTAGAAGGTTATTAAAATAAAAACAGTAAATTTTAAAACATAAAACTGGGTCTCCCTAAGTAATGAAGAGAGTCATAAGTTTTCAAACTGATCGATGGCATTCATAATACGCTAACCTTGTCGCAATTAATGAAAACCTTCTTTTAGACGTAACCTTGGTTTATACTTAACCAATGATTACTTCGGAAAATACAATGACCCATTTCTTAAGTCTTTCGCCACCGATGCTTTCGTGGCTCTAGTAACAAGCTGATTGCCGCTATAAACCTGTCCATATCAGTCTGCACATTGGGCCGGTTATTTAAACGGCAAAGTCTAACTTAACTGGGCGGGTCAGGTTCTTTAAATAAAGGTTTCATCATCACCATCATCATCTTTTGAAGTATAGAAATACAGTCGAAGCTCCCGTAAGTGGACACCCTCGGGAAGCAGAAAAACTGTCCGTAACTGTAACTGGCCGCTCACGGGAAGGATTCTGATGTCCATAAGCGGACACACTCGTGACACCCTCGGGACACACTCGTAACACCCTCTGGACACCCTCGGGAAGCAAAGAAAGTGTCCGGTACTGGAGCTGGCCGCTTACGGGAATGATTCTGATGTCCATAAGCGGACACACTCGTGACAACCTCGGGACACCCTCGGGAAGCAGAAAAAGTGTAGGTAACTGTAACTGGCCGCTTACGGGAAGGGTTCTCGTGAGAGGAGAATTCAAACAGGGTTTTGTCAAGGCGGCTGTAAGGAGATCTGTCCGCTTATGAGAGTGTCAGCTCAGAGAGCTTCGACTGTAAATACTTTATAAACATTAAAGACATTTACGGAAATCAGAGAGAGTGGGATTTTTCGAAACATCACCATCTCGGCCATGCAGCCTTCTCCTGCAATAGCTTATGTGCTTCGCGTATTAGTGACTCTAAAGCCACCATGGCCTCGGAAGAAGACTGACTCAACAAACTCAACAAGAAATCATCATGTTGTAAAGATACGACATCTTTATCTGTATGAGTGTTGGCTGCCGGTTATTGTCATAGTTTCATATTTATTATTTACTTTGAAGAGAATGAACTAACTGTAAATTCAGCAATATAGAGTTATTCGGGAAGACGTGCCTGGTATACATAGCAATACCTCCTTTCACTTTTCTTTCAAATGTCAATTGTATGCCAAACATCGAAATTCAAGAAAAATCCCAAAATTCATTTTGTAAAATATTGAAAAAAGCCATGAATAATACCATGCAAAGGTACTGCCGAAGAGGTTTCATTCGAATCCTGACACCATAGGATTTCGGACAGACTCAAAAGTTAGAACTACACTACATGTCTTCATTATTGACTCTGGGGATGACAGCGTTAAAGTCGCCAAATGCAGTGACGGCGGAATACCTTCTACATGATTTTTAGAACTGAATATTTTAGCCAGTCTTGCTAATAAGTGTACCGAGTTTCTTTCTTCCTTCACAGGTTTGTTTACATAAGTCTCAGATAACAAGGATTTTCAAGTCTTAAACTATAATAATTTCATTTTAAAAAATGATAATTCTGAACTTACTTTCTGCGAGCAAAAGATATGCTCCTCTTCACAGCAGAAAGCCACGCCAGACAACTACTGCAAGATGAAATCAGGATGTTAAAAATTTCGTGGCAATGCGTGAACTGAATTAAATTCTGCGAGCAATGTTTTTAGTAACTACCGCGAGCAACCCGCATAATTTAAGGTTCAGTTTAGTGTTTTGTTTAAAAACAAAAGCTGTTTGACAATAAGGGATTAGCACAAATGTAAACCAGTATTAGATAAACACGCTGGATTCATATCTGTCTTAATTAATCTTCTTTCTACGAACCGCGAACAAAGAAATTAAATTAAAGGTCGATGTTGTAGAGCTGTTTTGAACGTCTTAGTCGCCGTAAAACTTCGTAATGAATTCGACTAAAATCTAAATTTTTCTTTAGTTAACTCCCGCCTCAAGCTTTCGTCACATCGGAGTGATAAAAAGTTTCGTTTTGGTACGAACTGGGGTCAACTAGGATTTTCGCAAAGTTGAAAGCAGCTGGTAAATTCGGGACATAAGATTCCTTTTCCTCAAATTTTCTGCCGTTGAAATATTCAGCTAAAAGAACTGAAAAGCTCAAACTGTATTAATAACAAAGTTTTCTTTGGAGCATATCAAAAGTAATTACACAGTTGCTTTGGTTTTTCATTGCTACGCTTTGTGATTGGCTAAAAAATCTCGCGCCCCTTTCTCGACCAATCAGAAGTAAAACCAAAACCAATCGTGACTTGTTCGCACGCGTTTTCCCGCGCTTGACGCCGGCGACATGTATTTGTTTCGAGTTCTGATTGGTTCATTGGATTACCTGCGTCTGTTGCGGTGATTGGTCAGAGTAATTACTTTGGTTTTGGTTTTACGACACTCAATTGAAAATCGCTCTAAAGGAACTAAAATGATAAGAAAACACAATACAACGTCATTTCAAGTGTTCACGGTGTGTCCCTGACTTAGTAATAATGTGTATTGCTCAGACTGTACACAGACACTTTCTTTTTGTAGATATGATACCGGGGGTCTCATTTCCCATACCTTCATCTTATATAAAAATATATTGACTTTGAAAAGACTAGTCTTGCCGCAAATCTATTTTACTCTTCATCCAGTTTAATACTCATTCCTATATGATATTCGTTGAAAAACCAATCGAACTCGGGAAATGATAAATATACATGCGACCTGCAGCCAAACGCGTCCTTATTCTTACAGCTGCGAATTCTAAACAGTATTGGAAGATTGTTGATGTATCAATATATTTATTTCTCCCTTCTATCGTATAAACAAACTCAAAACAATCCTTTTGTTACCATTCGTTAAAAATATACCTTATTTTTTCTATTATATATGTATAGTCTATTAATGTTTTCTTTAAGTTTCAGTTTAAGTTTGTGCTCTAGCCAATTTAATAAACTCCGTTTCTGATTGTAAATGGAAAGAAAAGAAACTAATTGTTATATATTTTCTAGTGACTTTTCTTCTTTTTATTCATAACAGAGACAATAAACATCAGGTTAATTATACTAAGTAACAGAATATTCTCTTTGTACTAAAATATATTATGCAGTTCTTTTATAGCCATAACCTTTTCGTAGTAACCATACAATCAAGGCTATACAGACGCGAATACTAAAATAATCAGTGTATTTTCGGCCGAAATGGGTTTTCAGTTTATACAAGTGGAAGCTTGTTTCATTGCCAGCACGCAACAAAATATCGGTTTTAGCACCAAGTAACTATTATATTTTGCAATTAGGTTAGAAACAGGTACAACTAAAGTTTGAGTTATACGGGAAAAGAATCCCAAAATATTACTCTGTATTTATTTTCTTTGTTTTCATAAAAAAGAAATATTTTTATAAATAATTATTCTGACAAATTTTTCGTTTTATAAAATTGACTGATGACTGATGACATGAACGAGATGAGAGATATATGAGTAAAGAATAGATATATTTAGTTGGTAATATCTAACGTTATCTGACATAAATTAAGTTACTATTTTACATGCATCCCTCTCACCTGAAATCAAGATGATTTCCACAATTGACCACTGCTTCAACAACACATTTATCGTTTCTTCTTTACGGTGAAACTACAAACGAAGGTTGTTGTCAAGACAACTGGTGGATTTATTATTTGAAGGATTTGTTATTTAATGAGTTATACACACCTGCTACTGGTGCAGATATAATGAATATTTATGTAGATACCGAATAAATGAAAAAACGAATTAATATGGAATAGACTGCTAGCTGTTTCCATATCTCAAATTGACCTTTCCTTTTCACTTTAAGTTACATGAAGTAAAACCTATTTCACACTTTAGAGTAAAATTAAAAAAAAAAAGATCAGAATAGTGTAAGCCTTGAACCCGAGTCGTTCGCCTCATAACTAATATCCTTATCCACTATACCAACGTGGACTAGCTGCCGGGAGATGTAATTTTTAACATATTTATAAAGTTACCCATAACAATAAATGAAAGCTAACCGTTTTCAAATCAGTACTTAACCCTAAACACTGTAGATCAATGCTAAACCCCAAAACACTACTCTTTGCTTAACCGGAGCTCTGTTCTCTCAGTTCTCCTGGTTCTCTGCCCAATAAATGGGGTTCTGTTCTCGTGAACGTCAGTACTACGGTATAACGATAAAAATACTACGTTGTGTAAAACCTCATAAGGTGTCCAAGGTCAGTTTGAGAGATGGAAACGAGTGTTTACCGTCCTTTTTAGTCAGTCGAGCGGGCGAGCCGATCACGAAAACAAGCTCGGCGAGACTGGAGCAAGCGAACGAGCCGAGGGTAAAACCCAGATCACCTTTGGATCGCATTACTTTCGCTCGGTCGGTCGGACGGTCGGACGGTCGATCGGCGATCGTGTGGTCGTAATTTGCTCGCCCGCTCGACTATCAGTGAGCAATACTCTGCTCTGAATTTGTCAGAGAAAATAACCACCTGTTTATTTTTTAAGATCTCAGCTTTACGTTGCGTTACCTTATCTGTACGGTCTCGCCTGATGTAGCTTGACCTATCGCAAATTCCGCGAGAAGAGCAAACATTTGGCACCGAGTTTGTATGTGAACTTAGTTTTGTCTTTCACTCGTCTATGGCAGAGGACCAGGGGCTTCTCCGTTTTCAAATTGAAGACTGTCAAAATACTCCAAAAATTTGTAAAAATTTTGCAATTTGTAAAAATTGTGATTTTTACAAATTGCCAAAAAACAGACATGGATTTCATCAAGCGTCACGTGACAAAATACTCCCCGATTCCTGGAGTATTTTGGCAGTCATATCCGAGGGGTTTATACGCCCGGTCCGCCATTTTTGAAAGCGGAGAAAGGTTGCAGCAGGTCCAAGCTTAGCAAGGCTACGATGCTTATAGTGCTTAGCCAGGCAATCAACCCACAACAGTTCACAGCAAGCTCGGCTACAATGCTAACGAAACTAAGCCAAGCGATCTAGCACCGGCAAAGATCTGAAATCACATAAACGTAGCTGAAAGTTCGTTAAGTTGGAAAGTTCAAAGTGCGACGTCTAAATTGTTATTGTGAAGGGGTAGTGGCGAGAGAGTGGTTGCTATAAGCAAGCCACAAACGTATTCTCGATCTCACTGTATTCTCAGTCGACCCCAGAGCCGGCTTCCAATGGTTGAAGTCTACATGTATATCTGTAATTTCAAAGTCGATGAAGTCTATACAAAAATCACACAAACTGTGACAATTTATGAGTAGAATTAAATCTCGGACACACGGGGAAATTTTTCTTGCAATCTTGCGTGCAACAGTTGTAGAAGTAGAATCGATTTCTACTTTTGCGATGTTGCGCGCAACTTATTGCGTGTGATACCCCCAACGTCGCAAGAAAAGTTGTACTGTGTGTCCGGGTCTTTAGTGGATTAAATTAAAAGAAACGGTGATAAAAAAAAAATTGTTTAAAAATATAGAAATAATCAGTTGGCATAGACAGAAAGCATGGATTTGAATAAATCAACAACAACGATAATAAAACAAAAATTGTTTTATTTATACACGGTAAAAATATCAGTTGGTAACTTCCTTGATGAGTGCTGCGAATGTACAGCGCGTGTGCAGAAAGGTAAGGTGGCTCACACGAGCCACAGGGTACCCACTCGGCCGGAGCTTAAACCAGTTTCTGTAGCATGAAGCAACTGGGAATGTTGCTACTGGTACTCCTCCCTGGATGGAATACCAGTCCATCGCAGGGTTTAATTCCCCAGCATTATGTCGCCAGTACCCATTTATACACCTGGGTGTGGAGAGAGACAATGTGGAGTAAAGTTTCTAATCTATGGAAACAACATGATGGCCGAGACCAGGCCTTAAGGTCGCGGTGGACAGGTTCCGCTCATCAGTATGCATTTATGAAAAGAGTATGCACGAAGTGCGACGGCTGATACCGAAAATGCGCGAAATATTCACGAACAGGCTCTGTAATGTTTCTGCATCAATAACTGCACGTGCAAAGCGTGTCAACGCTTTGTTCTTTCTGCATGAAGTGTTGACAAAAGCCCGTGGATTAAAATTAGTAAAATTACCATATCATTCGTGTTTGCTCGCGAAGCCTTCGGAAGCGTAAAAACAAGCAGTTTTGTGTCCAAGAATTCAGCGCGGATAGAGAATTTCATGAGTTGAAACTGCAGGGAGGTAAACTAGGTGTATTGTAGATTGTCATATCTGACTCAAAATTTTTAAATAGGCTTTCAAAGGGAAGATACGAGGCTTCAAATTCTAACATGGACAATTTTACTCCTTTAAAAGCTAATAACTTTTAATTAAAGTTGAAATCGAAAAATCGGAGTCAGATATGACACAATAGGCGTTTTGACAGATCAGTGAGTGGCGAAATCAACTTGCTTTGTGTTCTTCTCCAGGAGCAAACTTGGACACAAAACCACGTTTTAAAACAAACTAACTTTAGTGGCTTACAGCATTGACGCAAAGCGCGATCCCTTCAATAAAAAATAATCCTTATGCACTTCCATTGTTCGCCAATATCTCTGTTAAATGTTAGCGAAATCGGCTTTCAAACGTTTACGATATAACGTTTTTCAAAGTGACACCCCTGCTAAAATTTTGCCTTATGAATTTATTCATGGACAGGTATCCCCCGCGACCTTAAACCACAGACCTTCACATCTGAAGTCCAACGTGCTAACCACTCACACCACTGCACAGGCTGACCACTACATCACTCCACAGGCTAACCACTACACCACGCCACAGGATAACCACTACACCGATCTTCGGATCTAAAGTCCAACGTGTTAACCACTATACCACCGCATAGGCTAACCACTACATCACTCCACAGGATAACCACTACATCACACCACAGGATAACCACTACACCGATCTTCGGATCTAAAGTCCAACGTGCTAACCACTATAACACTGCGCCTCCACACATGTGCAGAAATGGAGCGATCAATTGCGCCTACACAATTAAATTTTCATATTTTTGTTACAACGGGATAACAATCATAGACGTCTGTATAGATGGGGCGTAATTAAGCTTTGTTCATGCACTAAATTATTCACAATTCGTCCAAGCGAAGGAATCCTAGTGCGAAATGTAAGAAAATTAATTTTGATGCCTCGAGCGAACAAACGTTTATTGCTAGTGTTTGCTTAGACTGGGAAAGGATTTATGGCCGCAAAGGTTTAAAAATGACAAGACAGCTATTGAACACGTCGTTCGTACAGGTAAAAACTATTTTGTATTTCACAATAGTAACAAGACAGGCAGGTGGCTTCATTAAGAAAAATTGCATCTTTTCCGTTCTTGAAACATTTTTCAAGATTTTCCCTACCATAAACCTAATCTAACACCCTCCATTTATGCAAACTACACTTTTTTTTCTACATCTGTTGTTTTGAAAGATTCAAACGAAGCACTTCTGATCATAATAGTTTAAGTAATTTAGGTGGAGAAAAATGTTTGCATATAAACACGCTCTCCAACCTTTATTTAACTATTTAAGTTAGAGGATGAAAGTTACAGGAGAATGTTGAAGATGATAAAACCTTTTCGCCAATTTTTTTAGCAGTGTATATGGTCTTAATTTCAAAGTACATAGCGATACTGTATACAAAGAGATAAAATATTCACTTTAACATTGCTTTGCTTAGCTAATAAGCGAAACATCCGTCTTTGTTTGAATCACTGAAACTGAAAACAACCCGAGGCATAAAAAAATGTTAAATCTTCGTCCTTACAATTTTATATTTTTTTACAAATTTGCGATGGTTAGCACATATTTTTGAAAGATCATGAAATAAAATATATCGCTAATGAGGTAGATAACTTTGATTTAAGCTTTAGCGAGTGTTGCTGAGTATTTTAAATATTATCTTTATGGTGAAAATGAAGAAGCAAATTATAAATGATTCTCTGTATGTGTTAAAACTATCGTGATTCTTGTCTGCAAATATTAAATAAATACGATCTAGCTCTGTTTCCAGTATTAATAGTAAAGTTTACAAATTAACTTTTCATAAAAAATCTGTCGCAAGAATGAAAATGTATTACGGATTGAGCGAATAACTCGCACAAATAATGCAAACGATTACGGACAAAGAGCTACCCCGCTTTATTATTGCCGATAAGTGCTACTCCAAACTACTTGTTTAGTAATGGCTGCAATTTCATCAGCAAGCATCCGTTTAGATTTTTTGAGAAGTAAACTCATTTCATCAATATTCGAATTCGTGTTCGAGGCCCATTTTTATTTCCCCGGGACCTTGGAAAGGGGAAATTTTGATTAGATTTCCTCAGCTTTAATTTCGTACTTCTAAGGAAAATAAAATTTTAATGACGTCAGTGTAAAAAGAAGTTATTTTGTATAGATGTTTCAAAGACCCAGTATATACTTGGCAATTAAAAAAGCCGCTGGAATTAATTCCTTAGTTTGGGGCGCGAAATTATGGAGAAGTTTAACGGAAGGTCTACAGTTTCGTTAGCGGGAATATTAAGGTTAAATTCGCGTTCAATATAGACATGAAAGCAAACAAAAGCCTAGATACATTTTCGCATTTATTGTTTATATTGAAAGCAAGATTGTTTCGAAGCCACAAAGTTGTAGCGAGTTGTTTGAGCCTTTGGAAAAACCACAAAGACTTGCCTAAAAACAAATCATTGAATTGCGGTTATGACACTTCATTTTAGTTACCAATCGAGTTTTAATATTGTTTCAACTCAATGCGTCGTGTTTGAAGAAAGGTTTCTCCCTTATAGGATGAATAATATAATTCTCACATTAATTCCGACGCACGATTTTATTACACTGAGAACTTCATAATGAATGCATGGATGTTAGGTTTTAATTAGGATTTTGTCATTTTGCTACATGTAAGAAAGCCTGAATAACATCGTTTTACAATGGCCATTTTAGTCAACCTGATTCGATAGTCAGGTTGCTGTGTATTATTTTTTTCCAATGACTTTATTTAAACTCACTGAATATGTATACAATAAGAATACTAAACAAAACTGCATAAAGAACAAAAAGGAGAGTTTGAGAAGGGACTCAGTCGTGAACGGATAGAGTGATTTTACTTCATCTGTGAAACACTATCTAACAATTAGTGTGTGATAGTCCAAATTAAACAAAAGGAAACAATGGAATTATAGTCTAATAGTGCGTAGTACTCTACTAACTATTTCACAGATGAAGTAGAGTGATTTTACTTCATCTGTGAAATAGTTAGTAGAATAGTACGCACTTTTAGAGTGATTTTACTTCAACTGTGAAATAGATAGTAGGATTTTACGCCGTAGTACTTCGTATCAGTTTCTATTATCCTCAAATATTAGAGCGATTACAGTTAACCCGTGAAATAGTTAGTAGAATAGTACGCACTATTGGACAATAATTCCATTGTTTTCTTTTGTTTAATTTGGACTATCACACACTAATTGTTAGATTGTGTCTCACGGGTTAACTGTCCATCAAGGTCTAGCGCTAGTGTAATAGATAGTGATAGATAGTGTTACACACTAACTAATAGTTTCTGTTTCACAGTTGAAGTAAAATCACTCTAGACTGCAATTCCTTTGGTTTCTTTTGTTTAATTTTGACTGTCACACACTAATTGTTAGATAGTGTTTCACAGATGAAGTAAAATCACTCTAAAATCACTCTACGAGGTCCCGATGAGGCAATCCCCACTATATGTACTACTAATATATAGATGTACAGTGTAATACTAATAATATTTATAATTCAACACATTGATACACTGCCCAAATATGGTCAAAACGTTATCGATATACGCTATGTCTACATGACTTATATCCAACGATGAATGTAAATTTCGCATTTTGACAAGAGAATGCAAAAATTACGGACCGGACTCGATATTTTTTCTTCAAACTGTGCTTTGTTATCAATGTGTTGAATTATAAAACTATTATAGCGCTCAAGCATGCGTGATATCGCCTAATTTTAGCCGACTAGGCCTACGGCCTCGTCGACTAAGAATTAGGCGATATCACGCGCGCTTTCGCGCTATAATAGTTAAATATATGTAATATATATGTGTAATACTAATAATAGATGTAATACACTAATAATAATAGCCAATGCCAATGTCCTTACAATATAGACACACAGTCTTCCACGATCTGAGTCTGTCGGTATCAAATACAGTGTTCAATTCACACAGTTATTTTATACTTTATACTTTATACGTGTGAACTGCTTTTACATCAGTCAACTGCAGCACTGCCCATATACCCCACGGGACAATCCCCGGGAATTAGCAGTTTGAGAAAAAAATGGCAAATGTCCCATGGCGGGGACAAAAATACCAATTGAAATGCCCCGGGGTATAGTAGAATGGGAAGGTTCGAATCTAGACTCATCCAAAAGTTTTTTGAAAACAAATAAAGTCAACAGAAAGGTGTTTTCCTCAGTTATTCTTTACTGACCGCTTATAGTAAGTTCGCAATTAAGTTCTCGTCAGAAATGGAGCCAGAATTCTTTCAGGTCGAAGACAGGAGGGTGTCAAATGCCCTGAGGTACAGTGACCGACCCCGGGGATTCGACTGATGACCGGGGGATGGGAACTGAGGGGATTCGACTGATGGCCGGGGGATGGGAACTGAGGGGATTCGACTGATGGCCGGGGGATGGGAACTGAGGGGATTCGACTGATGGCCGGGGGATGGGAACTGCTGGAATCAACTGATACATAATTATTTGCGTCTTTATTTCTAGGTGTATAGCGTATCGCCTATCATTCCGCCTCAGTATTCGTGACCAGAGTCTCAGTTGAACAAACATTAGCTCCCATGACGAACAGAAGTTTCTTGTCCAATGTCAAAAGCACTAGCGGTCCTCAAGGTGTTTTTCTCGCTGTTGTCGATAAATTCTACCGAGAGCCCGCCTTTCACGCGTGTTGCGTACGCGTACGTGGGACAGGCATTCCGGATATCTATTCGTGAAGACCTTTCATACGTCATAAAAGGTGATATAGCAAACCATCGATTTGCAATAAAAACAATAAGCAACTCTGACATCAGCGCCATGTCCTGGATACAGTTTGATAGCAAGAAACTTGAAGTGTATGGTTTCCCCTTACCAGGAAACGCACACACGTTCCATTACAAAATCACCATCAGAAACAACACGGAAGCTTTGTTACAAGAGATCATGTTCATACTTTGGGTGCAAGCAGACGTATTTGAGAAAGATAATAACTATACAGACAAGCACAGTCATGAAGTCATTTTAAAGACAGGAAGACATTTTCACTATCGAGAGTTTATGACCAGGGTCAATGTAAGGATTGATTTTGTTACTAAGTTGGCGCGTTATTGCTTCAACGAAAAACCAAACTCCATCTGGCTCAAAGCTATTAGCAAAGAAGCCAGGGAGTTAATAATTGTATTTGTAAATATTGGTTATTATCCTTGTGATGAAGGGATATACAGCAAACTGAAATCAAGTTTGGTTGACGAAAATTCAAAAATCCAACCGCAGTTTCAGAAAGCGCTTACGCAAAAATTTCCAATTAAAACCGCGCAGTTCAAGTTTTTCGGCGCATGTGATCCCAACATGTTAGGACCGGAACCTCCTTTTGAGTGGGGCTGGCTGAAACATTTTGTTCCTATTGCCATGATCCTGGCAGTGGTAGGCATTCCGGTTACTATATCATGCCTAGTTAACAGACACATGCGTAGAAACAAGCGTGCAGTGGAAGAAGAAAGAAGGCCTCGAACGCTCCATCAAAGAAATAAGGGCGGAACGGATTTAACATCGCATACTGTTCATTTTAACAATCGGTATCCCCCGATGTTGGGAGATGATGGGAAGAAGAACCCCAATGGAAACATTCCGAATGGGAACCCGGCGAGTCGACATTTAGCTGCACCCAAAGCAACTCCGGACCAATCCAGGCAAGGCGCAAGCACAACCTCGACTAAAGATAAGAAAAACCCATTCAAGTTTGCTTCACAAGAAGAGAGGGAGCAATTTGATGTTCGTGCCATGTGGGACGATGACGACGATGAAGAAGAAACTCCTCTTAATATTCCCTACATACTACACTTACAAGAACAGTGAAGAAGCAGAGGGGTCTATGATGGATGCTGTGATGGATATGAACTTTTCTGGCATTGCTGAAAACATTTCGACAAAGTTGAAAGGTGTTAAATCATTGTTGAACATTCAAGGGGAAAATAAAGCGCAAGAAAGAAAACCCCTCCAACCCACAACTTCTGGACCGAGTTTGTCTACGAAACTGAAAGGAGTGGGAAAGTCAATGCTTAACATTTCCTTGGCAACGAATGAGCCCGCGATGACAGGCGAATCAGCTGCGCCCTCTCTTTCAACCAAGCTTCGAGATTTTGGAAAATCCATGCTGAATATTTCATCAGGCTCGCAGGATGAGAAAACGGATGCGAAAAATAGTCCTGAGTTACAGAAAGATGACCACAAGGACTCCGACGAAATCTTTTCGTACTACAATACTTGGGAATACGGTGGTGCGCGAATCGAAGGACGGGCTTACGGAGATGTACGACAAGGTTACGACGATGCACGACGAGGTTACGGTGATGCACGACGAGGTCACGGTGATGCACGACGAAGTTACGATGATACACGAAGAGGTTACGATGATGCACGACGAGGTTACGATGATACACAACGAGGTTATGGTGATGCACAAAGAGGTTACTATGATACACAACGAGGTTACGACGATGCACGACGAGGTTACTATGATACACAACGAGGTGACGGTGATGCACGACGAAGTTACGATGATACACGAAGAGGTTACGATGATGCACGACGAGGTTACGATGATACACAACGAGGTTATGGTGATGCACAAAGAGGTTACTATGATACACAACGAGGTTACGATGATGCACGGGAAGGCTACGATCATGCACGACAAAGCTACGATCATGCACGACAAGGCTACGATCATACACGACAAGGCTACGATCATATACGACAAGGCTACGATCATACACGACGAGGTTCCGATGATGTACGACAGGGTTACCATGATGTACGAAGAGGTTTCGATGATACACGACAAAGCTACGATTTAACGAGAGATGGCAGCTCTGTAGCCGGGTTCTCTCGTTACTCTAATCGTCGCCATAGTAACGCCTCTGGCTACACTTCTGAGTTCGAGCTTGCTCAGTACTATTTCAATGCTTACCAACATAGCTCAACCTCGGACTATCATCACACAACACAGGATCGCTACGACAGCTACCGTCCAATTCCCATTAATGAATGTTACCGCGCCAAGAGAAGGTCATCAAGGGAGAACGACTTTGACGAATACCCACCGTCGTTGTTTGATACCCCGAGCGAACACAGCCTTAAATCCGAGCAAGAAAAATCAATTTTCGATGCAGACTTTTTCGACGAAGAAGAATCTACACCATGTCCCACCAAACCAACACCTATCTGGAATCACAGCTCGTCCAGCAAGGCACGCGGAGGCATGGGTCTGAATGACGTCAAGTATTGCGATTACACGAATCCGCATCAATACAGCAATGGCCCCACGCGTGTATGGCGAGGTAAGCCACCTTACAACGCACTAGGAACTGGTAGCTTTTCAAGCCAATCAACGCTTGACGATTGGGATGACGAAGGATTTGGAGGAACAGGCTGGAAACAGTCTGCAGAAACGAAGAGTAGCTTTTTCGCGTCCATTGCTAATTCGGTACCTGATTTGAGGCGCAGTTTGTATAAAGCGAACATTCCTAACGGTACCAAGCCACAAAGTAAAAATAGACACAAGCAAGGGAGCTCACTTCTTTCTGATGTACGATCGTCGTGGTCCGGGGAAAAGCCTCCGGTTGTGTTCACTCTTGGCGACAGTGACGAAGAAGAAGAACAACAAAAGATACAACAACAGCGAAAGCAACAACAACAACAGCAGAAACCAGAGAGGAAAAGTTCTTTGGTTGGTCTGATCAAAACAGGTGTTTCCAGTGTATTAGAACCAGACGGTAATGCGTCAAAGTGGTTTTCTGGATTCCAGAAAAGCGACAATCTTGTCACGTAGGAAAAATGAATAAATAATGTTGTGGATGTACGTTTTCTAGATCAACATGATGAAACCATCCGGTTTGTTCCTATAGGTGGAGCATCCCAAAATCTTGCATTTAATGCAACAGTGTTATAATTGGAAAGCAGTGTAAACGAGGCTCAAATTGGCATGATATGCATGAAGCAGATCTTTAACAGTTTATATCAGTGCAAAATTTCATTACAGGACGCCTATTGTACAGGGGCGCCTAATGCGGTTGTAAAAATGTCACCGTTTAGTCGCCAAGTTACAAGAAAAACACGCTTGTGGAAAAAAAGCTTTAGATTTTATGTAACATTATTCTTGGTTACATAATAAGAGGGTGGTCTGGGTCTCAAACAACGATCGATGTACATTTTAGTTCGTAACATGTTGAAACGCTTATCAATAATGCTACTTATTATACAAACTTCAGTAAAATACAAGAATTTCCACCGAGGAAAAGTCATATCTCAACACATGTGAAGATAGCAATTATATCATTGTGCAGAGTGAAGATTCCAATACCTTCACGTTAACTAACCATAATGCTTGTATCCGCCTTGGCAGTAAAGTGGCAGGGTCGATGATCTTATGTGAGACCCTGCCTGGCTATGCCATGCTAATGAGTCCTAAATAAAACGAAACAGCTGTCCATGGCTGCCACTGCCCGGGTGATATGGCTGTGCGCATGCGTAAGGTATTGGCCAGGCCGCGGAGTAGGTGTTAGAGTGTGTCACTTGCTTTTCTCGTAATTTTAACCATGCATGTTTGCCCTTATTACATGTAAATGTCCAAAAAGCTAAAAGGTGCATGTTAGTCTACAATCGGAACATCTCAGAAATCTTCGGACATATTCGGAAATCTTCGGATTATTTCGGAAAAAAACGGAAACGTTCGTACAACAATAATTAATAATGATAATAATTTAATAATTTATATTGCGCAAAATTCATGAAAATGATCAGATGCGCATTACAACCTTCGGATAGTATTCGAAGAATTTTCCAAAATCTTCGGAAAATTGATTGGAGTCGTTTACTACATGGATGCTTGGAGATATGAAATTTCTCTTCTCGAGAGCGTGTTCTTATCTCCGCGCACGCGCACGCGTGTATTATCTTTCATATGTAAAAGTGCACTAATGTTGTTAAGGCCACTTGACATGGCTTTAATGGAAATATCTCGTTCATGTTTCAAGCAATCCAAAAACTCTATGCTCATCCCGTGAATCTATGTTATGGGGTGTTTTGTAAATTTTGGAGTGATTTTTGGGTAAGTTTGGAAGGAAATAGTTTTTCTCAAAGGATTTGTAAAATAAAGAGAAAAAAGGAATAGTGAAGATTTAGTGAAGTTTTAAAATTAGAATTTGTAGTTAATAATTAATAGACGGACACCAAGTTAGTCCACTAGCAACCGCAGTGCTCTTGCGTGGGTATCAACTGTCTGTTGGTGTTCCAAACATCATTTTCTTTCTTCTATCCCTTCTTTAAACCTCTTAAAATTTCATTCAAAGTTAGGCCTTAACAACAAGGACAGTTTGCAATTGTCCGCAGAATAATTTTGCACTTACGACGACTAATGTTTGCACTAAGAAATCTAATAACCATATATTTTTTGTTATAATTGTGATAATCCTTTTATTAATCTTCTTGACTATGTAATATATGCTTACGGTGAGCGTATGTCTGAAAAAAAAAATTATTTTCGATCATTGCGTTTTTCCGTTTATCGTTTGAGAAACACTGTAAGTTTAACGAATAGGTCGTATACATGCCGCATGAATTGCCAATAAAAGACAAAAAAGCTTTATCTGTTACTCAGTGATCAAAATCACGTCCGATCCCGGGGTCCGATCTCATTCTCGTAAGTCTATATATGTAAAGCGCCATGAGACATGTGATTTGTGCGCTATTTAAGTATCTATTATTATTATTATTATTATTATTATTATTCAATTCTCTCCAGTTACCGGATGTTCTACTGGGTAATGTTTATTGTGTCTCAGCCACTCCCCGTAGCTTAGAGACACAACACTTTCCTCAACAAGTGCGCAGTTCCGAGAATGGCCGATATTTGTACACTTCCAAGGAAGTCAGGTACATCTAACTTTCCAATTATTATTATTATTATTATTATTATTATTATTATTATTTTGTTTACACGAGGAAACATGGCGTCTTTGCAAAGTTTTGTACCTACATGAACACATTACGGGGAAATTTGAAATATCTACTTAACTCATGTGCTATGCAAGGACACTTACCAGCCTCAAAGTATTAGCTAACACGAGGGAATCCGGGATACGCCTACACTTAACCTGGGTGTAAACAGGATACTGTCGGATTCATGTTGTAACAACATGTGTAGTGCAAAGTACAGGTGTCGTTTACGCCGCAAGAAAGTTAATCACACCGTGAGGAAGCTGGGGAAGAAAGAAAATGAGCCGCGAGGAGGATGGGAAAAAGGGCGAGTTTTTTACTCAGGGTGGCGGAGGGGGAGGGGGGGGGGGAACTTCCATATAAAAATGACGGGAAGAGCGTCGTACCCCTTAGGAGTTAACATTTGTGGTTTGGTATCACTAAGGGTGTTGGAATCAAACTGACCACTGTCGATCAGAGATATTCTGATAAATCTTAGGGTATTAAGCCAAGAATTGATACCTCTTAGCCGGTAAAAATTAATGTGCGCCACACCCACAACAAAGTGTTTCTGGCATGTCAGACGATCACTCCCACCAATTATATATGGGAGTTCCCCCCCCCCCCCCCCAGAGGAGGTTTACCTGGCGACTTCGCCTCAGAGTGTCCCATATGACTCTGCAACAAGTCCCACGGTATGCACGGAATGTGATAGCGTATCGCTACCTATTGCTGTTACATTGCTTCTGTCATATGATCCTCGGTCTTCCGACCCCGCATCGCTGTACTCAGTTGAGTCAATTTGGTTGCCGCATTGTTAGAATAACCCAGATGGCTTGCTTGCATTCATTACGTACTGTGCAGTATTTCACAATTATTCACCGAAGTAGAGGTGAACGGTGGTCACTGAGGTGAATAATTGTTTTAGTATATACCACCCAAGTGAATAGTCAGAAAAAAGTTAGAACCACCCTAAACAGCATAATAAACAGCTCAGTAGCTTTCATTTGAATGGAAAAACTTGAAAATTTCATAGACCTACTCAAAACTTAATCACCTTGTACTATACTAATAAAATCAAAGCGCCACAGGAAATAACTACTCAATAGCTTTCATAGGGATAGTCAGCATGTAAAATAAGAAACTACCTCATTACATTACTGAAGGCATCGTGGCGCTTGGACAGAGTGTTAATCCTGTTTGTGTGGTTAAACCCTTTCACTCCCAGAGTCAATTATGGAGACATGTTGTGTAGTTCTAACTTTTGAGTCTGTGGACGAAATCCCATGGTGTGACCATTCAAATGAAACCTCTTCGGCAGCACTTTTGCATGGTACCATTTATATTTCCCAATATTTTACCAAAAAGAAATTTGGAATTTTTCTTGAATTTTGATGTTTGGCACTCTTTAGCTTGGGAGTTAAAGGGTTAATCGCTTTTATTATACACCAAACCAGTGGATAATGTTTCTCGCGCGCTCTGATTGGTTACTCAAACTCGGAATAGTATTTGTATAGTTTGCTATACTGTACAAGGTGGTTCTAACGTTTGAGTTTGTGGATGAAATCCTAAAGTGTGACCATTCAAATGAAAGCTATTGAGCAGTACTTTCCTGTGGTGCTGTTTATTACGCTGTACAAGGTGGTTCTAACTTTTGAGTTTGTGGATGAAATCCTAAAGTTTACCAGCTGTAATCGGAGATTATGGAGGCGCGTTCGAAGGAACTTCCGGCGGAAATGAGCCCCCTGAAAAAAGCAATAGGTGCGGCCATTTGGAAGACCGGATACCAAAAAATCTCAAATTTTACTGCATGTAAGGCACAGGGAAAACAACACGAAATTAGGATTGCGTTCTTTGAACGCGATTATGTTGTACAAGGTGGTTCAAACTTTTTAGTCTGTGGATCGGATAAAATCCTATACTGTGACCATTCAAATGAAAGCTACTGAGCAGTACTATCCTGTGGTACTGTTTATTATGCTGTACAGGGTGGTTCTAACTTTTGAGTCTGTGGATGAAATCCTAAAGTGTGACCATTCAAATGAAAGCTACTGAGCAGTACTTTCCTGTGATGCCGTTTATTATGCTGTACAAGGTGGCTCTAACTTTTGAGTCTGTGGATGAAATCCTAAAGTGTGACCATTCAAATGAAAGCTACTGAGCAGTACTTTCCTGTGATGCCGTTTATTATGCTGTACAAGGTGGCTCTAACTTTTGAGTCTGTGGACGAAATCCTAAAGTGTGACTGAGCACGACTATCCTGTGGTGATGTTTACTATGCTGTACAAGGAGAACAGATCTTAACGTTTGAGTCTGTGGATGAAATTTTCAGGGGTGACCATTCAAATCAAAGCTATCGAGCCGTCCTCTCCTGTCAAACTGTTCATTTTTCAATTTTTCCCTAACGGATATCTTTTTATTAAACTGGAATGTTTGTAGGGTTAATTCTCTCTTTTGGCAGGGTCAACCATCACGGAAACAGATATAAGCTTATAAAAGTATTAATTTAATCCTGTTAGAGATAATAGCCTGCAAAATATATATATCTGATTAAGTAAAAGGATATTTGGTACAATACTGTATCTGACGATATACACGCAATTTTTAATCAAATAAATTCGCTCCACAAAGGCGCCACTTTCAATGTGAAATTTTATCCTTTTATCTTGAAAAAGACGTCCTTGTGCCCTTATGCAATATGTCTTTTGGCTTTTCAAAGTGATATTAACAAATGGCTATGATATAGCTCTTTTAAAACTTAAATGAACAGGATCTACATTCTTGTCACTAAGGCAATATTAAATTATTCCAGGTCTTTTGAACATTGAACGCAAAAGGCCGACTATCGTTTAACTCTTTTCTCCCTTTCCTGTGGTGCTGTTTATTATGCTGTACAAGGCGGTTCTAACGTTTGAATCTGTGTATAAAATCCTAAAGTGTGACCATTTGGATGAAAGCTATTGAGCAGTACTTTCCTGTGGTGCTGTTTATTATGCTGTACAAGGCGGTTCTAACGTTTGAATCTGTGTATAAAATCCTAAAGTGTGACCATTTGGATGAAAGCTATTGAGCAGTACTTTCCTGTGGTACTGTTTATTATGCTGTACAAGGTGGTTCTAACTTTTGAGTCTGTGGATGAAATCCTAAAGTGTGACCATTCAAATGAAAGCTATTGAGCAGTACTTTCCTGTGGTACTGTTTATTATGCTGTACAAGGTGGTTCTAACTTTTGAGTCTGTGGATGAAATCCTAAAGTGTGACCATTCAAATGAAAGCTATTGAGCAGTACTTTCCTGTGGTACTGTTTATTATGCTGTACAAGGTGGTTCTAACTTTTGAGTCTGTGGATGAAATCCTGAAGTGTGACCATTCAAATGAAAGCTATTGAGCAGTACTTTCCTGTGGTACTGTTTATTATGCTGTACAAGGTGGTTCTAACTTTTGAGTCTGTGGATGAAATCCTAAAGTGTGACCATTCAAATGAAAGCTATTGAGCAGTACTTTCCTGTGGTACTGTTTATTATGCTGTACAAGGTGGTTCACACTTTTGAGTCTGTGTATAAAATCCTAAATAAAAACGCATCCTTCTAGTCATGCTAATCCACGAAAAGACATCTTTTCTTCGTTTCCCTTTGGAGTCCAGGATTTTATGAGCCATTGTTAGGGTGAAAACAGTCAGGCTTTTAATAATTCAGCACATCTAGTTTTACGGTGTAGATTAGATTATCTCGACAAACGAATAGATCCCTTGTCTTCGGTTACAATAAAAAATAACAATTTTGTTCCTGTTCTATTTGCATCCTACTATAATTACATGCAACATTAAAATTCATCTAAATTGTGATTTAAACTTTCAAGCGTAATGATTTGCACTCAATAAATCATTTTCTTTGCAAGTAACAGGTATTTTGATAATGTACAACTTTAACGGTATTAAAAATTCTTTTCACCAAAGACCTGTAAAACATAACTTTTTGCAGCAATTCAAGATCCCTTGCTGACAATTCAATTCGCTATAAAGAGCGAGTGATAGATTAATGATAGGCCAATGATGGGCCAATGACAGAGTGAGTGATGACCTAATAAACGTATGCTACCAGTCTCCAATGGGTTTAACCCTTTCACTCCCAGAGTCAATTATGAGAGATGGAAGTATAGTTCTAACTTTCGATTATGTCAACAAAATCCTAGGGTGTGACCATTCAAATGGAATCTCTTTAGTAGTACTTTTAATGGTACAATATGTTTTTGGATCTTTTACAAAATAAAATTTGAGAATTTTCTTGAATTTTGATATTTGGCACTCTTTGGAGTTAAAGGGTTATCTTCTTCTCTGGCTCCAAACTGCCTCGTCCCCAGGCGTCGCTCCTTGCTTTTACGCGTTGCGCGTGGTATTGTGGGACGAATAAAGAGCGCTTCGCATTTTGTATCCATTCCAAGATGCCCCGTGCTCCCTGTTTTTCCCGCGCTACCGGCGCTTGTGAGACGAGGCAAGGCTCCTAAAGTTAACTCGTGTAATGCTGCCCTGAGTTTTGATTCTATGGATGAAACCCCAAAGCGCTTATTAAAATACATTCAAAAGAAAGATATTGGACTCGTTTTTCATATTTTGGTTTTTCAAAAATGATTGTTTAGAACATAAACTTGGCACATTTGCACTTTAGCAAATTTTAGGGGCTAAACGGTTATCAAACATCCTGGTTGTTGAGTTTATATCATGTCCTTTGTGTTAGCATGTTAAGCGTCTCTTCCGTTAGTCTTAAAAATCTCGCTCGCGCCGATTATGTCAGCGACACAAAACAACGTCCTAATAAATCTGTCTATGTTCTTACGGGGGCACGTAAGCCGGAGGCAGCCGGTACCCAGAGTAAGCTGGCTTCCGAGGGGTGTTCCCAGGGCTTGCTTGGTTGCTAGGTGACTTGAAAGAAGTGAAGGTGGGGGCCTGGTATCCGGTTCTCTCGGAATGCGGGGTATCACCGTTGGCGTGACTTAGTGAGGGACTCCTTGGGTACACGGGAGTGGCGAGGGGTGGCTTCTCATTGGGCAGGACAAGCGGCTGCTTTAAGAGCCTTTCTTTTATCTCGTATTCTTCCTGCAAGACAGCGGGCTTTTTCTGGAAAACAAACCCGTTTTTATCTTCCAAGGAATGCTTTCGTCTGCGACGGGAACGCATCACGATGAAAAGACAACCAGCGATGATCAATAGTACAACTACCAGGATCACAATCGGGATGATGACGTACGTCTTCCATCGGCCAGCGGCTGCACCAATAGCGCCAGTATCCGGCCCACCCTCACACGGTCCAAGGCCTTCAAAAGACCCGGATGTGATTGGGAATTCGGGTAAAAGCGCGTTCTTTAAACTGCTACTAACATCACCGTCCTCGTCAACGAATTCTCTCCTAAAAGCAAAATCGCACTCGTTTTCTGGTACAGTATCGAATTGAAACTTAAAGATCACTGAGCCCTTGGTAAACTCTCTGACTCTGATGCTGCTAACGTTCAAGTTGAAATATCCCGCAAGTTTGCTTAGCAGCTTCAACCTTATGTTCAAGTCGCTGGAGAATTGATCGTAATCATAGTCAATTGTAAGTTTAAACTGATGGTTATAAGAATCTGTATCATCGAGCACGTTCACCTCAATCGCATCTATCGCTGAACCTCCTTTGCTGTCAGTAGCAACGAGGATCAGACCGTGAATCTTTACTGTGTCCTTGTCAACAGGAAAAGCATAAATGACCTGCTTTTCGACATCGAGACCGATCCAAGGAGGTAATTCGTCAGTTCCACGTGCGGTTTTCATGGACAGAGTCAGATTAGGAGTCAAGTTGTCTTCTTTGTCATAAAAGGTATCTCGGGGTATATGAAACAACAGCCCCTGTCCTCGATACACATTCAGCCGGTCGATGGCGTTGATTACCGTAGGGAAGTTGTTGGTTAGCTCTGTGGTTGCTACAGTTTGTTTCACGCTAACAGACGGTGCTGATGTTTTTGTAGAGGATTCGGTAAGCTCTTCAGTTGTGACTGGCTTTTGTGTTGTTTCCAGAGATGGCGTTATTTCCACTGTGAACACTTGAGCCGTGGTGGCCTCTACTTCCGTTGCACTCGCTTCCTCAGTTGTGCTTGGTAGCGGTGTTGTGGTTGATTTTTCCGGTTCTTCCGTCGTAGCTGGTTGTTCGGTAGTCGTCGGTTTTTCCGTCGTCGTCGGTTGTTCGGTAGTAGTCGGCTGTTCGGTAGTGGTGGGCTCTTCTGTCGTGGTCGGTTGTTTGGTTGTGGTCGGTTGCTCGGTAGAAGTCGGTTCCTGGGTGGTCGTTGGCGTCTCCGTAGTTGTCGGTGCTATCGGAGTTGTCGTAGGTGCCGCAGTTGAAGTCGGAACGACCGAACTTGTCCTCGTGACAGTAATTGTGGCTCTAGCGACGACTGACGTCGGCGGAGCAACAGTCAGGGTGGGTGTAGGAGTCGGCTGAATCGCTCGTACGTTTCTTCTTGATGAATGTTTGGTAACTTTTGAATTTTTTCCCTGTACAGCTTGCCTGCGGGCTCGATGCCTGGGCTCTTTTGGGTGACCAACGGCAATGTGCCATTCGCTCACAGGGAGCCCAAGCGCTTGATTGAACGCTCCAGTCTCTGTACTTGATTTGAGGAAAGAAGCTATGCGTGCTCCTAAGAAAACACATTAAAAAAGTTCAAGTTACTCCTAGAGGCAAATGTGCAGTCTTAATGATATAAGTCATATAATACGCTTCTAATCTTTGAGCTTATGAATGACACTTCTTTCTTACGTTTGAGGCTGTGTATGAAAACTTATGTGAGGTCATTCAAATATAGCTACTATAGACTTTCTATCTGGTTATAAAATGGCAAAATGCCGAAGTGTGACCATTCAAATGAAAGCTACTGAGCAGTATTTTCGTACAGTGCTGTTTATTATGCTGTACAAGATGGTTCTAACTTTTGAGTGCGTGGATGAAATTTTACGTTGGACCATTCAAATGAAAACTATTGAACAACACTTTCCTGTGTTGCTGTTTATTATGTTTAGCGGTTTTAGCTTTTGAATCCTACAGTGTGACCATTCAAATGCAAGTTACTGAGCAGTACTTTCCTGTGGTACTGTTTATTATGCTGAACAAGGTGGTACTAACTTTTGAGTCTGTGGGTGAAATCCTAAAGTGTGACCATTCAAATGAAAGCTACTGAGCAGTACTTTCCTGTAGTACTGTTTATTATGCTGTACAAGGTGGTTCTAACTTTTGAGTCTGTGGGTGAAATCCTAAAGTGTGACCATTCAAATGAAAGGTACTGAGCAGTACTTTCCTGTGGTACTGTTTATTATGCTGTACAAGGTGGTTCTAATTTTGAGTCTTTGGATGAAATCCTAAAGTGTGACCATTCAAATGAAAGCTACTGAGCAGTACTTTCCTGTGGTGATGTTGGTTTTTAACTCGTGAATGCGTGAAGCGTAATGAACGAGTTATAGCAGACGGGAATAAATATATGAGGAGCAGGGGTGGTGTATTGGTGAGAGCACTCGCCTCCCACCAATGTGGCCCAGGTTCGGTTCCCGGTCCCGGCGTCATATGTGGGTTAAGTTTGTTGTTGGTTCCCTCCTTGCTCCCGGAGAGGTTTTTCTCCGGGTACTCCGGTTTTCCCCTCTCCTCAAAATCCAACACTTCCAAATTCCAAATAGATATGGAAAGTGTCCCCAATTAGTACTCGCGTGCTAAATACCTTTGACACTTAAATAAAGTGATTTTTTTTGTTTGTTGTTTTGTTTTGTTGGAGATTCAGAACGTTTGAATAGAACTTACCAGGTATATCAACACCACAGCCAATTTGCCAGGACACCACGACACCAGGCTGCTTGGAATCTACCACATTTCCTGGTCCTGCAGTAACAGTTATTACATCCTTGAAACCAAACGCTGTGTTGTGGCCTTTACCTGCCAACAAGTGAAGATTTTTCACATCCACATCTACAAAATGACTCACTTTATTCAAGATGCCTACTCTCGAATCTCCAGTAAGCTTTCCCAAGTGATAATCAAACACAATCGACGCCGCGGCGACAGGCAACCCTTTTGGACATTTTGGCTGTGAATACGAATGAACCTTGGTATTGTTTGAGCTCCATAAAGGCTCCAGCTCGCTATCTCGTAAGTCTTTAATGTCGATTTTCAAAGATTGTTCAATAATTCCATCCTTAGATTTAAAGTCGAGGTAAAGTTCTCCCCTATCCCGCCATGATGGGACCCCAGTAAGAGAACCTTTCTCCGCGTCGTACGATAACCACTGAGGCAACGATGTTTGTCCTCTCTGAATCACCTGCAAATAAATGAAACGGAAAAATGCTAGTTAGAGAGTGTTTCATGAATATTATTCAGAATTTGTTCCTTTGAAGTTGAAATATTGCAGAGGATTCGGTAAAAATCAACATTTGTTTCCACGATCTCTCTACACAACATCTTAGGCTCCAGACGCAAAGAGGAGACGCACAGGTTCGCAATGCGTGCATACAACATGCGTGCATACAAAACAGGCTTTCTCTGGTAAAAAGGGATAGTTCACCTAAAAAGACCGGCTAAGGATCAGGAGGTATTTAAAACTCTTTCACTACTCCCATAAGCGTCCAAGTTCGAAATAAAATAAATTTCATATTACACAATAACGAGAACTAAACAGCAGCGAAAAATAGTACTGTCAGTAGTTTTTACTGGAACAACAGGAAAGTACTGTTCAAAAGCTGTTATTTTTTTCAGCAGATTCAAAAACTAGTTCCACCTTGTACAGCATGAACATAGTCAAACCTGGAAATTTCGTCTACAGAACCAAGAGCAATGATCACTTTGTGTAGCATACTAAACAGCACCACAGGAAAGTACTGCTCAGTAGCTTTTATTTGAATGATCACACTTTTATAGGATTTTATATACAGACACAAAAGTTGGAACTACCTCGTACAGCATAATAAACAGCATCACAGGAAAGTACTGCTCAGTAGCTTTCATTGGAATGGTCGTGCTTTTACAGGATTTCATCTACAGACTCAAAAGTTGGAACTTCGTCGAACAGCATAACAAACAGCACCACAGGAAAGTACTGCTCAATAGTTTTCATTCGAATGGTTACACTTTAGAATTTCGTTCGCGTACTCAAAACGTAGACCCATCTTGTACAGCATTATAAACAGTACCACACTGACAGGAAAGTACAGTTCAGTAGCTCTCATTTGAAGTCAAGTTTTATTCACAAACACAAAAGTACTGTAAAAGTTAGAGCCTTTTACTAAATGAGCGGAGGCTTGATTATATGTGAGTGAAAAGGTTGAAGGGTTTTAAACTAACATCGGATATAAAAAACACTTTAGGCCATCGCTGAAGCATGCTGCATGCTCCCTTGTGGTTTGGCTATTGTTTCATAGGCGGATTAGGAGCTCAATCCATTTAGAAGCATTTCCGTTGTTTAGACTTGAAAAGTTCAAACCATCAAGACCTCACGTTTTAAAGCTTTGCTCAAGTTATTTGAAATCCTTGAGGCAATGAATACTTTCGAGTTGAAACTGTGAATGCGAGAGGACTGGGAAAGCGAGAAATGCTATAGCTCTTTCCAGTCTCTCCTCTTCGCGTTTTTAACTACAAATCTCCTACAAATCATATTTTCTGTGATAAATAAAATCGATGAATAGGCATGACATCAAAACGTACCCCTTGTGGCATTTTTTGGCGACTTTTACAAACAATTTAACAAGCTATATAACACGAAAGCGGACAGAATAACGGAAATTATAAACTTGCGGACGAACTGCGAAAATCGGACAAACTATTTTTAACAGATCAATCCGCAGTATTAGCCCATTCCAGAATTTCCGATATTATTCAAAAAGGAAGTGTATTTTTGTTCAGTTGAGGTGTAATATCAATAATAAGAATCCAAACAGTCTCTCAACTAACCTTAGAATTTTCTACACGGACCGATAAGGCGCGAACTGAAAATTTATTTAATTAAGATTCGTGCGGGGAGCGAGCGAGATTTTCGAGTGCCCTCGTAAAACTTGCAGCTCGCGTGATAATAAATCTTGGAGGAAAGGAGGCGATATGACCCACGCATGTCTGTCATGCATTTATGTGTATGAAATAATAAAACAACATTGAATTAAGAATTCGACTTTGAGAGAAGAGAAGCAAATCATTTAGAAAATTCTATAAATGTTTTGCTTACTAGGTGGAGTGCGAGCGATATCCAGATCGATATAAAGTCCGGAAATCATATTTCCACACTCCCAGACGTCACATGTTGTACAGACAAACGCGAATTGTCCAATACGAAAACAAAAAGCCACACATATTTGTTCAGTTATTGAATTGAGCAATCAGTTCGTTGAACAACTCTGTCTAACTCTAGCGAGTAGAAATTCAACATGTATGCCTTGTCATAGATGATTTGATAAAGCAACAGCGATAACTAGCAAATCGCATAGCGCGGTTTGGAAAGAATTTTTCTCGCTATGAACGGTATGCTCTCTGCATTCTGTCTATTTGACACTTCAGCGGGTTTTAATTTCTCCATACTACACCCTAATTCTTCGCCGCCACGAAACCACAACAAAAGACGAACTTCTGAGGCCGTTTTCAATATGGAAAATACGAGCAAAGTTACCGCTAACGTCATTGGCAAAAATGCTTTCATCTCGTGAGAACAGACGATAGGCATACGGCAGAGAGTTTGAATGTGACAAGACATGGCTGTCACATGTTGTCCGCGTTATAAAAATTTTTTAAAAACCACGTTAAATTATGTGCGTGTTCTTGCTTATGACATAATCTTTACTGGGTATTATGCTATTTGCATTCACATACACGCATATTTTAAGTGAGCAATACTTCAAATGCCTCAAATGCTAAACAGAGATTAAATTTAATTGTGCTGCGAAGATCACTATAACATCGCTCAGACAGTCACTGTAACACAAATCCACTACAATATGTTCCTTGGAGTGAAATAAAGATCCCGTAAAAAAAACACGAAAAGGTTCCTGCCAGTGATCTAGCAAATTATTATGAGTAAAAAGCATTGGTCAGTTTGGCCGAGAGAATTGTTTGTATCGCAACAAAGATTTACGCTCTATTTATTTACCGCTACAAGAGAAACGTCGCTTGACTCGTGTAGTTTAGCACCATACTCCCAGGCCATACTCCCAGTTCATCACTCACCTCTAATGTGCCTTGACTGTCTCCCACTTTAGCTAGAGTATATACAAATATCCTTCCCACAACTGCTAATGAATAGTCAATTCTTTCATCTCTTTGTTGGCTTTCGCTCGCAGTGAATAACACTGCATTGAACAGCAAGCACGCCAGATACGCTCCACATCTCACACAGCCCATGGCGAAGCACTTTCACACTCCGTATGTCGACAACTAGTAGCTTTACACGAACAGCACCTCTGTGAAATAAAATGGTTTAACGAGATTAATCAAGGCCAACAGAAGTTATTTCACGAATTTCAGCGAAATCCGTACGATACGTGGCTTGGCTCCTCTCCTAAAGGAAACGTTTTATAACGAGAAAATATTAGCAAATATCCGCCCTACTTCTGAAGGGCCGATGACAAATGCTTCAACAATAATCTTTATATTATACCTTATCCCTGTTCCCTTGTTCCGCACGTAAACTGGCAGTTGAGACTTAATAAGCACTGGGATTACCCCTCAACAATAACATTTATACGTTAAGACTAGAAGGACACCGTAGTGGACTACAGAGATTAGGTTGTTAGGCTTGAGCTTTGCGCCGCCGGTTATAAATTCCACAAGGATGTCCTGATTAAACCGCAACGAATTCCAAACCGAGTCGAGGGAACCACGGGGTGCGCGCACAAAGAAAGGTTAAATATCAGAAGTCATTAATCTACCCACCTATATTTCCTGACTGATGTCGAAACAAAACAGCTTGTGTCCTCTGTGCTTGCCTATGAATGCTACAGCTTGAGGCAAACCAAAGTTTACAAACAATAAGAAGGGAATTAATTCCTTGAATAACCGTGTAGTGTTACACGGCGCTGTCCAATGCTCTCTCTTCACGCAACTGTAGTTTTGACCTTTCAGGCAATGGCAGAAACGGGACGCTTGAAAACTTTTCCAAATGGTGTCGAATTGCCTGTTAGGCGATGACAAGTGAACAAACGAATGCTATTTTTTTGAAGTCACACAGCCGTGCTACATCAAATGTACTTTGCTTCAGTTTAAAAACGGTGACAGACCGAGTTTCAAAACGAGAAAAGATTAAGTGAGACCGACAATGAATTCATTTTGAATTAGAAAATCAATTGCGTCAGTGCTTTGTTTTGTTTGGAAACAGCGGAAATGGACCAAAACTTGCGTATTAGCATCAAATGTCACATAGGATCCATTAGCCTTAGAGTTTGTCTTTTTTCTGCTCAAAAAATATATCCCAGCTTAACCGATTTAATTTATGCCCCCCAAAAACACTATAAATACACGCATACAACTTCTATTTTACAAGACAATACAGACAGCAGTATGCGTAGTATTTTGTTTATGTTTATAATATTTTTCTGTACAATTTCCTGACCCTGCGTTAACAAGAGACATTGAATTCACAAGGGCTTAGGTTAGACGGAAACGTCAGCAGACGGTTCTTATCTAAAAATTGTCAGTAATTTGTGTTTTAATTTGCGATTTTAGTCGCTTCATTCAAGGGGGCCTTGAAAATTGAAGCGAGATTTCTTTAATCATTTTTTTTAATACCACCAAGCCCACAAAGAAAGGTAAATATAAACTGCTTGAGTTGAGAAGAGGAGCAGTTGTATAAAGTCGGAAAAGGTGGCGAAATAAGTCGCATATTTTGATACTAGGAGGTTCTTTTAAAGCAGTTTTCTTGTTTAAGCTGTAAATCGGATATTAAGAAACGTCATGGCGAAATTTCAAGCTTTCAGCGCGAGATTGCTCGAAGTCCAAAGAAATCGGCACCAGTGATATTTTTCTTATATCGATAAGAAACAAAAACAAATAGCGCTTGAAAACAGCACAGAAAAATGTGATCTGGCAGACAGGCAAAACAACAACTCTGCATTTTATAAAGCTTTTCAGGTAATATAATTGCCAAATGTTTGTAGAAGAAAAGTACTAACAAGTACTCCAAGTGAATAATTCATTCAGTTGAAGGGAAGTAAATTGGTAACTGGATGTTAGGCCATTTTGTTCTGATCAGTTTTTTACTAACGTTGACAAACAAAATGTTTAAACGCTAAGGATAGCTTACATTTTGGAATCAAAGAACACCCATGAGGGGGGACACCCGGTTGGTCAGAAATGAGAGCCGTATGCTTCGGGAATTTTAGTCAGGTGGGGCGGGAGGCTGTCGCTTGCCAAGCGGGGGATACTCCTTTATATCAGGTGCCTTCATATGATCCATACGGAGACATGTCGCTGGATGGACTGGGTGTGGTTTTTGGCCTCTTTGCCCTGAACACGTACGTGTATACAATTTCTCGCGAGTCTGTCCTAAACAAGGTCTGAATCTGTTCTATAAACAAGGTTTGGTTGCACGATTGTCGTCGTTAAACATTTGGCAATTCGATATCGGGGTTTGCTTAACTGCAATTGCCAATAAAACACTTTAAAATTGTGTAAAACAAAAGAGTGTATATTTTTCCTTTTTCCTAAACAGGGTCCTAAAATAGAGGGTGTTGTCCTACACAGAGTAAGTATTTTTACTTTTTAGTCAAAATCAAACCCTCGTTTCCCCATGGCCCAGTACCAAAACGTGATTCAAGTACCCCCCAGGGGGCGCGCTCGAATTTCCATTTCGATCCAAAATACTGCTTAATTGAGTTTCCCGGCGGGACATTTTTGGCGTGACCGAGTAATCTGTACCCTTATTGTTTCTCAAACTATTTATATCATATTCGTGTCCTAATTATCCACATCGCCCTGAAAAAGATTCGTTTTTAAATAGGTCAATCGTAATTTTCGGCTGCTAGATTTCCCGGACATCATAAACAAGGCGCCCGATTATTCTATCTTGAATCACAGCTTGTCGGCAAAGAGGGCAACTGATAAATGGACAAGTCCATTATCTTACGTCATCTTGTATTTCAGCTAAGCTAGAATCGATAAGGTTAATTGTCAAATTCCAGTTCTCTGGTAACTGCTCTGTAGCCGCACGATTTGCACGCGTGCAATAAAGCTATGTCCACGACAAAAACTTTGTTCTGTCTCAGTTCTTTTTTATGTTTTTTATACGGATTGAATCCAGCTAAGTAAACTAGTTCGATTTTTTTTAGTTTAATTGATCTAATTGTGAAGTCATAACCTTGATAATCCACGAGCAAATCGATATGTATGTGTTGCCGATAAGCAACCACCTGTTTTTTCATTAACCTTGACTTGCTCACTCCGTACCGCAAAGCTGACAGGAGAGAAACTTAAACTTAATGGCTGTTGATCTGCCAAAAAACTTATATTTTTATCTTTCTACATCTCGTTATAAATTGTTTACCACGTAAAAGTAACTTAATCAGCCTGGCTTTTCACGGTAACGTTTTTAGATCGTAATTTTGAACATGGAACAAAATCTCGCTAATCACTTTTACGCTTTTACGGACTGTAGATCAGAGCTCGGATTAGAGGACAGTCGCGTTTCTTGTTTTCCATGATTAGTTTGCCCGTTTAAAATAAACCCTGCCAAATTTTGTGGGCAAATGTGGCATAAGCTGATTAAACGTAACTGCTTGTCATTAGAGACATGATTTTATTTCAAAGAGTTTCTTAAAATAAAGTCTATTAAACAGTTAAATCTGGTGCCAGCAATCTTAAACATTCGGCCGGTTTTAAGGCCTTCGTATTTCAATATTGTTTCATACTGGATTCCCGCACAAATACTGTATTTTGCGTCAAGTGCAGAATGAGCCACTTCAAAACATGGCTGTCAGAAAGCGCACATGTTATCACTGTTCAGTGAAAGTCGGCTGATTATTCCGGGGGGGGGGGGGGAAGGCACTCCGATCCCATATGTAAGCTTTGGTGCCGCGGGATAAGGTGTTCAGTCTTTAATAGGGTATCCTTTTTGGTATTGTGGTCCTTGGTTAGGGTTCCTTTAAATTGAATTAGCTAAATTTGGGGGCCGATTACGGTAATCGGCTCCTGCTAAATTACAGTATACGTACCTAAACACCCAGCAAAACGAAAAAGATATGGTTATGTGATGGTGTATTAATGAAACCATTGTAGGCTCAGTCTAGTATTCTAGCCCTAATGTGGCTTAACTTTCCATGTATAGAAAAGAAATAAAAACGACCCGTTCACACAATTTTGGGTTATCGCTTTTTTTTCAATTTCTACCCTTAAATAGGGTCAGGGTTTTTCAAGGCACACACCAACCCTAAATTGACGGAAATATTATCCCCTCCCACCCGGATTATTCTCTGTTCTTCGAATGCTGAAAATGCTCTGCTATGAAGTTGAAAGCTGAGACAAGCGACGAGTTGTGATTGAAGTAGAAATGGGTGTAAATTTAATGCATTTCCCACCCAGTTCAATCACTGAGCTTGCGCTGTTGTTTGTGGTTGGGCGTGAAAGAGGGAACTCGCGTACGTCACTAATTACTATACCTTCCTATATAATAAAACAGGTAATACAGAAACACCTTATTGCTCTTCAAATCGTTTTTTACTGTTCTTTTTTTGTCAATGTTAGGGTCATAGTCAATGACTATTTTAATAGTCAGTGACTATTAAAATTTGTCAGTTAAATTTAAAATTTGATTTGCGGTGTCGAGTCCGAAATTGTCGCAATTTCGCTTACCTGATTTCCCTGATCTTCCTTGTTATATTACCAAATGCTACCAACTGATACAACTACGTTGGATAAACAGAATATATCGGTACCGGCAGAGCAAAAGTGAATAACAGGGGCGGATCCAGGAATTTGTGAAAGGAGGGGGGGGGGGGGGGTCCGGGTGGATGTCCGGAAAAAATTTTCCGATTTTACTCTCTAAAACGCCATTTACGGCATTCCTGGGAGTCGAAAAGCGTTTGTTAAGTCAAAAACTTGATAATCAGTCAATTGGTGGAAGTGAAACAACTACGTATAAAACAATTTTATTCTATTATTTTTATGAACCACATGGAAGACACAGGTCTGATAGGGGGTCCGGACCCCCCCCCCCCCGACCCTCCTCCTGGATCCGCCACTGAATATTAAAGTAGTATGGAGATAAAGTGAAGATTGGATGGATGGAAGTGGATTACAGTTCATCAAATTTCAAGAAATCAAAACTGCCCACGATTGCGGTGAAAGTTCGAGCCTTTTAGCCATTATATTGTCTCGTTAGTTTCAATTTTTTTCCTCTTATATCAATTTTTGGCGAGTTTTTCTTCCCGTTTCAGATAATTAAGCAAGCTGTCGCCCGCAATCATCTCATAAAAATACGATATATTAGCCTGGACTGTCGACACCATCCCTTCAGTCAGTATTAAAATCACTCACTCTTTTATATTAGCAAGAAGGGCAATATCAAATTGCAGGGAAAGGGATCTAGAATGTCCTTGAACCAGTCTGGTATGTTTTTCCGTTATCGAGGAGTGGTTTCCTGATACTGAAAAAAAAAAATCGAACGGAAAACAACCCGCCCACCTTTAACCCGTTCACTCTCAGAGTCAATTATGGAGACATGTTGTGTAGTTCTAACTTTTGAGTCTGTCAAAAAAATCCTATGGTGTGACCATTCAAATGAAACCTCTTTTGTAGTACTTTTGCATGGTACCCTTTATTTTTCAATATTTTACAAAACGAAATTTGGGATTTTTTTTAAATTTTTATCATTAATGAACACGGTAAAAACCTTAAAATCTGAAAACAATTCATTTGTGGAAAACGAAGAACTGAGCCTGTGAAAAGCAGCCGGTGTTTTGTGACACGACAGGCTGAAATCGACTAAAAGTACAAGTAATGTACTGTTAGCACATGACATGAAATGAAGTGATTTTCGTTAGACCGTAAAACAGTATCTAGCTAAAACTAAACAAAAGAAAACAATGGAGTTATAGTGTCTAATAGTGTCTACTAGTGCCAACTGAATTTAATAGTAACTGTTTCACGGTCTCCTACGCAGACGTCCTTAGGGCTCGTCACGTACGTGACGAGCCCTAAGGACGTCTGCGTAGGAGGCTAGGTCTTACGCAGTCTGGGGCCGGAAGAGCCGCTGGTGTTATGTTCGCGGGCCCATATACAGTCAACTCTCGTTATAACGGACACCCTCGGGACCGGCGTTTAGTGTCCGTAATAGCGAGAGTCCGTAATAGCGGGGTACGGAAATAAAAGTGCCATTAAAGGGTGCTAAGTTAATATACACTATACCAGTGGGGTAATTTTATATCTTTAATGTGTTAAATGTGCCAAGTATACGATAAACACCACATTTAAACGATAAGTCCTTCAATTGCCGTGCCGAACAAAAACGTAACAACGTGAACTGAAACTGAAATATTAATTTAAAAAGAGACGATCAAACTCGGTCTATTTCAAACAGTAACTGTTCCCTGCAGTTCACTGTGCAGACTGTCATCAACTGAAAAGAAACCTGGCCAAACGTCAGGCTGTTTAAGTCAGATATCACATGCTTTTATTTCTTCTTAAAATAGTCATCCAGCGTGCTTTGATGCTTTCTTCGTTTGACAGCAGTTTCACTGACTTTATCAACAAGACTACTAAAATCGCTTGCCAGTGAGACTTGCCCATGCTGTACCAGGAAACGCTGTATTTCTTGAACACTGGCAACAACTTCTGCAAAGCTTTTTAGAGTGGAAGTCTGTGGGCAAGCCGCAGATGAACTTTCACTCTCTTCGTTTTCACTCCCGCTTTCGCCATCATCTTCAATCACAATTTCTTGACTCTGGTTACTGATTGAGTCCAGAAGCTGCTGTTCGTTGCAAATGCTATAACAGACTGGTAATTCTTCTTCTGATCGGATGAATGTCTCGGTGCTAATACCACAGCCAGGTGCAGCATGTTCAATCAGATCCTGAAGTTCTGTGTCCAGGTCATCAAAAGGGTCGCCTTCATCTTCTACGTCTGCAACGTCAGCTGATATTCCACCAGCAGCAAAGCTCTTGCTTATTGTTGAAGCCTCGACTTTGGACCATGCAGTTGCCATCCAGTTCATGGCTTGCAGAACATCGAGGGTTTTAGCGATGCCACTTGCGCTGTTTTCCTCCGAAGCCAGGGTGATAACATGCCTTAACAGTAACTTCTTGTAGTGTACCTTAAAGTTCTGGATTACGCCTAAGTCTAGGGGTTGAAGTTTTGACGTGCAATTTACAGGAAAAAACACAAGTTTGACATTGGAGTAACGGCCTTTAAGGTCATACGGGTGGCAACCAGCAGAGTCCAGAAAAAGCAATATTGACCTGTCTTTGATTTTGAAGAAGCTGTTCAATTGGCTTAGAATCTTGTGGAGGAGATCTGACGTCATCCATGCCTTGGCTTGATGTAAATATTCGCAAGGCAGATCATTTCTATTGACATTTTTCAGGCACCTTGGATTTGCGAATTTTCCAATAACAATGGGCTTTCTCCTTTCCCCTGTTGCAGAAACCAGCAAGGCGACAGTTAAGCGTTCCTTTGATTTCTTGCCACCCCTACATTTTTTGCCTTTCTCTGAAAGGCTCTTGTCGGGTAAGGCGCGAAACAGGAAGCCGGTTTCATCCAGGTTCCAAATGTCTGTCGGGTCATAACCAGAAATAATGGATCCCAGACGCTCTTTCCACGAAACCACTGTATCTTCTGAGACGTCCGCTGATTCTCCACAAACTTTGTGTTGGGAAAGATTATGTCGCTCTTTAAACCTTGTGAGCCAACCACTTGATGCCTTGAAATCAGAGTAACCAAGATGCTCTGCTGCCTTTTGTGCAAACTCTTGGATCATGGGGCCGTCAACTGGTACATGCTGGTCGTTTTTCTTCTTAAACCATTCCCAAACAGAATCGTTTAGGTCCGAGTACTGGGAAGTACGATTTCGCTTTCTTGCTATAGGCAGCCCTCTTTCATACTCTTCTCTTTTTTTTCCCTTATACTTAAGAATGTTGCTTACTTGGGTTTTTCCACACGCATATTTTTCAGCAAGTTGACGTACGGAGCTATTTCCTCCCTCGTGTTCTTCTACTATTTTGAAACGCTGATCCAAAGACAGCTCATTCCTCGGTTTTTTTGATTTCTTACTGGAATTCCGCTCTGACATGACAAAAGGTAGATGAAAATCCAGAAAACTTGTTCAGCTGCAGTTAACTCGATCGAATGACCAAAGCACATGGCACATGGCTTGTGAAATAGTTTTCTGAAACCGGAAAATACGTTTCGTAATGCGGACACCCGCTGTTCACGCAGTGAAAGTACAATTTGTAACACGCATTCATCATAAATGGCAAGACTTGCAATTCGTGAACAGTACATTATTAATACATCATGGCAGAACAACGTACTAATGAGGAATGCAAGCGATATTTTTCTTGGATGAGAGGTCATCACGCCTACAAAGATGTATTTGAGCCTGAAATTAACAAGCAATTGACGCTTCAGCGAGAACCAGAAAATGCAAAAGATAGGTTTGCTGTGGCCGTAACAGAAGAAAATGGACGCATTGTAGGACACATTCCTCTGGGGCTGTCGAAAATTGTGTCGTGCTTTTTGAAAAGGGACAATCACAGAGGGTTGTCTATAATCTGCGGGAAGAGGATTAACAGAGGTGGCGGTCTAGGGCTTGAGATTCCAGTCATTTATGAACTATATGGTGACCAAACATATCTTGAAAGACTGGACAGCTGATCAACAGTAGCGAGAGTGCTAGGAAGTCGTTGAGAAAGGAGGATGAGGGCTTAGCGACTGAAGAGCCTAAAAGGAAAAGGCGCAAGCTGAAGTGAAGATACCGAAAAGTCTATATGAAACAAGTCTGACCGGCCGTACGAGAAAATAAACATTCCAGACTATTTTGAAGTGTTTGTTGACAAATGAAGAAGAACAGACTGCCATTTTACGTAATCATGTTACATGAGAACTTTTCAGTGTCCGCTTTATCGAGAGTGAAAACAATAAAATTGTTACGTTGGTACCACAAAAGTGTCCGTAATTCCGTAATAGCGAGAGTCCGTAATAGCGGGAGTTGTTTTCAGTCAAACCTCTATAGTTTCCGCCGGGGATCTGAAATTTGTCCGTAATAGCGGGGTGTCCGCAAGGCGAGAGTTGACTGTACAACTTCTCCTTCCCAGATCTTCCTCCCCGCTTTCAACTTCGCAACCAAGCAAATGCATCGTCATTTTAAAATTCTGGATCTGGGATTATTTGTAAGTAGTAAGGAAAAACGGTGGCTGTGGTCACTGAGAGAGGGTGTTAACTACGAGCTAGATTTGAACTTTGTGACTGTAATCTTTTGCGGCCATCACAAACAATAGGTGAGTTCATAAATATTGGAATAATCTGATAGTGAAGGGACAAGGTATACCTACCAACTCACACGCATTATGCGTGTGTCACACGCCTGCGCATCGAAAACATCGATCACACGCATACAGGACAATTTCACACGCATGACTCACAATTCCGGACTTCTTGTTCATCAACCATTAACGTGAAAAATTGAATTCAATTTCCACCCAAAATACTAATAGTCCAGTTGGCGCTAAATGTCGCGTAACAAGCTGAAATTAGGTCGGCAAGATCGCGCCGAGCTTTTTAGCACTGCGACATTCGGCAACTTTCGGAAATCATCGGAACACCTTCTCAACATCTTCGGAAACGTTCGGAAGTCGTCTGAACATCTTCGACAATGTTCGGGAAGTCGTCGGAATTTTTTCGGAAATTCGGGTAATATGGATGCGAAAAACACATGCATTTGACTTGGGAAAAGTTGGCAGGTTTAACAAGGTAGAACTGTATGTGACAGAGCTTTGCTGTAGCAATTGAAATAGTTTATTTTCAGTACTTGCCAAGTAATTTAATAGTTTCTTATATAAATCTCCTGAAATACCAACCATGAACGTTTTCATAAGAGGACTGGGGTGGGGGGCTAGCGGGGTGCAGGGGCAGTGGGGGTAAGCCCTAGAGTGCATTGTAAGTTGCTTGAAATATTGCAGAACATGAAGTGCAACAAGCAAAATTATTGCAAGTTGAGTTTCTGCTCTGGAGTTATAGAAAGTAGGCATGGCATAAGCAGTGCACAAAACAATAGTAACATTCAACAGTCCATGTAAATCAGCTTTTTAACAATTTACTATCAGCAAAGGATATCACCCTTGGCAAGTATGCCTACTACAACATTGTAGTCGAATTAAAACATAAGCTTTTTTCAAGCCATTTTTGCATATGTTTTGCTAAAACTGTCAACAAGACACTGAGGAAAAGGTTCTTATTTCATACAACAATGTCTCCTTTTGAAAACACAATTCAGTGAAATCAATTCTTGAACAGCCATCTAAGCAGTCCATCTAATAAAATTTGCTAGCAATACACCGAATGCAAATATGGCCGTCCTAAAATTTTTTGTTTGGACAGTTTCTCAAGAAAAGAAAATAAATTGAATAATGATAAAGATCAGGTCAAAATAAGTCATTGTGTGCATTTTCAAGGCCATAGTCTTATTTTCGGAGAAGTTATAGCCAATCAAATTTTGGGGAAAACATGAAAGCGAGGCTAGTGAGGCTATAATGTATTTTCTCATACAAATGCTTAAAATTTTAGTGAGCCATAACTTTGTAACCGTTTAACCAAAAACACTCAAACTTTGCAAGATGATACATTTAGCAGCACTTGTTTCCATGATATCATTAATTTCGCTGAAAGCTTGGCTAAACAAAAAACTGCATGTCGGCCTTATTTGCATTCGGTGTATGGAGTTCGAGTCAGATTTGTAATCAGAAGCATATCTAGCAAAAATCAAACAATGGAATTGAAGCAGAGCTTCTGTGCTTGTGAGCGGAAAGTGGTCTATATTAGATAGTGAAATAAACAGAAATCAAAGGGCTCTAAAAGCCATCTCATGAATACAAAACATTGTACAGTTAAGTCCACAGGCTACCCACTCGGCCGGATCTTAACCCGGTTTCTGTAACATGAAGCAACTGGTAATATTGCTACTTCCTCCTGGATGGGATGCTAGTCCATCACAGGGTGACCTGGTTTATATACTATGAAGTGACTAGGAGTATTACTACTCCCCACTGGATGGGATGCTAGTCCATCACAGGGTGACCTGGTTTATATACTATGAAGTGACTAGGAGTATTACTACTCCCCACTGGATGGGATGCTAGTCTATCACAGGATGACCTGGTTTATGTACCATGAAGTGACTAGGAGTATAGAGGTTTTGCACGGCAGCCATGTTGCATGGCAGGAACAATGAAAATGTTTTGCATTAGAAAGAACATTCTTTCCCATAGGGAAAAGAATCTATTGTTCCTGCCATGCAACATGGCTGCCATGCAAAACCTCTATTGCTTCTCCCCACTGGATGGGATGCTAGTCCATCACAGGGTGACCTGGTTTATATACTATTAGTAGTAATCAGGGATTATAAGTGCGTTCGAAGGGAAGTCTTTTTTTGTTAGAGGAGTAAGTTGGGTGTTACACAGAAACTATCCCCCATTCCCCTTAACAAGTGAGTGGTTGTACACTTTAGACTACAAGTTAGCCCTGTTTTGGCTTGGAAAGAAGAAAGGGTTAGAGAGGAGTACAAGGGCATGTTACATGATTTTTTGCGTGACTACGTTTGTGTAGGAGCTATGGGAATAGAGGGGGTGATTGCCTGGAGGTTCCACCCCGAGGTTCGAACCGTTATCAGGTCATTTTTGATAGCTTCAGAGTACTGTTTTCTATACTTCACCTCTTCAAGGGTTTTCAAAATGAATAAGGTCGTTTTAAATTGGGCGCAATAAAAGGAAATAAGAGGAATCATTTTTAGTTTACTTGTTTGCTGAAGATTTCAGTTAGTCTCTAGTGATTCAAAGTTAAAATATTGTATTGTGAGTCCAAACTGAAGTTAAAGAAAAGAAGTCACTATTTCAGCTGTAACTTGAATTGAACTTTAATCGCAACAGTACATCTGCAATAGTTAGGTAAAAGATTCAGAACAGATATATAACAGTATATATTATATACAACAGAGTAATACAACAGTTCACGTTAAAACTACGTTGTTGTCAAGTCAAGTCCAATTAGTTGTGTTATGTTTCCAATTACCACTGATTTCACTGTTACGCGACCCTTCGAATCAAAACTACTTTGAGCAATTTCAATTTACTCTGCTGTCAATCATACCTAGTAGGAGAAGTTTGTATACTCCTGATTTGCATCGGGCATATTAAATTAGTGAGCTCCTCTGGCGTTGGACGTTTTATCGGCTTGAAAAGTTTGCATCGAAAAAAAATCGACGACTAGAGATGGGGAAAACCTCCTTCAACTTCCATGGAATATTTCATTTAGATGCTGGCAAAATCGACTCCGCTGGCGAGCCGAAACGTTTGAGCTTTTCCTGTTGTTCACAGTTACGGTCGACCAGTCATGCATCAACGGTAATAATATGCAAATGTAAACTGACAGTATGTATGTAGTAACAGTATGAATGTTGTAACGACGGAAAATACCGTTATCCACATACATACTGTCAGTTTACATTTGCATATTATTACCGTTGATGCATGACTGGTCGACCGTAACTGTGAACAACAGGAAAAGCTCAAACTTCTCGGCTCGCCAGCGGAGTCGATTTTGCCAGCATCTAAATGAAATATTCCATGGAAGTTGAAGGAGGTTTTCCCCATCTCTAGTCGTCGAATTTTTTTCGATGCAAACTTTTGAAGCCGATAAAACATCCAACGACAGAGGAGCTCACTAATTAATATGCCCGATGCAAATCAGGAGTATACAAACTTCTCCTACTAGGTATGATTGACGGCAGAGTAAATTGAAATTGCTCAAAGTAGTTTTGATTCGAAGGGTCGCGTAACAGTGAAATCAGGGAGCTTACGAATCGACGACTTTCGCACGACGACGCCGTTGGATTGCGTGACATGCCTACTGCGCATGCTTTTGTGGGCAGTTGCCGGCGTCGAGCCAAAGTCGACGACGTTGTTTTGAGCAAATTGACGGCGTCGCCAAAACAGCAAAACGTGAGGTGTGTTTTCGAAGTTTTCTCTCGTTAATTCAGGGGATTCTGCCAGATAATTCAAGAATCACATCAGGGAGATGTTCTTGACATAAATGTTTCTGACTTTTTGTCTGTTTTCATTCAAGTAACGCCCCAAAATATCAAGTAGAAATATGGCAAGTGAAACAAGTGAAACGCCAAGTGACACGAAAAGTAAGGATGAGATTGCTGAATGAAAACTCGTTTATGTTAATCACACCTTATTGAAGGATAAAACATTTGCTTTTGTTTAACTAATTTTCAAAGAAATTAAAAGGGGTGTATATTTTATAGTCGGGTCTATAGTTAAAAATAGGAAAATATTTTACTGGCAGCAGCCGGGACTGGAAGCAATACACGCTGCTAGATTTCAAAAAGTTAAGCTTGTAATTCGATGAGGTTTTTTATTCTTGTCCTGAGTCATCTTTTAGCCAGCCTGAAGTTGTAGAAACACAAAATTGTCTCGAGCAGATGATCTGTATCACATTTGATTTATAGGGACATCTTTAATACATACGCTTGTAAATGTTGGGCAATTTTCGTTTTCTAAGCTTTGTCCATTTTTGGTCGCTTCGGCTGTTATGATAGGTCTGCCGTAGATATTTCGCGTTTTAAACAATTCACTTGTCCAGCTGTCCAAGAGATCCAACACCGCCCAACGATTTGTGGCTGTGGCCGGTCTCAGAGCACGTTATAACATAGCTAGTAAATTCGCGGTGCTTCATATTCCCATTGTGCACGCTGAAAACGTCAGCAAACAATTGCCTCGAGAAAAAAAATTTCTCCGTGAGTGACTTCGGCATTTTGCATTCAAAAACGGGGAAAAACTTCAGAAAATAAGCCTGCGGCGCGCCCACCAACGTCGTCGTCTTCATTAGGAATCGTAAATTCAAATTTCTGCAGGACGACGACGCGGGACTATGACGTGACCCAACGGCGTCGTCGTGCAAAAGTCGTCGATTCGTAAGCTCCCTATCAATGGTAACTTGTTACGTTTCCAATTAATTTTTTTAATTAATTTCCTGTTACGGACGTCATCACTTATTTCGCGCATTTTGTTAATAATAACGTCGTGAACACAACTGTCCGTGAGTGAAAAATACTACGAAAAGACGAGCAGAGCAAGTGATTTTCAAATACCAAACACTCCAAGCACACGGCATGGACACGGACTTCAGTTTTATTTAGACTTTTTCCGCGCGCGCTGTAATGTTGCGATATTGCGACATTTGGAACTATTTAAATAGCTGACGCGCGTTTTCTATTTAACGGCTATTCACTGATGAAGGGACAGAAGTCCCGAAACGTCTGTATTTTCAATTTCAAAAGCTTAATTGCGTAAGCAAATCGATACTTCGATCCGCGCCCATCCGCGAGTCACCACATTATCTTACGTGAAAACGAGGCCGCCAAATTTGAAAGCAAGGTAATTGGATAATGGATGGTAATTGTATAAACAGAGAAAAATCTCAATTTTTTTCGCTATACACCGGCCGCCAAATATGAAAGCAAGGTAATTGGATAATTGGATAATGAATGGATAAACAGAGAAAAATCTCAATTTTTTTCGCTATACAAAATTAGACTCGCGGTCTCCTCTCGTCGACCGCAATGAAGTGACTAGGAGTATTACTACTCCCCCCTGGATGGGATGCTAGTCCATCACAGGGTGACCTGGTTTATATACTATGCAAACTCAATTTGCATTGGTAATTAATACCCTGGGGATTATGTTAATGAGACTATAAAAGAAGTTACATGTGCCCCACCCCCATCACTCTACTCGAGGCCGCAAAAGGGTAGTCTCCCACGCAGCCGTTATTTGTCTCGTCACGCAATGCTCCTCCCCACTAACGGCTGCTCAAACCTGAGCCACATTCCTTTGCGGATTTAAGCCAATCACAGTTGCAGTGCCATTTTCGGAACTCGCTCGCGCCAAATTCTCTACGCGTGACTCGTCCAATCATAGCCTGCGTTTTATCGTTGACTCAGTTGGATGGCGGCGTTGAATGAAGGTTTTCGTGCAGTGTCAGAAGCAGGCCATTCGTAAAAATAATTTTTGACAATTATTTGTTATTTGTTAACTTGCCGACGGGATTTTAATCTCCCGCTCGTGTTTGACCATGTTTGCGAAGAGACGGGTCACAGCGTTGTCGTGGTCTCACCTTTGGTTCGAAGATCGAGAAAGGCGAATATTCTGTCGTGCAAGGCTCAACAGAAGAATGGTTGTTATAAAAGGTGACAGGCATAGTACAAATCCTGCTTGCCGCTACAAGCATTTCAGCCCAGCTTTAGAATAAGTCTACCCCAAGTACGTGTCTGAGAGATTTTTCCTTTTAGATCAAAATAAAGAGATAACATGCCTGTTGTTTTAAATGTTTCGAAAATGTTGTCGTTTCTTTGATCTTAGGAAAAAAACCCTAGCTGTGATACTGACAGGAAGAATTTACGCTTTCCAGAGCCGTTTAGATTATTTACATGTAGTCATGCAGTCGTTTATTTACTAGCTCTTGGCAAAATAATGGAGTTTATTTGGTTCACTTTGAAAAAGTTGCAAGATTAGTAGTAGCTGCTTTTAAAAGTAGGAATTATTTGCTACTTAGGATCAGTTCATTACTCATTCCGTGATTAAGTGTGAGCGCAATTAAGTTTGCGGTTAGTGTAATTTGCGATGTCTGGCACATAGTAAACCGGAAACCACCGGCCTGTTTTTGCGCGAAAACGACGTCATTTTCATTTTGCTGATACATGATTGGTTCACTGAATTTAACGCAAATGTGGTTCAGGTTTGAGCAGCCGTTAGTGGGGAGGAGCATTGCGTGACGAGACAAATAACGGCTGCGTGGGAGACTAGCAAAAGGGAAGAGCTTGGCGTTTCTGTTATCATCCCCGACTTACTCGATGGCCGACGTGGAACAAGTTCCTCGCGTTGTGGTAGATGAAACAATAGCAGCGCTAATAAGCTCTCCAGCCGACGCGGCAGTTCACAGCGGCTGAAGTTTGACCGGCTGTACGGGCGAATGAGATACCGTTTATCAGGTTTGGAACATTACACGTGTTTTGCTCTTCGCGTCCCTGGTTTGTTGTTTAATTCTTGCACTGATAATTGCCTGTGAGGTCTGCCGGCGTGACGAAGTTTTTCTCCGTTAATGCTTGAGAATCTTCTCTGCGTGATAAAATGTTTGTATTGATGTATACCTGTGAGGCTCGCCGGCGTGGCGAATTTGCCTGTGTGGCTTGCCTGTGTGGCGGGATTGAATTGATATTGCCTGGGTGGCTTGCCTGCGCGGTGAATTTGTACTGATAATTGCCTGTGAGGTCTGCCTGCGTGGCGAATTTTTTGCTCTGTTATCGCATGGGAGGCTTTTCTGCGTGATTTCTTCCATTGTTGTGTGCCCGTGAGACTCGCCGGCGTGGCAAATTTATTTGGAGCAACCGAAGTTGTGAGGCGAGATAAGAACACTGAATGTAACAGGATGGCTGGATGAATAGTATACTCTTCAGAATGCTTTATTTAATAACCCTCCCTGGCATAGTTATTGTCGTAGCCTCGTAGACTTTATTTTATTTTCCCCGCCGTTTTTCTTCGGCTATATTTTAATTGCTCCTGTTCAGGGTGAGTGACTCCTGTTGGTATACCGTATACGGTAGCCACCAGACGCTCTGCTTCAGACGTGTTGAAGTCGCTCCCTCCTGGTCAGGAACCCCGATACCGCTAGTCGTGTTTGTTTTCCATACATCTTATCGATCGGTTGGACAATAGGTGACGTCCCTTTTTAAGCCTTTCTTTTATTTACATGGTGGGTCGTAAGAGAAAGACCATGATATCCGGTGAAGGGTTTCCGAAACAAGCAAGTTACTGGGTAGAGTTTCGGAATTAGGTTAAGGGAATCAAGCCGAGACTCTGTATGACCTAGGTGGATATAAACGGGGTTCCTGACCAGGAGGGAGCGACAGAGGTAGTTAATTGAAGTGGCATGCTCCCGTCGGGCGAGTCTCCTGAGTAAGAAGCATTACAATTGAGCGTGGACATTGCTAGCTAAATCAACAGTTGTCAGGTGTTATTTGTGTACAGTATTATCATACTAGTCTTCTCATTGGTTTGTTACGAGTTACATTAGGTTATACTACATATTAAGGATAAGTAAGAGTAGGGGTGAGGATTGCGAGAAGCTAGGTGGTACAGTGGTACGGTAGGCTATCTAAGCCTAAGCCCAGCTGAGGTCACAGATTCAATCCTGGGAAGAGTAAGGTCATGTTTGTGTTATAAACTTCCTGTGGTGTCGGAAAGATGAGAATAGAAGTGAGCTTGGGGAAGGCCAGAGCGATTCCCCATACCTTATTACCATGTCATTAATAACAATACGCAGGCTAGAATATTACACTATGCAAACTCAATTTGCATTGGTAATTAATACCCTGGGGATTATGTTAATGAGACTATAAAAGAAGTTACATGTGCCCCATCCCCATCACTCTACTCGAGGCCGAAAAAGGGAAGAGTTTGGCAACCCACCCTCCCACCCGATCGAGTAAGTCGGGCTTGATCCTCTCAGCTCCCATCTTCGCCTGGTCTTGGGCTTGTCCCAGGCCAGAGCGATTCCCCATACCTTATTACCATGTCATTAATAACAATACCCAGGCTAGAATATTACACTATGAAGTGACTAGGAGTATTACTACTCCCCCCTGGATGGGATGCTAGTCCATCACAGGGTGACCTGGTTTATATACTATGAAGTGACTAGGAGTATTACTACTCCCCCCTGGATGGGATGCTAGTCCATCACAGGGTGACCTGGTTTATGTACTATGAAGTGACTAGGAGTATTGCTTCTCTCCACTGGATGGGATGCTAGTCCATCACAGGGTGACCTGTTTATATACTATGAAGTGACTTGGAGTATTGCTAACTCCCCCTGGATGGGATGCTAGTCCATCACAGGGTGACCTGTTTATATACTATGAAGTGACTTGGAGTATTGCAACTCTCCCTGGATGGGATGCTAGTCCATCACAGGGTAACCTGGTTTATATACTATAAAGTGACTAGGAGTATTACTACTCTCCCCTGGATGGGATGCTAGTCCATCACAGGGTGACCTGGTTTACATACTATGAAGTGACTAGGAGTATTACTACTCCCCCCTGGATGGGATGCTTATCCATCACAGGGTGACCTGGTTTATATACTATGAAGTGACCAGGAGTATTGCTACTCCCCCCTGGATGGGATGCTAGTTCATCACAGGGTTACCCCCAGCATTTTTTCGCCAGTACCCATTTATACACCTGGGTGGAGAGAGACAATGTGGAGTAAAGTTTCTTGTCTTAGGAAACAACACGATGGCAGAGACCAGGCTAGAACCACCGACCTTCAGGTTGAAAGTCCCACGCGCTAACCACAACATCACTGCACCTCCACTAATTTTCCATACTGAGTTTGATGTCAAAGAACTGAAGAGTAAAACAGATTTAAAACGGCCAAAACATCTTAGCGTGACATTAATATGCATTGTGTGAAACAAGAGTGTCTAGACAACTGGCCTCGATTGTTCAAAAGGTGGATAGCGCTATTCATCGGATAAAACACTATCCAGTGGATAACACAATTGGTTTTGCTAATACCTGTCCACTGGATAGTGATTTATCCGGTGGATAGCGCTATCCACCTTTTGAACAACCAGGGCCTGGATGACATAATTACAATGGGGAATTAAAAAGGTTTACTACTGCAATCATCTTTTAACAAGTAATACACAGGGGAATTAAAAAAGTTTACAGATGATGAAACAAGTGGAAATTTGCATATCTGTCCACGTACACTATATTATCTCGTTCAATGCTTTGCTTACTCATGAAATAAAAAGGTAGTTCAAAGTCATTTTATAACAGCTAACATTAAATTTTATTTTCCAAGGTCATGGAAAGATATTTTTCACAAACAAATTTGCAACAACATGCATTCATTTAAGTTGAGCGTTGTAACTCTTAGAGCAAACTTCGCCAACAAATATGTTTAAATAATAATAAAAAAATCTGGCAGGCACTTTCCCTAACTTGTTCATAACATATCAAAAGAATTATTCACCTCAGCATCAGTGAGGACATACCAGAGGGAATGTACTTTACCTTGCTATACAATTTCTACTGAATGACAGTTCTCATTTCTAAGCACACATGGACAACTGTCATTTTAACATGTTGTTCTAAAATGAGACACACTTGAAACAATAAGAAGGAAATCAAGGCTTACTACTATGTACAAAATGTGCCATGGCTACTTAGACGGTAATTGGGATCAATACTTAATTCCTAACAGTGAGAGAAGAACGAGGGGTAGTCATGATCTCAAATTTTGTGTTCCTAGCGCAAAAAAGAACATTTTAAAGTTTTCTTTTTTCTTAAGAAAATCATCGATTGGAACAATCTCTCTGACGAAACCGTTCTAAGTAAATCTATTGACGCTTTTAAAACTCGCCTACCTTTATTTGACTATTTAGATTTTTAGATATATCAGATTTTTAGTTATTTTTATTTAATTCGATTTTTCTTATATTTTATTTATAGTTGGCGTGTTATCCCATGGATTTTGCCGACTTAACGAATGTATATGTAAATGCAGAAAACATCCAATCAACTAAGCCATTCCAACGAGACACTGCTTTTAACATGTTACAACTGCCCCTTGATACTTAACATAACAGTATGGTCAGTCGAGCACTTCAATCATTAAGAGCGGGTATCTGTTTTCAAGGTGGAACATAGGCTGGAGGTAGTCGATAGCCAGAGTATAACACCTTGCGACTTGCACTTGAAGCACTGCCTCCGCTACTGCTGTAACTGTAGCTGTATGAAGACTGTTTGAAGCTGCCCCCTCCTGATGCCATACTGTAGCTTAGAGCACCACCACCCCCACCACCACCGCCGCCAGCACCCCTGCCGCCAGCACCGCCGCCGCCAGCAGCCCCGCCGCCAGAACCCCCGCCGCCAGCACCCCTGCCGCCAGCACCTCCGCTGCCATTACCCCCGCCACCAGCACCCCTACTGCCAGCACCCCCACCGCCAGCACCCCCGCCGCCAGTACCCCCGCTGCCAGCACCACCACCAGCACTGCCGCTGCTGCCAACTCCACCAAAACCACTACCTCCGCCTCTGCTGACGATAAAAGCACCACCACCACTGGCTGCACTAAAACTCCCACCACCAGCACTGCCGCCACCACTGGCACTACCAAATGCACCACTGCCGCTGCCTCCACCTCCACCAGCAAAACCACCACCACCTCCACCACCACCACTTGCCATTTGTCTATTTGACATGAAAGTGGGTGCTTGGTAGGGTACTGATTTTGTCTCTTCTGCCAGTAATGGTGTCTTATTGCCACCCAGGACAGGGCTGCGTGGGTACACTAGCGGGACTGGTGGTTTTTCATTCGGTAGAACTATTGGCTGCTTTAGCAGTTGTTCCTTGATCTCGTACTCTTCCTGGAGAACCACTGGCTTTTTCTTGTAAATGAAGGTTGTTTTTTCTGCTTCTGTCATTTTCTGCTTTCGACGGCATCCCATAATCATCAACAAACAGCAGCCAATGATAAGGAGAACAATTGCTAGAACAATAGCAGGTATGATTGCATAAGTCCACCAAATTCCTCCAGGACGGTCGCCGACTTTAGCACCGGGATCTGCGACAGGGACAGGTGTACATGGACCAATCATTTCATAACTGCCAGATATTACACTGAACTGTGGTAGAAGTGCAGCTACAAAAACTTTCTTCAATCCACCATCAAGCCAAAAAGCAGCAAGGAGCTGCTTCAGGGAAGAATGGAAGCACTCATCATATGGAATGAAATCAAAATAGAATGTAAATAGAATACCGGGCTTGTAACTGACAACACGCACACTGCTAAAGTTTACACCGAAGTAATTGGCAATTTTGTCTATCAGCATAACTCTGATTGCCACATTGTCCATGAAGGTAGCATTGTCATAGTCCAGTACAATGTTAAACCTGTGATTGTACGGTTCGCTGTCTTCTGACACGCTCACTTCAAATGCATCGTAGGCCTTTGCTCCTTGTTTGTCTGAGACAATCAAGAAAAACTCATATAGTCCAACTCTATTGATATCAGTAGGCAAGCCGTAAATTTCTTGACGTGAAGAATTCAGAAGAATCCATGAAGTATTCAGAAGTTCTTTACCATCAATTGTCCTCATGTCTAGTGCAAGATTTGGTGAATGAAGGTCTTCTTTGTCATAAAAAGAGTCATTTGGAATAGGGAAGCGTATCCCTTGTCCTTGGAATATGTTCAACCGGTCAATGTGGTTGTAAACTTGGGGTGGATTGTTGTAAGGAATTGTAGTTGGTGTGCACACTCCCTGTCCTTGATATGTACCAGATGTCACTTGAAACTCTGGACTAAGAGCATTAATGAAGTTTTCATTCAACTTTTTATTAATTTCAAAGCTATTAATAATGTTCATTCGGCTGGGGTCGTCACATTCTAGACCTTGCAGTGAAGCAAATCTGAATGTACATACTGGGCCATAACTGCTGATAAAGATATCTTCAGCACTCACACGAAAATAAGCCGCCAACTTGTCCATCAAAGTCACTCTTCCTCTCACATCATCACTAACTGTTGCATTAATAATGTCAATTGAAAACTTGTGGTTATAATTCATGGTATTTTTTGTCACTTGTACTTCGATTAAGCCTCTGGCGGTAAATCCTCCTTTGTCTGTGGCAGTCAGATAAAAAGAGTGAACACCAACTAAACTACTGTTAATTGGTAAACTTAAGATGTCCTGTCTTGAGGCATTGAAGAGAATCCATGATATTGGCAGGTTTTTGTGATCCATTGTAGTCATGACCAGTTTCAGGTTAGGAGTATAGGAGTCTTCCTTATCATAAAATGTTTCAGCAGGAATAGAAAAATTCAGTTGTTGACCTTGGACAACAACGAGGCGTTTAATAGGATTTCTTAATTCTGGTGGGTTGATTTTTCCAATGCATGGTGGAAGAATTTTGTAGTTACCAGAAATAACCTGGAAATTTGGAGATAATGCTGCCACAAATTTTGGATTAAGCTTGTCACTCCAGAATCCATTGATCAGCTTTGTGAGGTTTGCATTGACGCATTTGTTATAAGGTATGTGATCAAATCGAAACGTAAAAGTGTTGTCTGGGTCTTGACTTAACACTCTGACGTTGCTGTACCCCAGGTCATAATATGCAGCAATCTTTTCTAACAATTTCACCCTCATAACAACATCATGCTTGAATGAAGCAAACTTGTCAAGGCGGATGTTAAACTCATGATTGTAGCTGTTTGGATCTTTTAAGACTTCAACTTCCAAGGGGGTTTCTTCTTCTTTTCCTGCCCTATCTCTACCAACCAGATTAAACGAGTGAGACTTAACAGTGCTGATGTTTAGTGGCAAAGCATAAACATTCTGTTGTGAGTTCAGAATGATCCATGACGTGCGTGGGAGTGTTGAATTTAAGCGTGTCCTCAAGCTGAGTCTCAGGTTAGGTGTATAAAATTCCTGTTCATCGTAAAAAGTGTTGTAAGGAATGTGGAATCTTAGCGCCTGTCCCAAGTACACCACTTTGGAAGGAACACGATTCTCTACAATGGGTTTGCTATCTCGTGTTGGCGTGAGAGCTTCACAAGGCCTAATCCCATGGTAAAAACCAGTCTTTACAGTGAAATTGTCCTGTTTAAGAGCTGCCTGAAATGAAGTATTCACTTCATGTATGTTGGCATCCCAGAAGCCGTCTACGAGCCTTGTCAGGTTTGGATTTTTACAATCATTATATGGAATGAAATCAAATCTGAAACTAACAGAAGGACCAGGAGCATATCCGGCAATGCGCACATGGCCCAAGTCCAGTCTATAATAATCTGCAATTGATTTCAATAAAGCTACCCGTATTTTAGCATCTTCTGCCAAGTCATTATAGGTATAACCATGTTGACCAGGAGCTTGCGATGAGATTCTTCTGTAAAGCAGGATTCTAAACTGGTGGTTGTAGCGATTTGTATCAGCCAGCACCTCTACTTTAAAACTGTCAAAAGCTTCAAGTCCTCCACTGTCGATAGCAACCATGCGATACTTGTGCTGTCCAACTGAACTTTTGTTGGCTTCACCATAAATTTCTTGCCGAGAGGAATCAAAAGAAATCCAAGAGTTTGCCGCAAGAGCCTCATTACTGTTTGTTCTCATTTCTAGCTTCAAGCTGGGAGTGTAGTAGGAGTCTTCCTTATCATAAAATGTTTCAGCAGGAATAGGAAACTTCAGTTGTTGACCTTGGACAACAACGAGGCGTTCAATAGGATTTCTTAATTCTGGTGGGTTGTTTATTTCAATGCATGGTGGAAGAAGTTTGTAGTTACCAGAAATAACCTGGAAATTTGGAGATAATGCTGCCACAAATTTTGGATTAAGCTTGTCACTCCAGAATCCATTGATCAGCTTTGTGAGGTTTGCATTGTCGCATTTGTTATAAGGTATGTGATCAAATCGAAACGTAAATGTGTTGTCTGGGTCTTGACTTAACACTCTGACGTTGCTGTACCCCAGGTCATAATATGCAGCAATCTTTTCTAACAATTTCACCCTCATAACAACATCATTCTTGAATGAAGCAAACTTGTCAAGGCGGATGTTAAACTCATGATTGTAGCGGTTTGGATCTTTTAAGACTTTAACTTTCAAGCGGGTTTTTTCTTCTTTTCCTGCCCTGTTTCTACCAACCAGATTAAACCAGTGAGACTTAACAGTGCTGATGTTTAGTGGCAAAGCATAAACATTCTGTTGTGAGTTCAGAATGATCCATGATGTGCGTGGGAGTGTTGAATTTGAGTGTGTCCTCAAGCTGAGACTCAGGTTAGGTGTATATAAAAATTCCTGTAAATCGAAAAAAGTGTTGTAAGGAATGTGGAATCTTAGCGCCTGTCCCAAGTACACCACTTTGGAAGGAACACGTTTTTCTACATTGGGTTTGGCATCTCGTGTTGGCGCGAGAGCTTCACAAGGCCCAATCCCATGGTAAAAACCACTTATTACAGTGAAATTGTCCTGTTCAAGATCTGCATGAAATGAACGATTCACTTCATTTATGTTGGCATCCCAGAAGTAATCTATGAGCCTTGTCAGATTTGGATTTTCACAATCATTATATGGAATGAAATCAAATCTGAAACTAACAGAAGGACCAGGAGCATATCCGGCAATGCGCACATGGCCCAAGTCCAGTCTATAATAATCTGCAATTGATTTCAATAAAGCTACCCGTATTTCAGTGTTTTCTGCCAAGTCATTATAGGTATAACCATGTTGACCAGCAGCTTGCGATGAGATTCCTCTGTGAAGCAGGATTCTAAACTGGAGGTTGTAGCGATTTGTATCAGCCAGCACCTCTACTTTAAAACTGTCAAAAGCTTCAAGTCCTCCACTGTCGATAGCAACCATGCGATACTTGTGCTGTCCAACTGAACTTTTGTTGGCTTCACCATAAATTTCTTGCCGAGAGGAGTCAAAAGAAATCCAAGAGTTTGCTGCAAGAGCATCATTACTGTTTGTTCTCATTTCTAGCTTCAAGCTAGGAGTGTAGTGGTCCTGTTTGTCATAAAATGTGTTGTATGGGATTGTAAAGCGAATTACTTGTCCCCAATACACATTCACCTTCCCTAAAGCACTGTTAACTTCAGGTGGAGTATTCACAGTGGGGGAGATCATGCATGGACCAAGTCCTTCATAGAAACCATACGTTACATTAAAACCTTCATTAAGAAGGGCTTTCTTAAATTCTATGTTCAGCTCTTTGTTGCTGCCAAATCGATCTTTAAGATTTGTCAAGAATGTACTATTGCAATCATCATAAGCTGCTGACGACTCAAACTGGTACGTGAAGAAGAGAGAACCATGTTTGTATGTGTATGAAACAACATGCAATTTTTCCAAATCCAAACCATAAAAATCACAAATTGCCTTCATTAACTGCATCCGAATGCCAACATGTTGCATAAACATTGCATAGTCATACTTTAGGGAAATTGCAAACTTGTGATTGTAACGTATGCCAGGACCTGCCAACACTTGCACTTTAAAAGAAAGAGCCACATCCTTTCCTCCCTTATCTATGGCGACAAGATAAAACGTGTGTCGTTTAATACTGTTTGCGCCAAAAGCCATGCCATAAAGCTCTTGTTTTGAAGAATCGAACAATATCCATGATGATGATGAAAGTTCTTTTTTTCTTTTTGTTTTTACCTCGAGTCTTAAGTTTCTGGTAGAACCATCTTCTGGGTCATAAAATGTGTCTTCTGGGATGCGATATCGAATTGATTTTCCCAGGAAAACGGTCAGTTGGGGAATTTGGCTGCGTATCCTAGGCTGATTGTTGGAAGCAGAAGACACTGTGGGTGTCACACTTGAAGACAAGGTCACGGTAATGACACCTGCAGTTGATGTTGGTGTTGACACCATCACTGTTGGAGTGGATGTCAAAAAGATTCTCCTTGTTGGTACTTTGGTTATGACTGGAGTTGGACTCAGATCGAAAACTTGTCTGCGCACTCTCTGCCGATGAGTTTTAGGATGACCAGTTGCAATGTGCCAACCGCTGACTGGTACGTCAAGAGCATGTTTGAATGTTCCTCTCTCAGAGCTGGACTTCAACAGGGATGCCACTTGTAATCCTTCAAAAAACAATGCACTAGTTGGCTTTGATGGACAAAATTAATTTAAAAATGTTTACTCTCTTTATAATTTTGTAAGAAAATTATGCTGGAACAGTGAGTTGCGGATACCAGTAATTTAACCCTTTCACTCCCAGAGTCAATAATTTGTGGAGACATGGTGAGTACTTCTAACTTTTGAGTCTGTCAACAAAATTCTGTTGTGTGACCATTCAAATGAAACCTCTTTGGCGATACTTTTGCATGGTACCATTTGTTTTTTAGCTCATGGATACCGTAGTCATTCCATGGGCTTTCGGAGGCAGTCGAATGGCACTCACACACTTACTCACTCGATTCACGTTAATTTATTCATTAAACTTGGATTAAGCATTTTTCTCCTACCCTGTGGGGTGGGGGGGAGGGGGGTACTCTGCAAATTTTTGGCTAGGGGTGTGCCCCTGGGACTCTGAGACCCTTAACCTATACTAGACCATTTTAGCTGCATTTTGCAACCCTATTCTAGACAAAACACTGAAAAACCCTACCCTATCCTAGACCTATTGAAGACTCGCTATTTTCCAGAAAATCATTCACTATCACAGTCAATAAAGATGCCAGGGGTCAGTAAAAATGCCGTACTGCCCACCATACCGATTTTTAAATGCCATTTTCCAGTAAACCTCGTCTAGACTAAATTTTTGACACAACTGATCAGTTTCGTGGATGATACCCTATTCTAGACCAAAAAACTCTGATTACTATACCCTATCCCAGACTAAACTGCCTGAAAACCATACCCTTCACAGCAGCACATACCTATATAGCTCACATTTGGGAGTACCCCCCCCCCCCCCCCAGTCTCCTACCTCCCCTACTAAGTATTGGTTTTGTACTAAGAGTCTTATGTGCATATGTTTGGCACATCACATTTTAGAGAGTACTAGAAAGGCGTATATTTTTGCCCGATGCGCCCTGGAGGCCGGAAATGGGTTTACATTCAATGGAAAGCTTGTAAGCCAAAGAATGCCAGCTGTGAAAAATGGACATAAAATGCTAAAGCAACGTCGACAAATATTGACTGTGGTTCATTATTATTTGGACGAATTGCGTACAATTATGGGTGTTTCTTGGTGTTAAGTTGCGGAAGCCATTGTTGGTTAGCTTTTGTGTTGTGGTGTGGATATTGTTCAGTGTCTTTTGAATCTTTTGTTTTACGTAATTTGGTGATCATACCATCCACAACACCAAGAAACTACCACAATGTTTGCCCAATAACATGGAGTAGATGCGATAGAGTGTGAAGATCTCTCGCGGCCTGAAGCTGGGTTTTCATTCAATGCAAAGCTGATAAGCCAAAGAACACTAGCTGCGAAAAATGGACAACGTAATGTTAAAGCGACATTGACAAACATCGACTGTAGTTCATTATTTGGACGAATCGACGATTTATCTTTTAAAATTGTCTTTTGGATCATGCTTAGTTACGAATTATTTTCGTAACAAGAACAATGTGAATCCAGCAATAACAATAACTAATTTGTTGTAAACGAATATAAACAACAATAAGCTTAAAGATGTTTTGCATTTGGAGTCTAAAATGCAACATTAAAGTTGATCCAAACAGATTTTTCAACAGGGACATACATTTTGATGAATAACTACCTTAAAATAAAAAATTTGATCTTAAGTAGGTATGTATTTCAGAATGGTCAAGTGGATTCAGGCTTTTTTTTTTCATGCTGACATGGACGACGAGGGATCCAGGGTTTGAATCTTGCCCGGACCCTTTTTTTTAACTGGATGTCGCGAAAGTCACAGTGATGTATCTTTTTTTACGTTATCAAAAGTCATTAGGTTTAATTTTGAAAAACTATCGAACCATGTCATGTCATATATTGTGTTATACGTTAGCATTTCTTATTCACAGGTTGGCTCAAAGGAGCCTTTGATTTTTATTAACTATCTCTACACTAATCCAATTCATCCATGAGCTGGCTCACAGGAGTGTTTCATGTAATAGATCAACAACGAGTACGAGTGCGAGGGTTTGATCGGGGCATTCAAACACCGAGAAGCAATGAAAGCAAAAGGCTGCTTCGGCCGAGTGCTTTTATTGTTTCAAGGTGTTTGGACGCCCCGATCAAACCCGAAGCACGAGTTTTTGATCTGGTTTCTCGAATGAATTTGAGAATTATTCAGTGTTAGTTTTTTTGCCTTTGTCCTTTTCAAATGCCGTCACATGCATAATTTTATTGAGCTTGTTGTGTTTCGCCATATGGTATGAGACCATGTGCAAAACAGAAGCGTCTCGGTTTAGGGAGGCTAAAACGGTTGTCGAAGAAGAAAATCTAGTCGATAAAGCTATTCCTCCGTCAAGGAAATATAAAAAAACAAATGGGCAACATCCATTTTCTACGAATGGCAAACTTCTCGGACGGTTCAAGTTCCAGTTCTCTGAGATTCGAGAGGAATGTTTAAGGACTATGATTTACACAAGATTATGTCACTTTCTGCTCGCATTGAAGAAACGGACGCATTGAGTTTGAATTATTGGCTTAGCAAATTTGTCATGGATGTGGCCAAAAAGTCAGGAGAGAGGTATCCACCAAAGACTGTTTGTGGCATAATATGCGGTATCAGATGCTTTCTAGAAGAGAAAAAAGGTGCTGAAGCATTAAATCCTCTTAATAATGGCGACCGAAGGTGAGAAAAATGGTCCATTTTGTGTTTAAATTAAAATGTTGATGTCATGTTGAAGTTCCAGTTATAATACTCAGATTATTGTTTTGAAGGTGTACTCTGTTTCACCGAGCATTGGACGCAGAATCGAAAGAAGGCACACAAGAGGGCTTACATTTGAAGACCAAGAAAGGAATGTAAGGTTCCGAATGCAATTATATAATTGAGTGGAATAACATGTATTGTTGCTAAACTCATTAATATGCAAGTGTTTGATTTGAGATCAAGCACGGTTTTGAACTGAAATCAAAACCCTTAAGATCTTGATTTGGTGTTTCATTGGGTATCAAGACTCATCCACCTGACCCAAATGGACGTCATTTATTGGCTGGTCACTTTATGAATTATTAATGAGTTTGAGAACTATATTTTACAAAATGTAATTTGGAATTTTTCTTGAATTTTGATTTTTGGCTCTCTTGGGCAGAGTAAAAGAGTCAAATAATAAAATCAGAGATGCATATGGAGGTATGATGCCCACATCTCAAAACCATAAGCCTATTTAAGAACAAACATTTCATCTTCCAAACTTACATGTATGTTTACACTTAGCCTCAAAATTCTGTCCTTAAACTCTCGACAAATGCACAAACATATAGAAACAGGCTTTGTTTCATACTAATTGAGATTTTCTATTGAAATTTGGCATATGAATACCCCTTCGGGGTTCGCAGCCAATCAGAATGGCAAAACGACTTTCTCACACATGAAAAAAGCATTCTGTCCAATGACAAATGTATAGAATAAACAAATTACAGCATGAGCAGTGCTTTGTATGGTATTTACACACTCGTTGGTTTGTATCAGGAATCTCACTCGCTCACAAAGCCTTGCTCATTGATTTCTGATACAAACCAACTCTTGCGTAAATACCGTACACCCTGCACTACCCATCAAGTAATCTATATTTTCATAGAGAATGGTTTTGGTTTCTTGGTGATATGGATGATAACTAACAATCACTAAAATTAATACAGTCAAGTTTCCATTATGTTCACAGAGATTTTGGCATGCAATTAAGCAACATATATTGCTGAAAATTGTATGGAAACCAGCCAAATTCAGATGCATACCACCCAATTTCAGTCCCCAAGCTGTTTTGATTTACATGTACATAACAGTGGCTGATCTAAGAGAGGGTCCTGCCTCCCCCCCCCCCCCCCCCCCCCCTTATCTTTCAGAAAAATAAGGCGTAAAGGACCCAACAATTTTTTTCAATCTTAACACAGAGCATCTGATAGGATGCGGAAACAAAATAAAATATGCGGGAAAATGCGTCGATTATGCGGAAAACACATTGGATTATGTAGAAATTTGAACAATTTATAACACGTAATGCACAAATGTGAGCATTGTTGTTTTTAAATTGTAAAATTTAGCCTCAAATTGTCAAAATACCTAAACAGTGCTTGCTATCTTTGTCAGACATTTTGAAGCTTTTAGCAATGAAGGAACACCGAAGACCAACAAAAGAGGCCAAAGAAAAGAGTCTGTAAACAAGTGGTCATCTTAGTTAAGGCCTACCACAAAACTAGTATCCAGGCTCATCACCAACAGACACGTGGAACGCCTGGAGGTTAAAAATTGCTCGCGCTCACGAACGAATCAACGCGTTTTCGTCAATGTTTAGGAGAAAATCTGCTTCAAAATAATCAATCTCTTCAGCTTTTATGTTTGCGAGGAAGATAAGCAGCTGCTTTATCGCTCATATTGGGCAAATTTTTCAGTTTAATGCGGAAAATGCTCCAAAGATGCGGAGGATTTGTAAATTAGAGAATTATGCGGATCCTGTCAGATGCCTTGACATAACAGCGGCTACCAGTGTTCTCACCAGGATTTTGCCTTGGGGAGTCGCAAGGCCCCCCCTGCTGAAAAATAGGGGCCCTGTAAGAGTATCAGAGGGATAAAGTCACTCCAAAAGATCTGTTACATGAGGTACCTACCTGATCCAACATGGCGGACAAGATGTTTACGATTTGATAGCGATGCTTGCGCAAACCTTCACCACGTACGTGTGACCAACGAGGGTAAAGGCAATAAAATTAAAAGCTTTAAATTTTTTGATAAATGTTTTTATTCATTTGAACAAGCAAAATGCTGGGGTGTTCGAATGACCATTAAACTACTCACAAACATTCAAAAGTCTGTTTGACTCGAAGCTTGCTCCTGCGCCCTAACTGGCGCATCTTCTTGGCTTTTGGTGTGCCATCTCAATTTTTTTTGGCGGGAATTCCGCAAGGCCGCGGCCTGGTGAGAACACTGGGCTACTAATAACACATCATTGACCCACTGCCTTTAAAAGAGATGGATAAAGTAGAGTTTTAGTGGACATCAATCAAAGAAAAGCCTTTAAAACTGTTGTGGATTCTGCCAGGATTTCCAGCAAATAGAACGAAAAGGTCAACGATGTCACCTGCTAAGAGAAGGTAAAACTTAATCAAAATTGATTTCCAAACTGCTGCTGTTTGCAGAAAACATATTTTTTTAGAATGAAACTTTTAAAATAATTTCACTGCATGTGATAATTTGCAACTGAGTGATGCTCCAGTTTTTAATCATGTTGAATGAAATCTTCTCTTTAAAACTGTTATTGACTTGTTTGTTGTTTTGAAATTTGTTCAATTTATTTTTTGGAAAAATTGTTCAAAATCCAGTCGGAATTAAAAAGAAACAATGTTTAACGACTTTTCTTTGATTGACGTCCACCAAACTCAAAATGAAGTGTGATGGTTTGCGTATTAATGGTAACCGCTGTTACATTTTCACTCTGGACGTTATCAACCACCACCATCCCAGTCCAACCCCTCTTACAATGGCATCTGATTCCACCACTGCACAATGTAAATATGTTTGCCAATCCCTTCACTGACAAAAATATGTCTATAAAATCATTCATCTTGTTACATGTACCTCTACAATTATGGTTAGACTCCTTTGTTATTTCCTTAGATAATCCAAATTTCTCAGGGCTGTAGCTACATGTAGCATGAGGTAAACCGAGGCACTTGACTCAGTAAAAATAGAATTTTGAATACTGGTACAATAATTGGATCTCTTTTGTAAGAGTGTTTTTTTTCTGATATTACCTCAGTAAGAATTTTTGTCTAGCTACTGTACGGCCCTGCTTCTAGTCTAATAACTGCTGCAGCAGTAATTGGTCATTTAGCCCTGGACATTAAGCCTCCAGATGAGTGTTGCAGAAAAGGAAACTAAAGTAGATGTATATTCTTTGTTCTAAAAGCATGTTGCGTGAAAGAAAACTAATGTATATTTATATTTCTAGTTCTAAAGCATGTTTAAGCAGGCTTAACTTTGGGGCTAAATGTAGTGTATGCCGGGATACCCCAAAAGATTATTATGGACTGGATGCGAAAAACCGAAACGTCGGAGACGAGTCACATGCAGTTGTTGTGTTTGGAGAATAAAATCCGGTTTAATCCGTACTTAAATGTGTGTTAGAATTCTACAACTGGCGACGAGGATGAACAAGGAACTTCACTGATTGCCAAGAACGAAGCGATGGCCGTAAACATCGAATTTGGTTGCTTAAATGCGTTCGATTGCACGGGCAACCCGACGAGCGTGGGACCCCGCTGGAGGCGTTGGAAACGATCTTTTGAGTTTTTTCTGGAGGCCAAAGGAATTACAAAGGATTCACAGAGAAAGGCCTTGTTGTTACACTGTGCCGGACAAGATGTACAAGATATCTTCGATACCCTAGCCGACCCCGAACCGGTTCCCGAACACGATACAGAATACGCGAAAGCCATGAGGTCGCTAGATGCACACTTCTTACCACAAGTAAACGTCCCATTCGAGAGACACCAGTTTCGCCAAGCTAGACAAGAGGATTCGGAAACAGCCGACCAATTTGTGACCCGATTATTTCAGCTTGCAGAAACTTGCGACTTCGGAACAACCAAAGAAGAACAGATTCGCGATCAGCTAATCGATAAGTGTCGGTCACACGATCTTCGTAAGAAACTCCTTGCGGTTACAAGCGGAAAACTCACTCTCCAGAAAGCCCGGGACATTGCTAGATCCATGGAAGCAGCTGAAAGCCAGGCGAGGTCGATTGAAAGCGATTCGAAGGGTGAAAATGTGAACGTTTTGGAAGATCTACACTCCGAGTCGTGGGGACGAAAAAAAGGAAATCGTTATCGATGTGGACTTGTGGGACATTTCGTAAACGATCCAGAGTGTAAGGCACGACCAGCTAGAAGAGGGAATTGTTATCGATGTGGACTTGAGGGACATTTCTCAAGTGACCCAGAGTGCAAGGCAAGGCTAACTACCTGCATGAAATGCAAAAAAGTGGGGCATTTCGCTAAAGTTTGCAAGACAAAAAAGGAAGACAGATCCAAGAAAGGAGACATTCGCCAAGTTAGCGAAGATGACGAATTTGCCTTCACTGTTCAGACATGTGGTCGTGAAATAACAGTGCCAACCGTAGACATTGAGCTTGGGGGAGTAAAGTTAAAAGAAGTCCTTGTTGATTCTGGATCGACATGCAATGTTATAGACAGAGGAACATGGGAGATGCTTAAGTCTAACCACATTAAATGTAACTCGAGGAGATCAAGCAGGAAATTGTACTCCTATGGTTCTGCCGAACCACTTACTACAGCTGGTGAGTTTGAAACTGAACTGTCTTATAAAGGTAAACGTTGTACTGTGTGTTTTGTTGTTGTGGAAGAGAAAGCTAGGGCAATACTCAACCGTCAAACTTCTGAAGAGTTGGGCATATTAAAGATTGAGATAAACACTGTGATTGAAGAGACCTTATTTAGAGATTTTGCTGAGTGTTTTGATGGTGTTGGAAAGCTTAAAGATTTCCAAGCAAAGCTTCATGTTGATGAGTCAGTTAAACCAGTTGCTCAGAAACTGAGACCGCCACCCTTTGGGCTAAGAGACAAAATTGAACAGAAACTCAATGAACTTGTTGACTTTGATATCATTGAACCCGTTGAAGGCCCAACACCTTGGGTAAGTCCAGTAGTCGTGGTTCCCAAGCCCACAGGAGAAATCAGGCTCTGCGTAGATATGAGGAAAGCTAATGAGGCTATAGTGAGGGAGCGCCACCCAATACCCAGTGTAGATGACGTTTTGTACCACCTGAATGGCAGCACAATGTTCAGTAAATTGGACCTTAAATGGGGTTTTCACCAGATTGAGCTAGAACAGGAGTCCAGAACTATCACCACGTTCGTCACTCACAAAGGGTTGTATAGATACAAACGCCTTATGTTCGGCATCAGCTCCGCCCCAGAGTTATATCAGCATACTATCCAACAAGCGCTTGCAGGGTGTGAGGGTGCCTACAACATACATGATGATATCATTATCCATGGTCGTACAGTTGAAGAGCACGACAGTCGGTTGCGGAAGACCATGGAATGTATTCGTGAGAAGGGACTAACCCTGAACAAGGAGAAGTGTGTATTCAGGATGTCACAACTTACGTTTATGGGATACCTGTTGTCAAGCAAAGGAATCGGCCCAACGGAGTCACGTGTTGAAGCAGTTGTCCGAGCTAAGGAGCCTGGAAATGCTGGCGAGGTGCGGAGTTTCCTAGGATTAGTGAACTTTAGTGCCCGGTTCATCCCTAATCTAGCAAGTATTACAGAGCCACTTCGAGAGTTGACAAGGAAAGATGTGCCTTTTGTGTGGGGTGCAGTACAACAAACTGCTTTTGATGCCCTGAAGAGTAGCCTGGGGCGTGCAGAGACACTGGCTTATTTTGACAGCAATGCAGAGGAAACAAAGCTTATCACAGATGCGAGTCCCGTAGGCCTCGGGGCAATCCTAACCCAGGTTACACAAGGTCAAGAGCGTATGATTGCATACGCTAGTCGTAGTTTAACGGAAGTGGAACGCAGGTACTCACAGACAGAGAGAGAGAGGCACTGGGCCTTGTATGGGGGTGTGAAAGATTCCACATGTATCTGTATGGGGTGGACTTCACGCTGTTAACTGACCACAAGCCCTTAGAGGTTATTTACTCAAGCAATTCCCGCAATTCGGCAAGAATAGAGCGGTGGGTACTCCGACTTCAGCCGTACAAATTCCGCGTACAGTATATACCGGGCAGACAGAACATTGCTGACTCACTCTCACGGCTTGTTGAGGGGGAAGGAATGAGTGGCTGTAATGATGCAGAAGAATTTGTTCGTTTTGTAGCAGAGGTATCAGCGCCAGTAACAATACCCATAAGAGAGATTGAAGAAGAATCTGCACTTGATCCAGAGATATCACAGCTAAGAGAATGTATTTCGACGGGAGACTGGGACAAAGCCCCACCAGTGTATAAAGCTGTAAGAAACGAACTTTGCACTTTGGGCAAATTGGTACTAAGAGGAACCAGGTTACTTATCCCAGCAAAACTACGTGAAAGGGTACTAATTTAGCACACGAGGGTCATCAAGGGCTGGTAAAGACCAAACAAAGACTCCGTACTAAAGTCTGGTGGGCTGGAGTCGACAAACAAGTGGAGGATCGGTGTAAGACCTGTCATGGCTGCCAGCTAGTTGGGCTACCCACCCCACCAGAGCCCTTGAAACAAACAGAATTTCCAAGCCAACCTTGGACTGATCTAGCAACAGACTTAATGGGGCCTTTACCTTCAGGAGAGTATGTGCTTGTTCTAGTTGATTATTACAGTCGGTACTTCGAGGTAGACATTCTGACAACAGTGACATCTGCCAAAGTTATCGGGAGCTTGGAGAAGTTTTTCTGCACTCATGGACTGCCGCAATCGCTGAAAACAGACAATGGTGCACAATTTGTATCTGAAGAATTTGAACGTTGCCTAAAAGAGAATGACATTGAACACAGGACCTCAACCCCATTATGGCCCCAGGCTAACGGGGAGGTTGAGAGACAGAATATAAGTCTTCTCAAAGTCCTTAGAATTGCCAAAGCAGAAAAGAAGAATCTCTGGACCGAGCTGCGAAAATTCTTGACAGCCTACAGGACGACGCCGCATAGCAGCACGGGCGTTACACCAGCGAAGCTGTTATTTAACAGAGAAATCAGATCAAAGATTCCTAAGCTGGGAAGGTCTAAGTACACTGACAGCGAAGCAAGGGACAAGGACGCAGAGAAGAAACAAAGTAGAGCTGACTACGCGGACGAGAAAAGAAGAGCTCAGGAAAGTGGCATAGAGTTGGGTGATCATGTCCTGTTGAAACAAAAAAAAGAAAACAAGTTATCGACCACGTTTGAAGACGTGCCTTACAAGGTTAGCAGAAAATATGAAATGAAGTCGTAGTAACGTCTCCTGAAGGAGCCAACCTCCGAAGAAATGTGACTGAAGTAAAAAAGTACCTGAGAGAGGCTGATGCCACGGGTGAACAAGTCACTGCATGAAGATGGCGTTACCGAGGGAGATATCACTGGGAGGACAGCAGAGCCACGAGAAAGACCAACCAGGGAGAGAAAGCTGCCAGATTATTTAAATGACTATGAGGTCTATGGACTGTGTTAAATACTTGAAACTGTTACTCTAATTCCTTACAAAGTTGAACTTTAGATTACTATGTTAAAAGATTGAACAGTCTATTTGTGCGGAGTGAACAGTTTATAGAAACTCGCGTCGAACAGTTTATGTTAGCACGTTGACATTATGCTTTAAGATCGTATTCTTAGGGAAAGAGGGGTTGTAGTGTATGCCGGGATACCCCAAAAGATTATTATGGACTGGATGCGAAAAACCGAAACGTCGGAGACGAGTCACATGCAGTTGTTGTGTTTGGAGAATAAAATCCGGTTTAATCCGTACTTAAATGTGTGTTAGAATTCTACACTAAATACCAGAGATAAGCTAAATGACTTTCTCAAACTCATCAAAAATTCATAAACTTTGCACAAAGATATGAGCGCGACTGTGATTTGGAAACCCAACCTTTATTAGCATAGATTTTGGCGAATTTTTTCGTTCATTTTCTATGTATTTAATGATTAGGTTGAGAAGCTAGTTATCCAGACACCTCAAAGTTGGTTTCAAAAACTTGGCTCCGCTGGCCTTAATTTTTCAACCCACTTCTCAATGTTTGGAAATCTTGATGGTACACTTTTCAGACCTTCCAACTCTCACAATTTGGTCGTGAGACCCACGATTTCAGGAGTCATCTCACGGTCTTCCACAATGAATTACAACCTCAATCAGATACAGTATTATAAAGGTGACAGACCAGACACGACTCCCGCTAGTCGCAAAATGTATAAAGAAGCCTTTAGAATAGCTTTCCCAGGAAAGGTCTACGATGATGAACACAAATGAGCGCCACATAATTAACGTACTGGTTTGTTTAATTTGTGTTAATTAATGCTAAAAGAGCACTAATTATGGCAGTTTGAACACTGCTAGGTATTGTTAGCATTGAGATTCCTTTGTTTTAAAACATTTTTGTACATCACACTATTTGGGACCCAAATCTCAAGATTTTTGGGGGTAAATTTTGGAGACCTCAAGATTTCAGGGTTTTAGTTGTTGGAAGGTCTGCACTTTTCCTTGCGTTTGATATATTACATACACCACTGCTGTACTACATACCTGAGACATCAACCCCACAGCCGACCTGCCAGGAAATTACGACACCAGGCTGCTTGGAATCTGCAACATTTCCTGGTCCTGCCGTAACCATCATGACATCCTTGAACCCAAACGCTGTGTTATGGCCTTTGCCGACAGCCATGTGAAGATCTCCGATGTCCACATCAACAAAGTCAGACAGTTTTCTCATGAGTTTTATCCTCTCATGAGGACCCTCATACCCTAGATACTTGTCGCTCGGTCATTTGAAATGACCGAACTTTGATCTCTACTAAAGATAAGACAATAGAATTCGTTGACAGATCTCGCAGTAAGTTTTCCCTATCTCTTCAGTAAAGGAATGTAAAATCTCATTCACACGTCAACGGTAGCAATTAATTGAAACGCGATCTTCTTGAGGTCTCCCGTAAACGAATGTAGAATTTTATTCACACGTCAACATTTGCAAATATTTCAAATATTTCAAACGCTAGTGTTATAAAAAAGGACAGGCTAAACACGACTCCCACTCGTCGCAAAAAGTATTTTAAAAGCCTAAAGTGTAAAGCTTTCCCAGTAAGACTTCAGAGAGGATCGCGCCTTTAGATCACAGTTAAGGACTTGTTCTCTTCGATGATACAAACATTTTGATCTCGGCGGATTATCTCTCATATTGATAGGAGGATTCATGCTGTCCAGAGCCGTTAGAATTATTTCATTTCTTTATGCCGTTATTCGGTGCTATAGCTCTATTGGCATACATTGTGTGTTTCTTTGGCTCACTTTTGTTGCAAGATAAATACTTATCGGCTAAAGTTTGTTATCGTTTTGAAAGTGCTAGGATCGTTAAATTTCTCAGGCCGTGATTAAATGTCTAAAGTCTGCGGCGTGCAAGACTTGAGAGAAAGTGTCTCCGGCATCACGGATATGGGCGTCTTAGATCCGACTCTCAAAAAGCAAAAAAGCAACACAATCTGCAACATAGTTACGTTGCTGTTTTGTAAATCTCACGGATGCTAGTAAATTCTTCAGTCCTTTCCTTAAGTAAGGAATGAACATAATTTAATGTCTTTGTGTGTTATTTTCCCTTGTCGAAAAAATTAATTTATTAGTTTTTTGTTGCGACAAACTAATTTTAAGACAGTATGTGTAGCTTACATGAAAGTTTACCGCTAATAAAGACTCCGGACTCGATGCGCCTGCGATGCTCTTTATCTCACAGGACACCGGCAAGTTGTACATTTGTATACGATTGTACCGCGCTCGTTTCCATAATTCTTTTTATTGAACTCTAAAGCGAAGGCGTGATGCGTGCTTGGTTTAACTGTTTAGAACCTACATGGATTCATCATTGCTACACTGGCAATCGTATTAACTCAAAGAGGGGCCGTTTATAGAAAGATTCACGTGGAAAGATCACATCCGTAAGGTGAGTCATTGGATTGATTATTATCCTCTTTCATCCCCATTTTTCCCACCACATCACTGCCCAGTGGGCTGACATAATAACCATAGCCTTCTCGCCTTTAATAGTTATTCACAAGTAAGCTCAACTTATGACTGCCTTTTTTATGTTGTTGCTGTTTTCTTCAATTCATCGCGAGACACCAACATTTATTTCTTGTGACAAGAGCAAACACAAACTGTCGAAAGCTGTCATCTTGGCAGTCCTGCTAATAAAGGTTGTGCCGTCCTAAGAGCAGGAATGGTTTGAGTTCTTTTCTCATTTTTCTTTCCAAACGTTATTGCTACAAGAAGGCTTTGGCAATTACATAAGCTTATGTACAACCATTAAGCTTATATTCATAAAAGTAGAAAAAAACACTTAAAGCTTATAGAAGGTTAAAAGGGGGAAAAGGTTAAAAGTCTATGCTTCAAAATACAAAACCTAAAAATTCAATGCCTGGTTTCAAGACAGTGTCCAAATACAAAGGTTTTCTAGTTCACCAATTATTATATTCACAAGTACCTATGTTTTTGTTGTTTTCACCAACTGATCACAATATGCCAGCATTTATTTCTTGTGACAAGAGCAAACAAACTGTTGAAAGATGTGTCATTATGCATGGCAGTTCTGCTAATAAAGGATGCGCAATCCTAAGAGCCGGAATGGTTTGCTGTTGTCACAATGAAAACAAAATATATCTATTTTATTTATTAGTCCGAGTTTCTATTCTTCCTTTTAAAACCGTGAATATGCGCAAGCATAATTAACGGGTTATCGGTAACGGTGGCTAAATCACTTTCTTGCTCGCTCATTCCATCACTCAGCTGTAAACTAAGTGACGTAATGCTTTGTTACGAATGCGTTTTGTAACAACGTGAATCCAGCAATAAAAATAATTAATTTGTTGTAAACGAATATATTTTTCAACCGAGACACACGTTTTGATGCATTAATCTACCTTGATGTTCCTTGATGTTCCTTGATGGTCGAGTGGTTTAGAGTCGGGAATTGCAATCGGGAGGCCCGAGTTCAAGTCACATTCAGGACCCTTCTTTTTTCTTTCTTTGGACTGGACATCGTGAAAGTGATGTACTGTTGTTGTTTTTTTGTGTTCGTCAAAAATCCTTGTTTTAATTTTAAAAAAATATCGAACCGTGTCAGTGTGAAAACATAAGTTTACCGCGATATTACGTTGTGTTAGCATTTCTTATTCACAAGTTGGCTCTTAGCATAGTCGCTACCATAATTAATTATACAAACATTGACCAAATTAAATCTTTGAAAATGGAATTAAGTGTCAATCGTTTCCAGTCATAGAGTGTAAGGGAATTTGATTGCCATTTTCAATGCTCACGGTTGGATTTTGTTTCACCTGCCAATCAAAGCAACTCTGCTCGCAGGGCAGAAGAGAAAATGTTTGAAAGAATAGGTAATAAGATACATGAACAATTGCATCGGCTGTGGCAGTGCAAGTAAAACTTCCTTAATTGTCATTTTTTTCATGCTTTGAGCTGTTTTATCTAACAGCATTATATCTAGCAGAGCTCACTTTTTATTTAATGATAACACATTTTGACCCTAAATTACTGCTCAATATTATTCACTAATCCAATTGGTCTTACAAAATGCTCATTCTCCCGAGTTCCAAAATTAACATTCAATGTTTTACATGTGAAATATTGCTTGATAATCGGTTTGGCACTTAAGGAAGCTGGTAGCTTAACATGTTTTTATTTGTCAAAAGGATGCTCATGCATGTGAATTAAAGGGTTGAGGGTACCACTTTACAGTATGATTGAATAAAATCCTAAAGTGATTTCTATCAGTATCTCTGGGTTACACCGTACTGTTGAGGACGCCACTTTACGGTGGCTTCTTTTCAGGCTTCTGGCATCCAAACATTTTCTTGAACTTTGAGCAATAGAATTAACATGCACACCATGGTATTGGTGTGAAGAGACTGTTCAGTATTACACTAATAGTTATGGTCTTAATCATCAACACACAAGACTAGGTGGGTTCTCAGGAAAACCCACCAAGTTTAAACTTCTTTTATTTGTTCTGACACAGTGATCTTTACCAAACGAAATACTATAATATAGAGCAGTTTTCAATTGAGTGTTGTAAAACCACTGAAACCAAACCACTCAAACCACCAACCACCAAAGCAATCAGAACGTGAAGCAAATACATGTGGCTAGTGCCAAGTCGAGAGTGGAAAAACGTGTGCAAAAAAGTTGCAACTGGTTTTACTTCTGATTGGTTAGGAAAGTGGCTTAAGATTTCAGAGCCAATAACAAAGTGTGTCAATGCAAAATCAATTTATTTCAAAATTACTTTCGACACACAATTGAAAACCACTATATCAAAGTATCTTTTTGCAGAAACGTCATGAAAATTTAGCATTCAGTTAATGTTAATGGTATCAGGCATGTGGGTACACCCTTTTTTTTCTTTCACCATTCTTTTCTAATTTGCAAGCATGGCCATCTACATAAAGGTTTGGGTTATGCATTTGTTTTCAGACTGATTTCACTAACATTGGCAGTGGGCTGACTTAAAGGAGCTATGTGATGGTGATTTTGAGGTTTTTGAGTCAAAACTGCCCAAATTAAAACTAAGTACCTTTGTTGTACACAGAATGCTTATAGAACACTAAGAGGAAGATATCAAGTGAATTTTCGAGGAGAAAATTGACCATAATTAATATATGTTAAGACAGAAGTGATAAGCTTGGAAAAATGTGCCCAATTTTTTCTAGATGCTATCCATTTCCATCCTGGCCATTTGCAGGCCAAGACACTAATTTTTACTCTTACAGCACTGGTAGAAAATTTTTTAACAAAACTGGATCCTTTTTTTAGGATTTTCACTGAAATATAGATGTATTTTGACTTTTTAAAGTAATACTAAAAATGAAGACAAAGCCCCTTTAAATACGTAGGGTTTCTAACCACAGCCTTCTCACTAATTTATTACTCATGGGCGACAATTATTTTTGTTTTGGCTTTTGACCAACTGATTTCAAGACACTGACATTTTTATTAACCCTTTCCTGCCTGAGAACCACTATAGTGGGCCCCTGATTAATAACTTGGTCAATATTAAAGAGATAGTTTCACGGTTCAGCGCATGTGCACAGATTAAAATGCTTTATTCGCTATCTTACCAATTTGATCAGTTAAAAAACCACTCATATTAACTTCAATAATCACATATTATAATTTAGTCCAAACAAAGCAAAGGATGACCAAAATTCACAGAAAATTACAACGGATCGCACCAACAGTCAACACTGAATTAAACCTTTGACCCGTAGGATTTATTCTACGCTCTGGTGGCTTTCATGGCGCACATGGCTGTGTATAATCATCCATTCAATCAGCTAAATGACTGCGACATTTTCATGGGCAAATTTCCTGCCAGAGTTATCTACTCGCTTCCAATTGGCCTAAACAATGAGTTACGTCATAGCTTGCACATGCGCCGAACCATGAAACCCTCCCTTTAAGGTCTTAATTTTATTTCAATGAAATTTTGACATCAAACTCATGAGAACCCTCAAGCCTAAGATACTCGATCTTCGGTCAACTAAACCGGCCAATTATGCAATATAAAACAATGGATGTGTTGATAGCTCACGCAATATGATTCACTATAGGCCTTAGCAAATGCTTGTTACATTTTGATGCATGATTAGTACTTCTATGTTACATCGAACTGTATGAGGCGTGCCACCCGCCAGTTCAGATGGACAATAATAATTAAGTGCAAGCTGGCTGCATGATTAGTACTTTTATGTTACATTGAACTGTATGAGGCGTGCCACCCGCCAGTTCAGATGGACAATAATAATTAAGTGCAAGCTGGCTGCATGATCAGTACTTTTATATGTTACATCGAACTGTATGAGGCGTGCCACCCGCCAGTTCAGATGGACAGTAATATTAAGTGCATGCTGGCTGCATGTTTAGTACTTTTATGTTACATTGAACTTAGTAAATGCATGTTACATTTTGATGCATGATTAGTACTTTTATGTTACATTGAACTGTATGAGGCGTGCCACCCACCAGTTTAGATGGACAGTAATATTAAGTACATGCTGGCTGCATGATTAGTACTTTTATGTTACATTGAACTGTATGAGGCGTGCCACCCGCCAGTTCAGATGGACAGTAATATTAAGTGCAAGCTGGCTGCATGATTAGTACTTTTATGTTACATTGAACTGTATGAGGCGTGCCACCCGCCAGTTCAGATGGACAGTAATATTAAGTGCAAGCTGGCTGCATGATTAGTACTTTTATGTTAGGTCGAACTGTATGAGGCGGGCCACCCGCCAGTTCAGATGGACAATAATATTAAGTGCAACTAGCTGGCTGCATGATTAGTACTTAAGTGGTCTTGGAAAGATCTGTTCATTGAGATAATAAAAGTGTACTCCTCTGATATCTGTGATATGGTTGACCACCCCTACAACTTTTTGCACTTTTTTGTGTACTAGAACACATGAGTGCTTCTGTTATTCTATGCATTTAGAGCTTCAAAATAAGCTATAGCTTAGGGTATACCAAGTATATGATCAAGTTTCCACTCTATCAGGAGTAAAAACAGGAGAAAACAGTTTAAAGTTCCCTTAAGTTTCTTGTTTAAAGTAAACTGACCATTAAGTCTCATCACAAATTTTCAGGCCAGTAATAGCCCCCTTTAAAGGGTGATTTTTTTTAGTACACTAACAGCTATGACCATTTTCCCAAGCAGCAACTGTACATATCACAGAAGTCAGTGATTCCATAACTCTTGTTGTTGTTGGTTTATTTGCAGGATTGGCATCCAAGCACTTTTAAGCATTGGCATAATTTAGTAAAAGTGGAATTTATTGCTTTATATGTTGCTGTTGTAGTTCAATTTTATCCTAAATATTATTGGTTTAACATATCTACTCGATATAAGATTTTGCAAAGGGAATCAACATCACTGGCTTTGCTACAGATGGCACTATTCAGTACTTTGGAAACAATGTGAGCCACCATCAATGGTTAACAGTGCACTTCTTTGCTGGAGGAAATAAAGAAACAGTAAAAATAAAAGTAGAAATTTCCCCTCTGTGTTTAGAGCTTGTATATTGGTATGGGGGTCATTTTTTTTAGGTGTAGCATTTGGCAATTTTTGTCAAATAATGGGTATGTTGTGCCTTCCGGTCTAACAATGTGTATAGATTTTCCCATTTCGTTTTAAAAAATAAGGAATAAATGAAATGACACCCCCCCCGGACTAATGCCCTCGTGATGAACACTGCAAGATCATGTTAGCCATGTTTATGTTCAGCGTGGACTTAATAATGTCGCCTTCCAGCCAATTTCTCTTCTTCGATACCTAACTTCTTCTATTTTTACTCTAAGAGAGTCGTACCTTGGTCCTTGGTTCTGTCCAGGGCCCTTCTTTTATTATGCTGTTCGGCTAATTCCTTCCATTTGCCAAAATAAATACGAACCAATTTTGTTTTCCAATTTCTCTGGTCTCCCGTTCATTTGCAGCCCTCAACAACCGTTTCCTTTTGTTTGTTTGTTTTTCGTGTCGCATTAGGACGATCCTACGTATTTCTTCGATTGGATTTTCAGGAAAGTATCGTTGTATGGTCACTCTTTCGAAGCGCGCGCTTTCCTCTCAATTCCCGCTTAATATAAAGCTCTACTATACTGCGATCGCCACTCGGTCCCCCTGCGGCTTACGTGTGTGCCCGCGATTCCATACTCCGAAATAACAAATTCGAATGGGCAGCGGCTTATCGCAAAACAATGATAAAAAATTAACTGGATCAACAAAGGACGGTAATAAGATTATAAGCTTATTTGGACTCCAAAAATAACGCAAGTTTTGATGTACATTACATGTACAGTGATGACAAACACGAGTCACGACTCCTATCTACGTGTAATAGAAACGAGCACTTTGTATATAATTTGCGCAATTTGAAGCCCACCAGGACATGGAATGAACAAATTGCCTTGCAATTTGGGATATCAAACACCAGGAAGAGTGAATAACGTTATCAACTGAATAGCACAAATGGTTCCACTGAATAGTGACTTTTTTCAATGTATAGCGTTATCCAGCTGTAGCCTGAGGCTAGATTCCGGAAATATGTATATCGATCGCACCCGATGATGAAGTATGTTTAAAATAATTTGTCTCGTACAGCGATTTTCTTTGTTAACGAAAATCTGTAAGCCTGGCCGAAATTAAGTTGTTCTGAGCACGCCCACGATATTTTAATATCTTTGGCCGGGCAAGAAATTGATACCGTGCCTGCATGTTTCGGGACGACCAGATGTGAGGAAAGGGGAATGCCACGAACAATTTGTTTTCATTCAGACCGCAATCTGTGTGCAACAAAATCTCTCAGTTAAAATATTTGGCACGTGCGAGCGAACTGATGGCTTCCACGGAACGTTAATGACTTACCGGGTCTAGAAACACATGATTCACTTACATATGTTCACTCTCAAGTTATCATTGCCCGACCTTTTTATAATTTAATAACCTTTCGATGACCGATAGCGTTGACAAAAGCGACACCTCATCAAATTACTTAACTTCATGATTGGTTCAAAGGAGTGAACAAATTTGTCAGTTCTCACAGTGGGAAATTTCTCGATAATCCCTTTAGGCGAAGCGTCGTTAGCAACTCTAGCGTCATGCGGTGTCCAAAAAAAACCCTGTGAGGGTCCTCATGCTCCTCCACAAAGTTTCCCCATGTCAAGGTCAAACAAGATAGTTGCTACTGCGACTGGCATGCCGTGGGAACACTGAGGCTCTCTGAAGGAAGGTACTTTGGTCTCGTTTGAGATTGTTGATTGGTTATTCAACATGCTGTGTAAATCTTGAACACCAATTGAGAAAACTGCCTTGTCAATCTTGTTCCTTGTTTGCATTTCAATGTCGACTTTCCCTCTGTTGCGCCACAAGGGTAATCCTTGAAGCTGATTTTTGGCTACATCGATTGACAACCATTTGGGTAAAGTTGATTTTCCTTTTTCTACAACCTAAACAACAATGAATTATCATTCAGTCTGCATGCTATGCCCTTTATCATAGTATCGTCATAAAAATATAGCCTTTTGAATTTATTGCATTACAGAAAATATCCATATCCCTCCCACAGATGGGTTTTTGGTAAAATTTAAATTTATTTAGCTTTATATACTTTTCTTCAAAAACTTTGTAGTATTTGATCATTTAATTTGCATTCTTCTTTGCAGTTACTCGAGAAAATGAAAATGTCGGATTCATACTTTGGCACTCAAAAGAGGTTCAGCGGTTACCTTTTTAACCCCAAAATAGGCAAACAAAAACAAAAAAAATCTCAAATTTCATTTGCAAAATATTGTAAAACAATTGGGAAAGTTCTGCTCAATTGCTTCATTTAATGTAATTTAATCCATCATCATAGCTTATCAAGTTGTTTACCCAGCTGTCTTGTTGCATGTCATGCTGCACCAGTACTTGCAGTTGTACTGTCTTTCATGCTTGATGGCAGTATTGACAGTATTGTTTTAATTATTAACCCTTTCACTCCCAAGAGTGCCAGACAACAAAATGTGCAGTTCCAGAAAATATACATACTCCCTCCATGGAAGGTTTTTTGCTTAGCACCCCCGTCCCCCCAGGAAATTCCAGTTTAGCTTCATACTTTGCTTCTAAAATGTTGGCTTTTAAGATCCCTCTCCCCCTAGGAATTTCCAATGACCTTCCATGGGGTGGGTATGGTTTTTTTCTGGAACTACAAAATTCAAGAAAAATCCCAAATTTCATTTTGTAAAATATTGCGAAACAAATGGTACCATGCAAAAGCACTGCTGAAGAGGTGTCATTTGAATTAACTCTTTTAAGAGTGGGGTTTGTCAGCTGACGCATTAAGAACTTTAAGAACTTGACCGCGACCAGAGCACATAAGCCTCGAAGAGAGGGACTGCTCCCATTTTGGTAAATGTAAATGGAAATGAATGGTCACACCATAGGATTTCATCAACAGACTCAAAAGTTAGAACAAATGGTACCATGCAAAAGTACTGCTGAAGAGGTTTCATTTGAATGGTCACGCCATAGGATTTCATCAACAGACTCAAAAGTTAGAACTACGCTACATGTCTCCATAATTGACTTTAAACAGAGAAATTTGTAGGTATGCATTGGTCGGTCAGACTGATGCAGTTCTAAATAATTGTGAACTAAGGCCCAGGTGTGGGGTGAACAACTGTTATACATGCTCATAATTTTCTGACACAATAATAGTGTATTAACTTTGTTTATATATTGCAACATTTACTTATTATTGCTGCGGAAGGAGCGTAGCGAGTGAGCAGCAACATAATCAGGATTTAAGAGAAATATATGAGAAAAAAATATAAGCTAGGAAAAATCTCGATTTGATCGCTTTTTACCACATTTTGGGCCAGAATGCACTGCGCCACGAACAATAGCCTCGCTTGCTGCTTCAAGCTCAGTGTTCGCTGCGAAATTTGTAATACAGTATTTTGGTCCAACATGTCTCAGTCGAAATCGGAACTGAAGTGTCGAAGACTACTACGAGTTGAGCAGGGACTGCGAGGCATGGTGATAGGACCGTTGAATGGCAAAGATTTTCGAAGATTGTACGGAATAAAAGACAAATTTATTTTGAAATCACTCTGACAGGGGTCGATGAGACTGAGGTGAGCTGAGCGCTTGGGGACGCGAAACCTGAGCTGAGCTTGGGAGACGCGAACACACAGTATTCAACCTACATTTTCACACCTTCCTCGTGGTGAACGCGTCCTTTACTCAACAATATTCTACAGACATTGCAGGAAATTGATGCGTGAATTACAAACCAAAATTAGTCTTATTAGCTGGAATTTTTGTCGATTCATCCCGGTTACATTTGCTTTGCTTCGCCTCAAAAAACGAAAGAGAACATTCTGTAATACCAGCGAGACGATAAAACAGCATTGTTACAACAAATTTACCGCAGCAATTACTATCTTTTGGATACACTAGTTTACTATTATTATTATTATTATTATTATTATTATTATTATTATTATTATTATTTACTTAAATTTTTATTGTGGTTTTTATTGGCAGTTTTACTTCATTTTACAAACAGTACAATGGGACTGTACTGCTCAGTAGCTTTCATTTAAATGGTCACACTATAGGATTTCATCCACAGACTCAAACATTAGAACCACCTTGTGCAGTTTACATGTAATATAAACAGCACCACAAGAAAGAACTACTCAGTAGCTTTCATTTGAATGGTTACATTTGGACAGTACTAAACCACGAAACAGCGAAACGAAACACCGAAACACCGAAACGAAACAGCGAAACAGCTATTTTTTCCTTCCGGTTTTTCTGAAACAGTGTTTTTTCAAGTGATTGAAATTCTTTGAAGTATATAAATTATTCGTATTTAACCACAGGTCACCCAAGCTATATGTGTCACAGCAACCGTTACGAGCGAAATTATAAGGATTTGTATGAGGAAAAACGGTCCATTCTAGGAGTTAAAAAATACGAACAAGATTTCAATAAAAATTGCCTACCCTACTTCGCTTGTGTGTTTCCTTGTCTCCTGTGTGGTTTTTGTGGCGATTTAGAGCGTTTCCAGTGAGTTTTAGTTCCATTTCTTTCTCTCTATAGCTATATATCCTTTCCCAAGGTTACCGAGAGGCCGAGCGGATCCACTGAAGGAAAACCGCCGTAAATTCGCTCCAAACCCTCCGATCGCCTCGAAATTCCACGTAGACCACGGACCATAGTTCTGTTGTCCATTCCAACTCTTTATCCGAGACCCGTTCGAGAGATCGTTCGACAGAGGCTTGATTCAGACTTCTCTATTAAAGCCCAAAATTTGAGAAATAGCTTAGCGACCCGGCTTTTGGGTCGAATTTCTTACTGACCGGGTGGGCGACTGTAAAATGTTACTAAAGACAATATCACTCTCGGTACAGTTGCCCACCCGGTCAGTAATAAATTCGACCCAAAAGCCGGGTCGCTAAGCTATTTCTCAAGCCTCTGTCGAAAAGTGTGCAGCGATTTGGCGACGTTTAACAATATGCTCTTTTCATGTATCCGGGTCTCGGATAAAGAGTTGGAATGGACAACAGAACTATCGTCCGTGGCCTACGTGGAATTTCGAGGCGATCAGAGGGTTTGGAGCGAATTTACGGTTGTTTTCCTTCAGTGGATCCGCTCGGCCTCTCGGTTGAAGTACCCTACCTTGGGAAAGGATATATAGAGAGAAAGCAATGGAACTAAACCTCACTGGAAACGATTTAAATCGCCATAAAAACCACACAGGAGACAAGGAAACACACAAGCGAAGTAGGGTAGGCAAGTTTTATTGAAATCTTGTTCGTATTTTTTAACTCCTAGAATGGACCGTTTTTCCTCATACAAATCTTATAATTTCGCTCGTAACAGTTACTGTGACACATATAGCTTGGGCGACCTGTGATTAAATACGAATAATTTATATACTTCAAAGAATTTCAATCACTTGAAAAACACTGTTTCAGAAAAACCGGAAGGAAAAATAGCTGTTTCGCTGTTTCGGTGTTTCGTTTCGGTGTTTCGCTGTTTCGGTGTTTCGTGGTTTAGTAAGCTTACTGTCCGTTACGCTTTGGGATTTCATCCACAGACTCAAAAGTTAGAACCACCTTGTACAGCATACTAAACAGTACCACAGGAAAGTACTGCTCAATAGCTTTCATTTGAATGGTCACACTTTAGGATTTCATCCACAGACTCAAAAGTTAGAACCACCTTGTACAGCATAATAAACAGTACCACAGGAAAGTATTGCTCAATAGCATTCATTTGAATGGTCACACTTTAGGATTTCATCCACAGACTCAAAAGTTAGAACCACCTTGTACAGCACAATAAACAGTACCACAGGAAAGTATTGCTCAATAGCATTCATTTGAATGGTCACACTTTAGGATTTCATCCACAGACTCAGAAGTTAGAACCACCTTGTACAGCACAATAAACAGTACCACAGGAAAGTATTGCTCAATAGCATTCATTTGAATGGTCACACTTTAGGATTTCATCCACAGACTCAGAAGTTAGAACCACCTTGTACAGCACAATAAACAGTACCACAGGAAAGTATTGCTCAATAGCATTCATTTGAATGGTCACACTTTAGGATTTCATCCACAGACTCAGAAGTTAGAACCACCTTGTACAGCATAATAAACAGCACCACAGGAAAGTACTGCTCAATAGCTTTCATTTGAATGGTCACACTTTAGGATTTCATCCACAGACTCAAAAGTTAGAACCCCCTTGTACAGTATAATAAACAGCACCACAGTTAAGTACTGCTCAATAGCTTTCATTTGAATGGTCACACTTTAGGATTTCATCCACAGACTCAAAAGTTAGAACCACCTTGTACAGCATAATAAACAGTACCACAGGAAAGTATTGCTCAATAGCATTCATTTGAATGGTCACACTTTAGGATTTCATCCACAGACTCAAAAGTTAGAACCACCTTGTATAGCACAATAAACAGTACCACAGGAAAGTATTGCTCAATAGCATTCATTTGAATGGTCACACTTTAGGATTTCATCCACAGACTCAAAAGTTAGAACCACCTTGTACAGCACAATAAACAGTACCACAGGAAAGTATTGCTCAATAGCATTCATTTGTATGGTCACACTTTAGGATTTCATCCACAGACTCAGAAGTTAGAACCACCTTGTACAGCACAATAAACAGTACCACAGGAAAGTATTGCTCAATAGCATTCATTTGAATGGTCATACTTTAGGATTTCATCCACAGACTCAGAAGTTAGAACCACCTTGTACAGCATAATAAACAGCACCACAGGAAAGTACTGCTCAATAGCTTTCATTTGAATGGTCACACTTTAGGATTTCATCCACAGACTCAAAAGTTAGAACCCCCTTGTACAGTATAATAAACAGCACCACAGGAAAGTACTGCTCAATAGCTTTCATTTGAATGGTCACACTTTAGGATTTCATCCACAGACTCAAAAGTTAGAACCCCCTTGTACAGCATAATAAACAGTACCACAGGAAAGTACTGCTCAATAGCATTCATTTGAATGGTCACACTTTAGGATTTCATCCACAGACTCAAAAGTTAGAACCACCTTGTACAGCATAATAAACAGTACCACAGGAAAGTACTGCTCAATAGCTTTCATTTGAATGGTCACACTTTAGGATTTCATCCACAGCAGGGCTCGAAATTGCGACCAATACGGTCGCATTTGCGACTTAATTTTTGTGTTTGCGACTAAAACTTCCAGAGGAGTCGCAAATTTGCGAGTAGTTTTCGCCGTGGCCAATAACGAAATAATAAAGCCTAGCAGTCGCAACTTTGCCACTATTTTTGCCGAAATAAATAAAGAACTGAAAAAATATATTGTTGTGTGCCTTGATTATCGTAGACATTTGAAGATATGGGGTAAAATTGTACGTATTTTACCCGCAATGTTACGACGCAACGCTATTCCCTCGATCGCGGCCGCCATTGCAGCGGTTTCTTATTCATATGTATTGCAGGCTCATATTTTTGTTTGTTAAACCGCTGGATTAGAACTGTCATCGCGGCCGATCGCGGCCAGGTAGAATCGGCCAAAGTGTCATCAATTTCGCAACGGTGACGGACGTTTTAGTGGATATGTTCCAAGATTGTATCCTTTCTGGAAGCTAATTTCACCAAAAAATATAATTTTGAGTTGTACACTAGTTTTAAGATCGAGAAAAATGTCTTGATCGTTACGATTGTGGCGGCCAAGTTTATAGTTCTGTACATGTACAGTCATCATTAGAGATAACGTGAAAGCTGTTGAAGTAATAAAATCAGTCTTGTTAATCATTTGTTAGTCAAAGTTATTTTTTAACTAATTGTTGCTACTTAATTTTGCGACTAAAATTTGTGAACTTGCGACTTGATTTTCGTATCTAGTCGCAAAATCGCGACTGAACTTTTTTTTTAATTTCGAGCCCTGCACAGACTCAAAAGTTAGAACCACCTTGTACAGCATAATAAACAGCAACACAGGAAAGTACTGCTCAATAGCTTTCATTTGAATGGTCACACTTTAGGAGTTAGAACCACCTTGTACAGCATAATAAACAGCACCACAGGAAAGTACTGCTCAGTAGCTTTCATTTGAATGGTCACACTTTAGGATTTCATCCACAGACTCCTAAGGTGAAACCACTTAAACATAATAAGCAGCACCACATGAAAGTTCTAAGTACATAGCTTATATGTAAATGGTTGCACTGGTCATAGAATTGCATCCACAGACGCTAGAAGCTAGCTAGAACCATCATGTAGAGTGTAATAAACAGTACCAATAATAGTATAACAGTACAAGGGAGCAGGGATGGCGCAGTGGTGAGAATGCTTGCGTCCCATCAATGCAGGGATGTAGCTAAGATTTCCAACTGGTGGAATTTTGTTCATCACAGGTGGAAAATTTTGTTAAAAAAAGAGAGAAAGAGTTAAGCAAACAGTTTTCCAGGCGGATAAAATCAAGAAAACTCGGTCTTCAGGTGGTTATTTTTTCTGCCTTCCGCCTACTATTTACATCCCTGCAATGTGTATTGGGTTCAATTCCCACACTTGGCATCATATATGGGTTCAGTTTGTTGTTAGTTCTTATCCTTCCGCTTCAAGGGTTTTTTTTTCTCCGGGTACTCCGGTTTTTGCTCCCTCCTCAAAAAGTAACATTTCTAAATTCCAATTCGACCAGGAATTTTTAAAGGGCCACCCTAATTATAACCTAGAGTTAGCTTGGTGCCAGTACCACAGGAGAGTACATGAACTGCTCAGTCTAAACACATAGTTTTCGTTTGAATGGTTACCCTATGGGATTTAATCTACAGACTCAAAAGTTAGAATCACCAGCTTTTACAGCATAATAAACAGTACCACAGGAAAGTATACATACTGCTCACCAGCTTAATTCGTTTTAGTAATGGTCACACTTAGGATTTCATCTACAGACTCAAAAGTTGACAAAGTTTAAAACCACTTAACATAAGAAGGAAGCACTACATGAAAGTACTGCTTACTAGCTAAATTCAATTTAATGATGGTCACAGTGTAGGATTTCATCCATATAGACTCAAAAGTTGACAAAATCTAAACCACTTAACATAATAAGCAAGCACCGCACGAAAGTACTGCTCACCAGCTAAATTCATTTTAATAATTGTCACACTTTGTGATTTCATCCACGGACTCAAATATCAAGTTAGAACCACCTTGAACAGCATAATAAACAGTGCCACAGGAAAGTACTGCTCAGTAGCTTAATTCACTTTAATGGTCATACTGTAGGATTTCATCCACAAGACTCAAAAGTTGACAAAGTTTAAACCACGAAAGTACTGCTTACTAGCTAACTTCATTTTAATAATGGTCACAATGTAGAATTCCATCCACAGATTCAAAAGTTGACAAAGTTTAAACCACTTAACATAATAAGCAGCATGCATGAAAGTTCTGCTCACAAGCTTAATTCATTTAATAAATTAATATGGTCACACTTTGTGATTTCATTCACAGACTCAAAAGTACAGTGTAAGTAAGAACCACCAAACCAAATATCAAGTTAGAACCACCTTAACAGCATAATAAACAGTACCACAGGAAAGTAAATGTACTGCTCAGTAGCTTAATTCACTTTAATGGTCATACTATAGAATTTCATCCACAAGACTCACAAGTTGACAAAGTTTAAACCACTTAACATAATAAGCAAGCACCGCACGAAAGTACTGCTCACTAGCTAAATTCATTTTAATAATTGTCACACTTTGTGATTTCATCCACAGATTCAAAAGTTGACAAAGTTTAAACCACTTAACATAATAAGCAGCATGCATGAAAGTTCTGCTCACTAGCTTAATTCATTTCAAAAAATATGGTCACACTTTGTGATTTCATTCACAGACTCAAAAGTACAGTGTAATTAAGTAAGAACCACCTTGAACAGCATAATAAACAGTACCACAGGAAAGTACTGCTCGGCTGCTTAATTCTCTTTAAAGGTCATACTGTAGGATTTCATTCACAGACTCAAAAGTTACAAAAACTGTGTACAGCATATTAAACAGTACCATAGGAAAGTACTGCTCAATACCTTTCATTTGATTTCATCAAAAGACTAAGCATCAGGCTTTATGGCTCAAGGTCTAACTATGGGAGTGAAAATGAGTAAAATCCAATATTTAACCCTTAATATTCTTGTTAGACAAGTGTAATATTTCAACGTATACCTTGTATTGCTGTTGGGTGCCATCCTGTGTGGGTATAACATATTCAAATGATCTCCCAATTACTGCGATGGCATTTGGAAGTCTTGTGTACTGCTCATCCAGTTCTTTACTGCATATAAGTGTTAATAGAAGGCAAAAAATGTATATTCTGAAGTTCATTTTGTAGACGGAAAATGTCTTTTAACTCTCCTCTCGTTCCATAAATAGAAGGTGTTCAACAAGTTAAGGAATCATTGATGGATCTGTGGAAATAAATCAAACAATTTTTAAATATCACTAAAGGGTATAATTATGGCAAGATAGGTCCCTAACACAAGACTATAACTCTCTTAACCCTTTATTACTCCTTAGAGTGACAAATATCATTTCAAGAAAAATCCCAAAATTATTTTATTTTGTAAAATATTGAAAAACAAAATAAATGGTGCCATGCACAAGTACTGCTAAAGAGGTTTCATTTGAATGGTCACACCATAGGATTTCGTTGATAGACTTTAAGGGGAGGACTACATTTTACTATAATCGACTCTGGGAATGAATTACAACCACACCTGCCTGTCAGTAGTGGTCAATGTATTTACAAGGTTTCACTGCACCATAGTTTCTTCATTAAATGGCTACTGGCATGTATTACAAGCTGATCAGTTGCGTTCAGCATGCATAAAACAGATAAAAAGGCTAGTCAGACATGCAGATGTTCTTATATCTTTAATAAAACAGCTGCATGCTTCTCAATAAACAATCCCTCACTATTACCCCCAGGGCATTATTATTTTTTTCACCATTCAATTGGTAGTGTGTTTTTTTAAAAGAGGCATTTATTCATGTAAACAGAACATAGTATATTTGCCCACAAAAAGTTAAAAAATCTTCCACAACCTTCGCTTGCCTTTGGGGTGTTAGGTTATTGCAAGCTCTAATACAAGTTGCATTATTATGTCCTGGGCATGATTCATTAAGCTTTAGGCCAGGCAATACTCCCACAAGAAAAAAAATTGAGCTTAAGCCTTGGGGCTTAAGAAACAAAAGTAATAATTTTAGAACACACATTTCAATCTTTAACTCACTTCAAAGGCACGAATAAGTATAATACTCCTATTTTTCAATGCTAAATCCGAGATTTATCACTCTTTGAAAAGCATGAGGATGCGATTTGATTTTAAAATGAAATCTTTTTAAAACAATTCAATGTTAAAATGAATACAGTACAGGAGCTAAGCTTAAGAAGATTTCAAAAGTTATGTTTGGAAAACTGATTTGTGATGACTTGAATAAATATTAGTTCAATGGATACATGAATTTTGTCTGTTAAAAAGCGATAAAACAGAAGTAGCACCTTATAACACTAACATTATGCAGATTCTAAGATTCTAGAAGCATTCTTTCAAACAATACCCTTTGAACGGAAAGGAAAGGGTGTTGCAAACTAAATCCCACTCCTAATAGCTTTAACTTTATGAAAACTATATCAGAAGTCTTTATGGACTTCTATTTCTTTTAGTTTCTTTGGGAGAACTGAAACTTTTAACAGAAACAAAACAAGGAATAATATCGGAATAGAGTAAAATCGTGGCTTGTTATGAAGAAGTTCGATATATTTAATTTTCTTTTCACGAACACCACACTTCCTTGACATGTAAATCATTTATGTGGTTGGTGTTTTCTTTGCAGCGTGAACAAGACATGTTTTCATCAGTTCATTTGACTGGCTTATAAAACAAAGAGAAGGGTGTTTTTTCAAAGTTGGTCGTAAAAACTCAATTTTATATGTCCAGGGATTGATGGTGTGTTGCCTTAGCAAGTAGTTTTTAGTAGCTTATCGCGTTTTTCTTCTTTAAATATCAACTTAACAAATTTAAGCGGGAAAAGGCTATTCAAATCAAATTCAAATCAAAGTCAGTCACTGGTCAAAGACACAACACAGCTTGTCTCACCTCGTTAATTAATGGCAGCAATATTCCAACACAGTGTTGTCAATGACAGAGAAGAGAGCGCTTTTCGTTTTCCACCCTTCCAACAAGTTTGCCAGGTGGTATAATCTTTCACATCTGTACAGAATCTATCTGTGAAAGCCTTCAAGTGTTGTGTTTGTCAAGACACGACGCGTTTCCGCACTTCAATGATTCACAAAATGATTGACATTCTTCAGATCCCGATTGAATTTAAAAAAGTCTGCGGTCTTTTGCTTCAGCGATCACGATCAACAATATTCATAAAACAGCAGGAGTACTACAAGTTCAACTTTATTACTTCCATCACTACTCAATACAATAAGCTTAAATAATATAAATATTCTCAATAACAAGCTTTAAAATCAAAAGTGATGAGGAGTCTATAGAAAAGCAGAAATGCTTGAAGTAATAGACCCCCTTCAACCGTCATTACATAACATAACTTTAGGTTGAATGCTTGTTTTACAAAATTAAATTGAAGATAACAATAATGATAAACATTGTAGAAGTAATAAAGAGTGAAAAATTTGTTTACTGGAGAATTATTAAACTTTTCTTTTTATGACTTTTATAGAAACTAACGGTACATTGACCTTAAAACTAAACTTGCAAACGACACCTTTATGACTGTTTAAACATCCTGAAAGCCTCAAGGCTAAATTTTTTGTCAGAACGTTTTGTTAGCGTTCCAGAAGGGCGATTAAAAACATTGTGGTCAAACGCCCCTTACCGCAAAAAAACAAACAAACAAAGATACTGGATTTATTTTGCAAACCTATTGTAATGCTTCCATTAAAGACGAAGTTCCGGTATAAAAGGAGCCTGGCCTGGCCCATTCTCGCCTCCAGTCGTCAATCAACCACTGAAGCATAAACAACTGACAAATAACATGCGTCATTACTAAGACCATTGCTAACAATTTGGAAAAACTTTATGAAAACTATATCAGAAGTCTTTATGGACTTCTATTTCTTTTAGTTTCTTTGGGAGAACTGAACCTTTTAATAGAAACAAAACAAGGAATAAAATCGGAATAGAGTAAAATCGTGGCTTGTTATGAAGAAGTCCAATATATTTAATTTTCTTTTCACGAACACCACACTTCTTTGATATGTAAATCATTTATGTGGTTGGTGTTTTCTTTGCAGCATGAACAAGACATGTTTTCATCAGTTCATTTGACTGGCTTATAAAACAAAGCCGGAGAAGGGTGTTTTTTCAAAGTTGGTCGTAAAAACTCAATTTTATATGTCCAGGGATTGATGGTGGGTTGCCTTAGCAAGTAGTTTTCAGTAGCTTATCGCGTTTTTCTTCTTTAAATATCAACTTAACAAATTTAAGCGGGAAAAGGCTATTCAAATCAAAGTCAGTCACTGGTCAAAGATGCACAACACAGCTTGCCTTGTTTCACCTCGTTAATTAATGGCAGCAATATTCCAACACAGTGTTGTCAATGACAGAGAAGAGAGCGCTTTTCGTTTTCCACCCTTCCAACAAGTTTGCCAGGTGGTATAATCTTTCACATCTGTACAGAATCTATCTGTGAAAGCCTTCAAGTGTTGTGTTTGTCAAGACGCGATGCGTTTCCGCACTTCAATGATTCACAAAATGATTGACACATTCTTCAGATCGCGATTGAATAAAAAGTCTGCGGTCTTTTGCTTCAGCGATCACGATCAACAATATTCATAAAACAGCGGGGGTACTACAAGTTCAACTTTATTACTTCCATCACTACTCAATACAAAAATATTCTCAATAACAAGCTTTAAAATCAAAAGTGATGAGGAGTCTATAGAAAAGCAGAAATGCTTGAAGTAATAGACCCCCTACAACGGTCATTACATAACATAACTTTAGGTTGAATGCTTGTTTTACAATTAACTTGAAGATAACAATAATGGTAAACATTGTAGAAGTAATAAAGAGTGAAAAATTTGTTTACTGGAGAATTATTAAACTTTTTTTTATGACTTTTATAGAAACTAACGGTACATTGACCTTAAAACTAAACTTGCAAACGACGGCTTTATGACTGTCTAAACATCCTGAAAGCCTCAAGGCTAAATTTTTTGTCAGAACGTTTTGTTAGCGTTCTGGAAGGGCGATTAAAAACATTGTGGTCAAACGCCCCTTACCGCAAAAAAACAAACAAACAAAGATACTGGATTTATTTGCAAAATAATAATAATAATAATTAAAAATTATAAAATTATAAAAATATTCTAATATTCTATGTGCATTTTGCAAACCTATTGTAATGCTTCCATTAAGAACTTTTTAATAGTATTCAGGGGAGAAAATATTTAAATGGATCGCGATATGTACTGGTTTAGTCTTTGTTCGAGAGAAACTTTAATCTTCTATAAATACTTTGCGAATCGCGAAGCATGGCATTCTCTCTTGAAAACACAGCGAACAGGAATAAATTCGCTACGGTGTGTGGCATGTTGTTTTCTCCACGATTTGCATCATTAATTTTACGTTCAAAATCCAAACTAAGTACATTTTTTTTCTAGCCCAGGCACTTGGCGTTCAGAAACTATTGAAAACTTTTCTCGTCAGAGAACTGGTAGTCTGTCCGTACAGACAAATGTAGACTACATTGTTGCAAAGTACAATCATATACTATGTGCATTTTGTGAAAATGTTCCTCTTACTAGAAATATCCTGAATCAAAAAAAGTAACCGCAAACAAGTATTGGCTCCATTCAAACAATGGACAATCAAGATATGTACTGTCAACGTGCAAAAGCTTATGTAAACAAGTGCTGAACACTATTCTATGCACAATCATCACTGGCTTTCAACTTTAGAGCCTGCACTACATTATGTCAAGGTACTGTTTACCATGTGCACAACATGAAAAGGATAACTGTCTTGCACTTATTGAACATATTCTACACCACAAAGCTTTCTAACCAAGCAAGTATCAGCTACATTCAAACAAGAGGCGATCAAGAAATGGTATCATAAGACAGTCCATAGACAACGCAGTTATGACAGCCATTGCTAGCTGTCTGGTGTATGACAACAATAATTATTACATTTACACCAACTACTGTGTAAGCTGTGTAAACATATCATAAAATACATCCAATTAATTGCCTTCAACAGCACAATGTTAAGATTGTTCATATAAGATACTGTTCTCAATTGTCACAATAACTTAATTAATAAACATGATCAACAGCAAAAACTATTGTCAATCTCAAGCCAAATACAAAATTTAATTGATCACATTGGGGAAAATTATATTCTCTGTTCTGACTTCCTTCACTTTATTACTCCATTGAGTCCACTCAGCATGTGCCATGCAGTATTAACATTTACTTTATAAAATCATTCACTTCTAAGAGCAGTTTTCAATTGAATGTGTGAAAAGTAATTACACAATTGCTTTGGTTTTTCATTGCTACATTTTGTGATTGGCTAAAAAAATTTGCGCCCCTTTCTCAGCCAATCTGAAGTAAAACCAAAACCAATCGTGACTTGCTCACATGCGTTTTCCTGTGCTTGGCGCCGCGACTTGTAATTGCTTCAAGCTCTGATTGGTTCATTAGATTGTTTACGACTGCTGTGATTGGTCAGAGTAATTACTTTGGTTTTGCTTTTACCACACTCAATTGAAAACTGCTCTATTATGTTATTCTAATTGTATGACTGAATTGCACATTTGATCACGCAAAACCGAATTCACACGAATTGATCAGTATATAGTATTTACTCAAAAAGGCATCATAGCCCGAATTTATACTGTTGTAAGTCAGTGGTCACCAAAGCCAAGTGCTGACAGCCGGAAGGTCGGAGGTTCAAGTCGCGCTTGGGAACTCCTTTTCTTCCTTTTATTTTTCTTTCTTCTTCGGACTCAACATTATGAAAGTGATGTACTGTATTTTTCTTTTTGCGTTTCTCAAAAATCCTTACGTTTGAAAAAATGTACGGAACCACCTGTTAGGAATCACCTGTATTTTGACCACCACGAGGCTACGCGTAGCCTCTTGTTACAAATTGATTCGTGACAGGATTAGCTAATGAAAGGATTTTATCGCTTAATTAATACGATTATTTTATGTCACTTTTAAAATTAATCTCACGTAAAACTCGTTTGCGGGGACAAGAAAAGCACACTATCTCTTCTGAGGCACAAACTCAACCTAATTAGCAAAATTATGGGTAATTTTATTTACCAATTGCAGATATTTTTAAGGGACTTTCTGTGGAACAAAAACTTTTGTTAGTTCGGATTTATTTCTATCTGTTGAATAACAGACGATATTGCGTTAAAGTTCCACTTAGAAATCGCCGATATTTTTGGCCCTATTCACTGGGTCAGTAAATCCGGCATTATGAGAAAAGATGGCATAATTTCAAAAATCTTGCTCGTTTATCATTATTTTAAACAACAAGTGGAACATGAACAATGAAAAGTGAAATTAAAATTTTTTGTTTACGTCTGGTACCGTCTACAACTTGAATATGCGAGCAAATTAACTAACCTTAGAAAACTGCAATTTCTATCTACAGCTAATACTATACTCGGCGTTTCGATGCCCCTTAGGTTGAAATATCTTCATTATTGACTAATGCGCGGTTTTCTCTATTCCATCTAATTTCAGACTAAGTCAAGTGATCTGAGGGCGAACGAGCCACATGAAAAGTCCGTCTTCACAATATACAGCGGATACAGAATGTCATCTTCGGCATGCAAGCTTCAGTGTGTTGGTGTAAAGACTGGAGCGTTCATCATGCAGGTGCGAGGGTACATGTTCAAACAGAAACTGATGATTTCATTTATTGCTGCGGAGCGAGCGCAGCGAGCGAGCAGCAACATAATCAGGATTTAAGAGAAATATATGAGAAAAAAATATAAGCTAGGAAAAATCTCGATTTGATCGCTTTTTACCAGAATTCACTGCGCCACGAACACATTTTGGGCCAGAATGCACTGCGCCACGAACAATAGCCTCGCTTACTGCTTCAAGCTCAGTGTTGGCTGCGAGATTTGTAATATTTTGGTCCAACATATCCCAGTCGAAATCTAGAGAGACTCTCTACTATACGCTCAGGTAAACGTCCAATGCAAAACCCTTCAAATCGCTAAAATTTGCCGTTTTCAGCTACAAGAATGATACCACACAACATTTCAGGTAAAAATACATTTATTTTGATCTTGTATGAAAACATTCATCGCAGTATATTACGATAAGTGAAACTTTTCGATATTCCCATACATTTCCTATAAATTTAAAAATACCAACAACGGTCACACAGTTTGTGTGGGCCCCCTGTGGAAAAATCTCGATTTGATCACTTTTTACCAGAATTCACTGCGCCACGAACACATTTTGGGCCAAAATGCACTGCGCCACGAACAATAGCCTCGCTTGCTGCTTCAAGCTGTTGGCTGCGAGATTTGTAATATTTTGGTCCAACATGTCCCAGTCGAAATCTGAACTCAAGTGTCGAAGACTACCGCGAGTTGAGCGAGGACTGTGAGGCATGGCGATAGGACCGTTGGATAGCAAAGATTTTAGAAGATTGTACGGAATAAAAGACAAATTTATTTTGAAATCACTCCGGCAGCGGTCGATGTGACTGAACTGAGCTGAGGGCGAGGAGACGCGAACTCGATACGGCTAGCTAGTAACACAACATACTCGTTATCAATAATTCACCTAAATTTTCACACCTTCCTCCACAGGGAGCCCATACAATCTGTTTGTGTAACACAATGACCATTTGTAATTTTATAGGAAATGTATGGGATTTACTAAATTTCATATTATAGCGACGTATCGCCAAATGTATGTACTGATCAACGCTAAATAAGCGTTAAATTGCCTTATTTGTTGTGTGTTGTCGTCCTTTTGCCGTAAAAGTGATATTTTGAGCGATTTTGAAGAATTCTGAGTTCGCCGTTGACTGTACGTCTAAGAGAAAGATTGTATGGGCTCCCTGTGCTTCCTCGTGGTGAACGCGTCCTGTGCTCAACAATATTCTACAGACATTGCAAGAACTTGATGCGTGAATTACAAAACAAAATTAGTCTTAATATCAGCTGGAGTTTTCGTCGATTCATCCCGGTTACATTTGCTTTGCTTCCCCTCAAAAAACGAAAGAGAAAATTCTGTAATACAAGCAAGACGACAAAACAGCATTATTACAACAAATTTACCGCAGCAATTACTATCTTTTGGATACACTAGTATTACTCTAAAGGCGCTTTTACGCAAGATTGCGCGTGGAACACGCAGCTTGTCTCGCAACAAAAAATTATGTTGCGAGTTGCAGAAAATGTTAAACAATCTTGAACTTCCCGTCCCGTTTCGCACACTACAATCTCACCCAAGTTGTCCTTTGCATTTTCTTTTCCATTTCAATTTCTTCTAATCCTCAAGCTCCTGCTCTAATTTGATTAAAAGTGCCAGATCGCTTTCCTTGCGAAAAGTGTCTCGCATTGCTCTCGTCAGCCGAGGGTTCAGTGTTGCAAGTTGTAGGAAAAATTTCCTCGTCTAACAGTGCCTTTACTGCCCAGAATATACGTTATCTATACGCCTTAACTATAAAACCGGACCAGAGACGAGAAAGAGGCGATACATCTAGTACCACATAATACCGTAGCTTAGGGTTTAAGTTCTAATTATTCTAACGGTTTACGTTTCTATGTTTCTGATGTTTCAACTAAATACTTACTTCAGTAGCACAACGGACAATCTAAAGACCACTCACCAATTTCCAGTTTCTTTTGACAAGTGTGTAGCAACACTTCTAATAATACGTAAAATGGATTCTCGCGTACTACTGACTTATTTCGGGTGAAGCTCAAAGTGAAACAACACTCTTAACTGACAAAACCACTGCGCTCGCGATCAAGCATAACAGAATGCTTGACCCGTCATTTTGATGAGGTCGCTGTTAGTTAACCTGTTAACCGCCCTTCTGGGCAAAGATTAGGACTGAAAACTGATTTGTGTGATCATTCCAGTGCATATATAGATCTAATTTTTTACTAAAAGTATTTAGTTTTGAATTTGGTATTGTTTATATACTGTCAGTGTTATGTGTGAATTGAAGTGACTGCTTTCAAAACTGAAAGAAAGCCGCTGTTGTATGTTGATACAATACTGAACATGTAACTAAGTGATCTTCGAGATTACCTAAGAACAGAACAGAAGAAATTCCAGATTTCATTTGTAGAATATTGAAATAGCACCACAGACAAAAACTACGCAATAGCTTTCATTTGTGTCGGGTCACTGAAGGATTTCATTTACAAAGTTAGAACCACCTTGTACAGCACACCACACAGAAACAAACAGCACCACAGGAAGACCAGGAAATTAATTGCTGCAGAGTAAGCTTTGAACCCGGCTAAGGGTTAGACTTAATAATTTCACTCAGTGTTGTACAGCATAATAAACAGTACCACAGGAAAGTACTGCTCAGTAGCTTTCATTTGAATGATCACACTTTAGGATTTCATCCACAGACTTAAAAGTTAGAACCGCCTTGTATAGCATAATAAACAGTACCACAGGAAAGTACTGCTCAGTAGCTTTCATTTGAATAGTCACTTTAGGATTTCATCCACAGGCTTGAAATGAAATGAAATGAAATTCAACAGGCAGCGTGGTTGCGTGGTTAGTGCGCTAGATGGAGTTGTTTCACGGGACACCCGAGTTCAACTCCTTGGCCACGCTTGTGAAATAGCCAACTAGTCTGTCTCCCGCTGGTTGGGATTTTTAATATGTTATGTTCAATTTCCAATATTTGTTTCCACATTTGAGTGGCGTGCCTGTGAATTAGCTTGATATATTCAGTACATTTTTTTACATTCCACAGAGAAAACTGTCCCGCCGAAATAGCAAAATTTCGCTCACCTAATTTCCACGTTATATCGTCAAATGCCATCAAATATACAACTTAGTTGGATAAAACGATTCTATAAAGCAAAAAAAAAAGCAGTAGTTTGGAGATAAAGTGTAGGATTACAAGGATGGAAGTGGATTACAGCTCATGAAATTAGATTTATTGACAGGCGATCAAGAAATCAAACTTCCAGTGCCGTTCTTGTGAAGTTTAGACCTTTGTAGCCGTTATTTTGTCTGTTTAGTTCATATTTCTTTGCTTCTATTACTTTTGGCGATGGTTACTTCCCATTTCAAGATATTAAAGTAAGCTTAGAGCAAGCTCCTGGCCATAATCATGAAAACACGATATTTCAGCCGGGACGGTGCCTCTTTAAAGCCGAGCTGGTTTGTATCCATGGCAACGTCACATATGTCAACCACACTACCAAGATAAAATGAACGAAATTTTAATTTGATTCTTGCCAATTTTAGGCATCCAGGGCAGATATAAATAAGGTAAATGGTAAACAAGGCACATGTCATCGAAAACTGTGTACGGCCACCTTTGACTCGCTGAACGTAGAAACCCCTTGGAGATCTTGAAATAGCATTTTCGGAAGTTTAATATTTCCAGCGATTTGCAGACATCTGGCCGTCTGAAACCGTTGTTCAAACGAAACGGCCGTTGTTGAGAGGTGGCCGTTATAGAAAGGTTTTCCATTACAGAATTTGAGTAAATAAATAAGTCGGGATGGGTATTAGGGTTTTAATAACTCGAAAACCTCGCGGTTCCTTTAGTCTCTAGGCTCCAATTGATTAATACCTCTTCTTGTCATTTTCTTTAATTAATTCGTAATGTATATAATACTTCACTTGTAATAACTGTAAGTGTGAGTCAATAAAAAGATTGTTGTTGATTGTTGTTGTTGGCCGTTGTAGAGAGGTGCCCGTTATGGGGAGGTGGCCGTTCTAGAGGATCGACTGTATCTCTAAAAGGAACCTCCATTATTATATCAAATTTACGTTAAATTGTTGGAAATAGAGTCTAGTAAATTCCCAATTTTGTGGACAAGTGGGAAAAAAATTTTTAATTTACCAAAAATTTAATATGAATATCGTCTATTTTCGCTATTCAATTTCCCGCGTGCCACAATTTTGTTAAGACTCGACGTTCTTTTGTATGCAGTCACTGGCCGTTTTTATACTAGAGACGCATTATCCGTCCAGACGAATAATGCGTCTGTCATGTTATGCGTCTAGTGTAAAGACGGGACGAACAATTAGAGACGCATTATCCATCTAGACGAACTATCTTTCGAAATGTGTCTTGAACGACGCACTACGAAAGATAGTTCATCTAGACGGATAATGCGTCTTGTGCCCGTCTTTATACTAGAGGCGCATAACCAGATGAACTGCAAATGTTTGCCCAAATGTTTGCAAATGTTTGCCCAAGTTCGTTCGTATAAAAACGGCCACTGAGTTTATTCGCGCCACTTTCTCGACCAATCAGAAGTAAAACCAAAACCAATCGTGACTTGCTCGCACGCGTTTTCTCGCGCTTGGCTCCGCCGACATGTAATTGCTTCGAGCTCTGATTGGTTTATTTATTTAAACTTTATTTAAACACGGTATATTCATCAGGCATAACAATGCTATAAACTATATATATGTATATCTATCTAAAAGTATCATAATTCATAGAAAATAATGCTAAAAAATTAAAATATGTAAAAATTAACCCCACCCTTGAAAAATAATAAACCTGCTTTACAAGAATGCCGTGTATGGTTCATTGGATTGTTTACGACTGCTGTGATTGGTCAGAGTAATTACTTTGGTTTTGGTTTTACAACACTCAATTGAAAACTGCTCTAAAACTTTGAATTTGGTTTTTACAAAAGTATCAACTGAGTTGAAAATTGGCCACCGTAAAAACATTGAAAAGCTGACTTCTCGAGCGGGGTCATCAAAACGCTCTGACGAAGGGCTAGTGCTTGAAACGTCAGCTTAATTCTTAATCTTTTGACGGTGGACAATTTATCATGTCAACCGCGAGTTTATAAAACCAAATTTTCACGTTTCACCACCCACCGACCTAGCACTTACTTCTGATTGGTTGAGAAAATGGCGCGATTTGTTTAGCCAATCACAAAGCGTAGCTATAAACCACATTTTTAGCTAAAACCCAAGCAAAGCGTACTTCCGACCCACGCTTCCGACCGTAAAAAGATTTAAAAGCTGACGTATCGAAGGCTACAATCGCCGACAAAAGCAGTTGAGTCAGTCTCAGTATATCGCATTATCGAATAATGAATTTGGTATTCATCATTATTATTCATATGACTAGGTGCTACAAAGCTCCCCCCTCCCCCGTTCAATGTTGTAGCTTTCAACAAGGCCTGAGCTCTGCGTATCAACATTGATTGGGGGGAGGGGGGTAAATTTGTGACGACAACAATAAAAGCAATAGGAAACGACTCCCAAAATAACGAAATGTCTCAACACTTTTGGCGCTGATTGTAGGTTTCGTCAAAGCGATCCGCTCTGACGTAGGGGTAGCCGCTGGAAACCGTCAGCTTTTGAATTCTTTTACGGCGGCCAATTTACCTTATCAACTAAAAAAATAAAACCAAATTTTCATGTTCCAGAGTTTCAGTTTTAGAGAAAGCAAGAATTCATGGCAATGAAAAGGTCTTGAGAATTCACCGGGCAAGAGAAGACTCCGGACAGAATGAAGCAGAGTGACTCAATGCATGTATAGGGGATGCTCTGTGTGATGGAGGCAGTCTTAAATGACAGATTTACGAGACTTTACATGGACTTTCTGAAGAGGAAGTTAAGGCTCTTTCAACGTCAGAGCTAGACGCGCACAGCAGTAAAGTCATGGGAAAAAATACGTGGACTGTTGCCGAGGGAGTTTGTCTTCGAATTGACGACTCCCCAGCGCCACAGGGGTATGTTTCAGCATTTTTGGTCGACCGACCAGAAAATCAGTTTTTCTACAGCCGTGAGTACTTGAAAGAGTATCTTGGAGTCGCCAATAATCAAAAGAGTTCTGTTCCGGGGCATGGGTATTTTTTAAAGCTGGAACAATTTGAGAGCCTCCAATGTGAGAAAGGAGAGCTGTATATGGAGTATCGGCGAATGTCGTGTCGAGCAAAATGGCCAACTATGTCAATTTTGCGAGAAGGATGAGACTACTAGCGCTCCACTTCCAACTCGACGACCATATCTCGACTATAGCAAGCTACCAAACTTCCATTATCTCTCTTGGAGTAAAACCCCCGTGAGCCAGACGACTTCCAGCCTAGATTGTTTGAGGAAAGTAAACTAGTCAGTGGGGACAGTGAGGCCATGAGAGAGTTTTCAGATAAGTACATTGTCCCTGAAAAGCTTGTGGCAGAGTATGTTGGGCACCTTGCCCAGATAAAAATGCGCAAAGAGAAGAAGAAACAGGAGACTGAAACGGGAGCGAATGGAACGGCTGAGCCGGGAGTACAATGATATTGACTGGGTTGGACTGTACAACTCCGATTAGCTGTCGTCCTTGAGGGTGAACGAGCTATCATTGTACTTTTCCCATCACAAGATCACCTTCAAAGGGAAGAAAGCTGAAAAGGTCGCAATGATCAAAACGCACATTGGCAGCTTGCTGTACAATTCTGTGGAGCGTCAACAACCTTGGCAGCCCCCATTAAGAAATGTGTAACAACAAGTGACCTCATCACTTTCCGAGGTCAAAACTGACTCGCAAAGTGATGTGGTAGATCGAGTTGTCGGTTCAAGCTCGAGTAGCTTAAGTGACGAATCATCACCGGAGAATGATTTCATACCAGAACCCTGTGCGGAAACATTACCGCCGTCAAAATATGGACGAAAGAGGGCATGGGTTGAGAGAGATGATTGTGTTAGTTGGGAGAAGATAGTTTTTTAATATAATTTTTTGACACCTGTAAATAATTTGGATTGTTCTTGGCTGGTAGCTTGGCTTGTACATACAAGTTTCAGACAAGGTTTAGTTTTCCAAAGACTTCGCATGTTTGTTAGCAAATAAAACAGTCGACTTTAATAGAAGCGACATGGAGTAATTTTTTCCTTGCGAAAAAAGTGTGACCCTCCCCGGCTGGGAACAAAACCTCAGGTTTGGCCTTCCCCAATTTGTAAAAATTTTACTAATGACCTTCCCCTCCGAAGCCCCGGCCCAACCTCCCCCCCCCCCCCGAAGCCCCCGCCCCCAATTAAGAACGTACCTTCCCTAACCACAACATCACTGCACCTCCACTAATTTTCCATACTGAGTTTGATGTCAAAGAACTGAAGAGTAAAACCGATTTAAAACGGCCAAAACATCTTAGCGTGACATTAATATGCATTGTGTGAAACAAGAGTGTCAAGACAACTGGCCCCGATTGTTCAAAAGGTGGATAGCGCTATTCATTCGGATAAAACACTATCCAGTGGATAACACAATTGGTTTTGCTAATACCTATCCACTGGATAGTGATTTATCCGGTGGATAGCGCTATCCACCTTTTGAACAACCAGGGCCTGGATGACATAATTACGATGGGGAATTAAAAAGGTTTACTACTGCAATCATCTTTTAACAAGTAATACACTGGGGAATTAAAAAAGTTTACAGATGATGAAACAAGTGAAAATTTGCATATCTGTCCACGTACACTATATCTCGTTCAATGCTTTGCTTACTCATGAAATAAAAAGGTAGTTCAAAGTCATTTTATAACAGCTAACATTAAATTTTATTTTCCAAGGTAATGGAAAGATATAATTTTCCACAAACAAATTTGCAACAACATGCATTCATTTTAGTTAATTTGTTTAAGCTTTTAGCACAATATTATTTTCCTTCTGCTTTCAACAACTAAAAATGAAGTTTTATCTTTAGCACAGCAAAGTCTATACTACTGCAAAAAAACTTAGAAATAGACTACTGGCAGTACTGAAATGGACATTACAAATTTTTGCCTTGATTAATTTTAATTTTTATACGCCAATTTGTTTTGAAACTTACAAGAATATGCAAACGTGTGCATGAAAAAGGAAAGCCTGTTTATATTTTATTTAAGTGTATTGCAATGCAATCACTTGGTATTTCTACAAAATCAAGTGCAGGTCTATTTTATTGAGAAAATGGTTAACAAACATTTTATTGAAACTGCTCCAAAATCATTTTTTGCTTCCTTTATGTCCCTTGTCTACATATTCAATGTAAAAATATTATACAGAATGTTCTTTTTTTTAATTTAAGGGAATTTTAAGCTTACCCGTTAACGTTTCAAATTTTTGTTAATCTAATCCTCATGCCAAGAAAAACAACATTAAATTAACATCTTGTGAACCGTAACTTCCAAACAATGATCTTTTACATCTTCATTAAATAAAAGTACCAAAAATTTTGTACAAAATCAGCAAAAAATATTTTTTTGATTACTTTTCTGATTGTATTTTATACATCACTGAACTCCAATAATTTGTAATTAACTGCATAAAAACCATAAATCCACTTTTTACCATTGCTTGTGCCAACAAAAATATTTCTCGTTTCAAAGTGCGCCCTCTCAATGAGCGTTGTAACTCTTAGGGCAAACTTCGCCAACAAATATGTTTAAATAATAATAAAAAAAATCTGGCAGGCACTTTCCCTAACTTGTTCATAACATATCAAAAGAATTATTCACCTCAGCATCGGTGAGGACATACCAGAGGGAATTTACTGCTCTGTAGCTATGTGCATCAATTTCTACTGAATGACAGTTCTCATTTCTAAGCACATATGGACAACTGTCATTTTAACATGTTGCAGTAAACATCCAATCAACTAAGCCATTCCAACGAGACACTGCTTTTAACATGTTACAACTGCCCCTTGATACTTAACATAACAGTCTGGTCAGTCGAGCACTTCAATCATTAAGAGCGGGTATCTGTTTTCAAGGTGGAACATAGGCTGGAGGTAGTCGGTAGCCAGAGTATAACATCTTGCGACTTGCACTTGAAGCACTGCCTCCGCTACTGCTGTAACTGTAGCTGTATGAAGACTGTTTGAAGCTGCCCCCTCCTGATGCCATACTGTAGCTTAGAGCACCACCACCACCACCAGCCCCCCCACCAGCACCCCCGCCGCCAGCCCCACCACCACCAGCACCAGCCCCCCCACCACCAGCACCAGCCCCCCCACCAGCACCTCCACCACTGCCAGCACCCCCACCGCCAGCACCACCACCACCACCACCACCAGCACTGCCGCTGCCGCCAACTCCACCAAAACCACTACCTCCGCCTCCACCACTACTGACGATAAAAGCACCACCACCACTGGCTGCACTAAAACTCCCACCACCAGCACTGCCGCCACCACTGGCACTACCAAATGCACCACTTCTGCCACCACCGCCGCCTCCACCTCCACCAGCGAAACCACCACCCGCACCCCCACCAGCAAAACCACCACCACCCCCACCCCCTCCATTGGCCACAAAACCTGCATTTCCAGCACCACCACTGCCTCCACCACCACCACTTGCCATTTGTCTACTTGACATGAAAGTGGGTGCTTGGTAGGGTACTGATTTTGTCTCTTCTGCCAGTAATGGTGTCTTATCGCCACCCAGGACGGGGCTGCGTGGGTACACTGGCGGGACTGGTGGTTTTTCATTCGGTAGAACTATTGGCTGCTTTAGCAGTTGTTCCTTGATCTCGTATTCTTCCTGGAGAACTACTGGCTTTTTCTTGTAAATGAAGGTTGTTTTTTCTGCTCCTGTCATTTTCTGCTTTCGACGGCATCCCATAATCATCAACAAACAGCAGCCAATGATAAGGAGAACAATTGCTAGAACAATAGCAGGTATGATTGCATAAGTCCACCAAATTCCTCCAGGACGGTCGCCGACTTTAGCACCGGGATCTGCGACAGGGACAGGTGTACATGGACCAATCATTTCATAACTGCCAGATATTACACTGAACTGTGGTAGAAGTGCAGCTACAAAAGCTTTCTTCAATCCACCATCAAGCCAAAAAGCAGCAAGGAGCTGCTTCAGGGAAGAATGGAAGCACTCATCATATGGAATGAAATCAAAATAGAATGTAAATAGAATACCGGGCTTGTAACTGACAACACGCACACTGCTAAAGTTTACACCGAAGTAATTGGCAATTTTGTCTATCAGCATAACTCTGATTGCCACATTGTCCATGAAGGTAGCATTGTCATAGTCCAGTACAATGTTAAACCTGTGATTGTACGGTTCGCTGTCTTCTGACACGCTCACTTCAAATGCATCGTAGGCCTTTGCTCCTTGTTTGTCTGAGGCAATCAAGAAAAACTCATATAGTCCAACTCTGTTGATATCAGTAGGCAAGCCGTAAATTTCTTGACGTGAAGAATTCAGAAGAATCCATGAAGTATTCAGAAGTTCTTTACCATCAATTGTCCTCATGTCTAGTGCAAGATTTGGTGTATGAAGGTCTTCTTTGTCATAAAAAGAGTCATTTGGAATAGGGAAGCGTATCCCTTGTCCTTGGAATATGTTCAACCGGTCAATGTGGTTGTAAACTTGGGGTGGATTGTTGTAAGGAATTGCAGTTGGTGTGCACACCCCCTGTCCTTGATATGTACCAGATGTCACTTGAAACTCTGGACTAAGAGCATTAATGAAGTTTTCATTCAACTTTTTATTAATTTCAAAGCTATTAATAATGTTCATTCGGCTGGGGTCGTCACATTCTAGACCTTGCAGTGAAGCAAATCTGAATGTACATACTGGGCCATAACTGCTGATAAAGATATCTTCAGCACTCACACCAAAATAAGCCGCCAACTTGTCCATCAAAGTCACTCTTCCTCTCACATCATCACTAACTGTTGCATCAATAATGTCGATTGAAAACTTGTGGTCATAATTCATGGTATTTTTTGTCACTTGTACTTCGATTCGATTCGATGTGGCGGTAAATCCTCCTTTGTCTGTGGCAGTCACATAAAAATAGTGAACACCAACTAAACTACTGTTAATTGGTAAACTTAAGATGTCCTGTCTTGAGGCATCGAAGAGAATCCATGATATTGGCAGGCTTTTGTGATCCTCTGTAGTCATTACCAGTTTCAGGTTAGGAGTATAGTAGTCTTCCTTATCATAAAATGTTTCAGCAGGAATAGAAAACTTTAGTTGTTGACCTTGGACAACAACAAGGCGTTCAATAGGGTTTATTAATACTGGTGGGTTGTTTATTTCAATGCATGGTGGAAGACGTTTGTAGTTACCAGAAATAACCTGGAAATTTGGAGATAATGCTGCCACAAATTTTGGATTAAGTTTGTCACTCCAGAATCCATTGATCAGCTTTGTGAGGTTTGCATTGTCACATTTGTTATAAGGTATGTGATCAAATCGAAACGTAAATGTGTTGTCCGGGTCTTGGCTTAACACTCTGACGTTGCTGTACCCCAGGTCATAATATGCAGCAATCTTTTCTAACAATTCCACCCTCTTAACAACATCATTCTTGAATGAACCAAACTTGGCAAGGCGGATGTTAAACTCATGATTATAACGGTTTGGATCTTCTAAGACTTTAACTCTCAAGCGGGTTTTTTCTTCTTTTCCTTCCCTATCTCTACCATACAGATAAAACCAGTGAGACTTAACAGTGCTGATATTTAGTGGCAAAGCATAAACATTCTGTTGTGAGTTCAGAATGATCCATGACGTGCGTGGGAGTTCTGTATTTAAGCGTGTCCTCAAGCTGAGTCTCAGGTTAGGTGTATAAAATTCCTGTTCATCGTAAAAAGTGTTGTAAGGAATGTGGAATCTTAGCGCCTGTCCCAAGTACATCATTTTGGAAGGAACACGATTCTCTACAATGGGTTTGCTATCTCGTGTTGGCGTGAGAGCTTCACAAGGCCCAATCCCATGGTAAAAACCAGTCACTGCAGTGAAATTGTCCTGTTTAAGAGCTGCAATAAATGAAGGATTCACTTCATTTTTGTTGGCATCCCAGAAGCCATCTATGAGCCTTGTCAGGGTTTGGATTTTTACAATCATTATATGGAATGAAATCAAATCTGAAACTAACAGAAGGACCAGGAGCATATCCGGCAATGCGCACATGGCCCAAGTCCAGTCTATAATAATCTGCAATTGATTTCAATAAAGCTACCCGTATTTGAGCGTCTTCTGCCAAGTCATTGTAGGTATAACCATGTTGACCAGGAGCTTGCGATGAGATTCTTCTGCGAAGCAGGATTCCAAACTGGTGGTTGTAGCGATTTGTATCAGCCAGCACCTCTACTTTAAAACTGTCAAAAGCTTCAAGTCCTCCACTGTCTATAGCAACCATGCGATACTTGTGCTGTCCAACTGAACTTTTGTTGGCTTCACCATAAATTTCTTGCCGAGAGGAATCAAAAGAAATCCAAGAGTTTGCCGCAAGAGCCTCATTACTGTTTGTTCTCATTTCTAGCTTCAAGCTGGGAGTGTAGTGGTCCTGTTTGTCATAAAATGTGTTGTACGGGATTGTAAAGCGAATTCCTTGTCCCCAATACACATTCACCTTCCCTAAAGCACTGTTAACTTCAGGTGGAGTATTCACAGTGGGAGAGATCATGCATGGACCAAGTGCTTCATAGAAACCGTACGTTACATTAAAACCTTCATTAAGAAGGGCTTTCTTAAATTCTATGTTCAGCTCTTTGTTGCTGCCAAAGCCATCTTTAAGATTTGTCAAGAATGCACTGTTGCAATCATCATAAGCTGCTGACGACTCAAACTGGTACGTGAAGAAGAGAGAACCATGTTTGTATGTGTATGAAACAACATGCAGTTTTTCCATATCCAAACCATAAAAATCACAAATTGCCTTCATTAACTGCATCCGAATGCCAACATGTTGCATAAACATTGCATAGTCATACTTGAGGGAAATTGTAAACTTGTGATTGTAACGTCTGCCAAGACCTGCTAACACTTGCACTTTAAAAGAAAGAACTTCATCCTTTCCTCCCTTTATCTATGGCGACAAGATAAAACGTGTGTCGTTTAATACTGTTTGCGCCAAAAGCCATGCCATAAAGCTCTTGTTTTGAAGAATCAAACAATATCCATGATGATGACGAAAGTTCATCATAACTTTTTGTTTTTACCTCGAGTCTTAAGTTTCTGGTAAAACCATCTTCTGTGTCACGAAATGTGTCTTCTGGGATGCGATATCGAATTGATTTTCCCAGGAAAACGGTCAGTTGGGGAATTTGGTTGAGTATCCTAGGCCGATTGTTGGAAGCAGAAGACACTGTGGGTGTCACACTTGAAGACAAGGTCACGGTAATGACGCCAGCAGTTGATGTTGGTGTTGACACCATCACTGTTGGAGTGGATGTCAAAAAGATTCTCCTTGTTGGTACTTTGGTTCTTAACTGGTGCGTTATGGCTGGAGTTGGACTCAGATCGGGAACTTGTCTGCGCACTCTCTGCCGATGAGTTTTAGGATGACCAGTTGCAATGTGCCAACCACTGACTGGTACGTCAAGAGCATGTTTGAATGTTCCTCTCTCAGAGCTGGACTTCAACAGAGATGCCACTTGTAATCCTTCAAAATAAACAATGTACTAGTTGGCTTTGATGGACAAAATTTAATTAAAAAATGTTTACTCTTTATAATTTTGTAAGAAAATTATGCTGGAACAGTGAGTTGCGGATACCAGTAATTTAACCTTTTCACTCCCAGAGTCAATAATTTGTAGAGACATGGTGAGTACTTCTAACTTTTGAGTCTGTCAACAAAATTCAAATGAATCCTCTTTGGCGATACTTTTGCATGGTACCATTTGTTTTTTAGCTCATGGATGCCGTAGTCATTCCATGGACTTTCGGAGGCAGTCAAATGGCACTCACACTCACTCACTCGATTCTCGTTAATTTATTCATTAAACTTGGATTAAGCATTTTTCTCCTACCCCGTGGAGGGGGGAATTGGGGGGGGGGGGGGTACTCTGCAAATTTTTGGGCAGGGTGTGCAGCTGGGACTCCGAGACCCTTAACCTATACTAGACCATTTTAGCTGCATTTTGCAACCCTATTCTAGACTAAACACTGAAAAACCCTACCCTATCCTAGACGTATTGAAGACTCACTATTTTCCAGAAACTCGTTCACTATCACAGTCTAAGATGCCAGGGGTCAGTAAAAATGCCATACTTCCCACCGTACTGATTTTTAAATGCCATTTGCCAGTAAACCTTGTCTAGACTAAATTCTTCACGCAACTGATCAGTTTCGCGGAAAATGATACCCTATTCTAGGCCAAAAATCTCTGATTACTATAACCTATCCCAGACTAAACTGCGTGAAAACCATACCCTTCACAGCAGCACATACCTATATAGTACCCCCCCCCCCACAGACTCCTACCTCCCCTACTAAGTATTAGTTTTGTACCAAGAGTCTTATGCGCATATGTTTGGCACATTTTAGAGGGTACTAGAAAGGCGTATATTTTTGCCCGTTGTGATCGATCTATCGGGGCTGGAAGATGGGTTTTCGTTCAATGGAAAGCTTGCAAGCCAAAGAACGCCAGCTGTGAAAAATGGACATAGAATGTTAAAGCAACGTCAACAAATATTGACTGTGGTTCATTATTATTTGGACGAATTGCGTACAATTATGGGTGTTTCTTGGTGTTAAGTTGCGGAAGCCATTGTTGGTTAGCTTTTGTGTTGTGGTGTGGGTATTGTTCAGTGTCTTTTGAATCTTTTGTTTTACGTCATTTGGTGATCATACCATCCGCAAAACCAAAAAACTACCACAATTTTTGCCCAAAAACATGGAGAAGATGCGATGAGTGTGAAGATCTCTCGCGGCCTGAAGCTGGGTTTTCATTCAATGCAAAGCTGATAAGCCAAAGAACACTAGCTGCGAAAAATGGACAACGTATTGTTAAAGCGACATTGACAAACATCGACCATAGTTCATCATTTGGACGAATCATCGATTTATCTTTTAAAATTGTCTCTTGGATCATGCTTAGTTACGAATTATTTTCGTAACAAGAACAATGTGAATCCAGCAATAACAATAACTAATTTGTTGTAAACGAATATAAACAACAATAAGCTTCAAGATGTTTTGCATTTGGAGTCTAAGATGCAACATTAAAGTCGATCCAAACAGATTTTTCAACAGAGACATACATTTTGATGCATATCTACCTTAAAATAAAAAATTCGATCTTAAGTTGGTATGTATTTCAGGATGGTCAAGTGGATTTAGGCTCTTTTTTTTTTTTCATGCTGACATGGACAACGAGAGATCCAGGGTTTGAATCTTGCCCGGACCCTTTTTTTTCAAACTGGACGTCGTGAAAGTCACAGTGATGTATCTTTTTTTACGATCGTCAAAAGTCATTAGGTTTAATTTTAAAAAACTATCGAACCATGTCAGTATAAAAACATAGGCTTACTGCAATATTGTGTTATACGTTAGCATTTCTTATTCATGGGTTGTCTCAAAGGAGCCTTTGATTTTTATTATTCAAGTATCTCTACACTAATCCAATACATCCATGAGCTGGCTCACTGGAGTGTTTGATCTATATTAATGTAATCTGGGATTTTTCTTGAATTTTGATTTTTGGCTCTCTTGGGCAGAGTAGGAGTCAAATAATAAAATCAGAGATGCACATGGAGGTATGCTGCCTATACATCTCAAAATCATAAGCCTATTTAAGAACAAATCATTTCATCTTCCAAACTTACATGTATGTTTACACTTAGCCTCAAAATTCTGTCCTAAAACACTCGACAAATGCACAGTCATATAGAAACAGGCTTTATTTCATATTTATTGAGATTTTCTATTGAAATTTGGCGTAGGTAAACCCCTTCGGGGTTCGCAGCCAATCAGAATGGCAAAACGACTTTCTCACACATGAAAAAAGCACTTTTTCCAATTACAAATGTATAAAATAAACAAATTACAGCATGAGCAGTGCTTTGTATGGCATTTACACACTCGTTGGTTTGTATCAGGAATCTCACTCGCTCACAAAGTCTCGCTCGTTGATTTCTGATACGAACCAACTCTTGCGTAAATACCGTACACCCTGCACTACCCATCAAGTAATCTATATTTGTATGGAAACCAGCCAAATTCAGATGCATACCACCCAATTTCAGTCCCCAAGCTGTTTTGATTTACATGTACATAACAGTGGCTGATCTAAGAGAGGGGCCTGCCTCCCCCCCCCCAACCCCCCCTCCCCCTTATCTTTCAGAAAAAAATAAGGCATAAAGGACCCAACAATTTTTTTCAATCTTAACAGCGGCTTCTAATAACACATCATTGACCCACTGCCTTTAAAAGAGGTGGATAAAGTAGAGTTTTAGTGGACATCAATCAAAGAAAAGCCTTTAAAACTGTTGTGGATTCTGCCAGGATTTCCAGCAAACAGAACTAAAAGGTCAACAATGTCACCTGCTAAGAGAAGGTAAAACTTAATCAAAATTTATTTCCAAACCAGTTTAAACAAAAAGAAAAACTGCTGTTTACAGAAAACGTATATTTTAGAATGAAACTTTTAAAATAATTTCACTGCATGTGATAATTTGCAACTGAGTGATGCTCCAGTTTTTTATCATGTTGAATGAAATCTTCTCTTCAAAACTGTTATTGACTTGTTGGTTGTTTTGAAATTTGTTCAATTTATTTTTGGAAAAATTGTTCAAAATCCAGTCGGAATTAAAAAGAAACAATGTTAACGACTTTTCTTTGATTGACGTCCACCAAACTCAAAATGAAGTGTGATGGTTTGCGTATTAATGGTAACCACTGTTACATTTTCACTCTAGAGGTTATTAACCACCCCCATCCCAGTCCAACCCCTCTTACAATGGTATCTGCATAATGTAAATATGTTTGCCAATCCCTTCACATGTACCTCTGCAATTATGTTTAGACTCCTTTGTTATTTTCTTAGATAATCCAAATTTCTCAGGGCTGTAGCTAGCATAAGGCAAACCGAGGCACTTGACTCAGTAAAAATAAAATTTTGAATACTGGTACAATAATTGAAGGGCCAAGAGCATAACCAGCCTATATGACTTTTTAGGCCTTTTTTATTTTTTCTTGCTCAGATTTGTCCATTTTTGGCATGTGAACTAGAAATTAGTTGCAAAACATTGTTCAGAATTTTTTCTGTTGTTTTTTTCCATCGTTTTCGAGAAATACCGTATGCAAAAAAAAAATTAAAGGCTCCTATTGTAACACAATATTGCGGTAAGCTTCTGTTTTCGCACTGACACGGTTCGATATTTTTTCAAAATTAAACGTAAGGATTTTTGACGAACGCAAAAAAAGTAAATCACTTTCATAATGTCTAGTTCGAAAAAAAAGAGATGCTGAGCGTGAATCGAACCCAGAGCCGTCCGAACGCAAATCCCGGGCCAAACCACTAGACCACCGAGGAACACATGCTCAGTTCAGACTAAGTCTTATTATTTAAAGGTTGATACGCATCAAAACGCGTATCTCGATTTCAAAATCCTTTTAGATCGAATTTAATGTTGCATTAAAGTAAAAAAGACTCCAAATGCAAAAGATCTTCCCGCTGGCCAGCAAGAACTCACTTCGAGCTGCCCAAAGCTGTATTTCAAGCACCTCAAAGTCGGTTTAAAAAATTTGGCTGGCCTTAATTTTTCAACCCACTTCCCAATGTTTGGAAATCTTGATGGTACACTTTTCCTTGTGTTTGATATATTACATACACCACTGCTGTACTACATACCTGAGACATCAACCCCACAGCCGACCTGCCAGGAAACTGCAAGACCTGGCTGCTTGGAATCTGCAACATTTCCTGGTCCTGCCGTAACCATCATGACATCCTTGAACCCAAACGCTGAGTTATGGCCTTTGCCGACAGCCATGTGAAGATCTCCGATTTCCACATCAACAAAGTCAGACAGTTTTCTCATGAGTTTTATCCTCTCTCCTCCACAAAGTTTCCCCATGTCAAGGTCAAACAAGATAGTTGCTACTGCGACTGGCATGCCGTGGGAACACTGAGGCTCTCTAAAGGAAGGTACTTTGGTCTCGTTTGAGATTGTTGATTGGTCATTCAACATGCTGTGTAAATCTTGAACATCAATTGAGAAAACTGCCTTGTCAATCTTGTTCCTTGTTTGCATTTCAATGTCGACTTTCCCTCTGTCGCGCCACAGAGGTAACCCTTGAAGCTGATTTTTGGCTACATCAAATGACAACCATTTGGGTAAAGTTGATTTTCCTTTTTCTACAGCCTAAAAAAACAATGAATTAACATTCAGTCTGCATGCTTTGCCCTTTATCATAGTATCGTCATAAAATATAGCCTTTTGAATTTATTGCATTACAGAAAATATGCATATCCCTCCCACAGATGGGTTTTTGGTAAAATTTAAATTTATTTAGCTTCATATACTTTCCTTCAAAAACTTTGTAATATTTGGTCATTTTGCATTCTTCTTTGCAGTTACTCGAGAAAATGAAAATGTCAGATTCATACTTTGGCACTCAAGAGGTTCAGTGTTTACCTTTTTTAACCCAAATATGGGCAAAACAAAAAAAATAAAAAATATCAAATTTCATATGCAAAATATTGTAAAACAAATGGGAAAGTACTGCTCAGTTGCTTCATTTAATGTAATTTCAGCCATCATCATAGCTTATCAAGTTGTTCACCTAGCTGTCTTGTTGTTGCATGTCACACTGCACCAGTACTTACAGTTATACTGTCATTCATTCTTGATGACAGTATTGACAGTATTGTTTTAATTATTAAAACAGAGAAATTTGTAGGTATGTATCAGTCGGTCAGACTGATGCAGTTCTAAATAATTGTGAGTTAAGACCCAGGTGTGGGGTGCACAACTGTTATACATGCTCATCATTTTTTGACACAAGAATAGTGTATTAACTTTGTTTATATTGCAACATTTTATTTACCAGACATATGGTAGTTCATATTTTGCATTTATCAAGCACAAGCAATATTGGCAGTTTTACTTCATTTTACAAACAGTGCAATTTGACTGTACTGCTCAGTAGCTTTCATTTAAATGGTCACACTGTAGGATTTTCTCCCCGGGACCCCCCTAGTTAGTTGTGCCGTTGGCGCTCCTTATGGGCGCTGCCACGCCCATACTTCTCCGCCTGTTTTGTTCACATCTGCTGCAACTTCATTCGAAAAGGAAAACCGTGGTCACAGTGTAGGATTTCATCCAGAGACTCAAAAGTTGACAAAGTTTAAACCACTTAACATGACAAGCAGCACCGCATGAAAGTACTGCTCACTAGTGAAATTAATCACGTTCGAAGAACGCAATCCTAATTTCGTGTTGATTGTCATGTGGTTTATGTGCAGTAAAATTTGAGAATTTTTGGTGGACGGTCTTCCAAATGGCCACCCCTATTGTTTTTTTTTCCAGTGGCTCATTTCCACCGGAAATTCCTTTGTACGCGTCCCCGTAATCTGGGATTACTGCTATAGTTTTAATAATGGTTACACTTTGTGATTTCATCCACAGACTCAGATATCAAGTTAGAACCACCTTGAACAGCATAATAAACAGTACCACAGGAAAGTACTGCTCAGTAGCTTAATTCACTTTAATGGTCATACTGTAGGATTTCATCCACAGACTCAAAAGTTAACAAAGTTTAAACCACTTAACATAATAAGGAGCACCGCATGAAAATACTGCTCACTAGCTAAATTCATTTTAATAATGGTTACATTTTGTGATTTCATCCACAGATTCAAAAGTTGACAGAGTTTAAACCTGCTTAGCATAATAAGGAAGCACGACATGAAAGTACTGCTTACTAGCTAAATTCATTTTAATAATGGTCAGTGTGGAATTTCATCCTTGATAAAGTTTAAACCACTTAACATAATAAGCACTGCACCGCATGAAAGTACATGTACTGCTCACAAGCTTAATTCATTTTAATAAATATGGTCACACTTTGTGATTTCATTCACAGACTCAAAAGTACAGTGTAAGTAAGAACCACTTTGTACAGCATAATAAACAGTACCACAGGAAAGTACTGCTCAGTAGCTTTCATTTGAATGGTCACACTTTAGGATTTCATCTACAGACTCAAAAGTTAGAACCACCTTGTACAGCATAATAAACAGCACCACAGGAAAGTACTGCTCAGTAGCTTTCATTTGAATGGTCACACTTTAGGATTTCATCTACAGACTCAAAAGTTAGAACCACCTTGTACAGCATAATAAACAGTACCACAGGAAAGTACTGCTCAGTAGCTGAATTCACTTTAATGGTCATACTGTAGGATTTCATCCACAGACTCAAAAGTTAACAAAGTTTAAACCACTTAACATAATAAGGAGCACCGCATGAAAATACTGCTCACTAGCTAAATTCATTTTAATAATGGTTACATTTTGTGATTTCATCCACAGATTCAAAAGTTGACAGAGTTTAAACCTGCTTAGCATAATAAGGAAGCACGACATGAAAGTACTGCTTACTAGCTAAATTCATTTTAATAATGGTCAGTGTGGAATTTCATCCTTGATAAAGTTTAAACCACTTAACATAATAAGCACTGCACCACATGAAAGTACATGTACTGCTCACAAGCTTAATTCATTTTAATAAATATGGTCACACTTAATTTTAATTTTTTTAATTTTTTTTTATTGGCCATATTATTGGCCACTTTGTGATTTCATTCACAGACTCAAAAGTACAGTGTAAGTAAGAACCACTTTGTACAGCATAATAAACAGTACCACAGGAAAGTACTGCTCAGTAGCTTTCATTTGAATGGTCACACTTTAGGATTTCATCTACAGACTCAAAAGTTAGAACCACCTTGTACAGCATAATAAACAGTACCACAGGAAAGTACTGCTCAGTAGCTTTCATTTGAATGGTCACACTTTAGGATTTCATCCACAGACTTAAAAGTTAGAACCACCTTGTACAGCATAATAAACAGTACCACAGGAAAGTACTGCTCAGTAGCTTTCATTTGAATGGTCACACTTTAGGATTTCATCCACAGACTTAAAAGTTAGAACCACCTTGTACAGCATAATAAACAGTACCACAGGAAAGTACTGCTCAGTAGCTTTTATTTGAATGGTCACACTTAAGGATTTCATCCACAGACTCAAAAGTTAGAACCACCTTGTACAGCATAATAAACAGCACCACAGGAAAGTACTGCTCAGTAGCTTTCATTTGAATGGTCACACTTTAGGATTTCATCTACAGACTCAAAAGTTAGAACCACCTTGTACAGCATAATAAACAGCACCACAGGAAAGTACTGCTCAGTAGCTTTCATTGGAATGGTCACACTTTAGGATTTCATCCACAGACTCAAAAGTTAGAACCACCTTATACAGCATAATAAACAGTACCACAGGAAAGTACTGCTCAGTAGCTTAATTCACTTTAATGGTCATACTGTAGGATTTCATCCACAGACTCAAAAGTTAGAAAAACCTTGTACAGCATAATAAACAGTACCATAGGAAAGTACATGGACTGCTCAATAGCTTTCATTTGATTTCAAAAGACTTGGGCATCAGAGCTTTATGTGGCTCAAGGTCTAAGTGAAAATGAGTAAAATCCAATATTTAACCTTTAATAATATTATTGTTAGTGTAATATTTCAGCATATACCTTGTATTGCTGTTGGGTTCCATCCTGTGTGGGTATAACGTATTCAAATGATCTCCCAATTACTGCGATGGCATTTGGAAGTCTTGTGTACTGCTCATCCAGTTCTTTACTGGATATAAGTGTTAATAGAAGGCAAAAAATGTATATTCTGAAGTTCATTTTGTAGACGGAAAATGTCTTGTAACTCTCCTCTCCTTCCGTAAATAGACAGTGTTCAACAAGTTAAGGAATCATTGATGGATCTGTGGAAATTATCATACAACAATTTATAAATATCACTAAAAGGTATATGGCAAGATAGGTCACTAACACAAGACTATTACCCTCGTAACCCTTTATTTCTCCTTAGAGTGACAAATATCATTTCAAGAAAAATCCCAAAATTATTTCATTTTGTAAAATATTGAAAAACAAATGATGTGCCATGCAAAAATACTGCCAAAGAGGTTTCATTTGAATGGTCACACCATAGAATTTCGTCGATAGACTTTAAAGTTAGTACTACAGTACTTCATATCTCTATAAATAATAATTGACTTTGGGAGCGAATTACAACCACACCTGCCTGTCAGTAGTGGTTAATGTATTTACAAGGTTTCACTGCACCATAGTTTCTTCATTAAATGGCCACTGGCATGTATTGCAAGCTGATCAGCATGCATTTATTCAAAAATCAATGAAAAAAAGGCTAGTCAGACACGCAGTTGTTCTTACATATTTAAAATGGCTGCATGCTCTTCAATAAACAATCCCTCACCATTGCCCCCAGGGCATTATTATTTTTTTCACCATTCAATGAGCAGTGTGTTTTTTAAAAGAGGCATTTATTCATGTAAACAGAACATGGTATATTTGCCCACAAAAAGTTAAAAATTCTTCCACAATGCTTGCTTGCCTTTGGGGTGATAGGTTTATTGCAAGCCCCGATACAAGTTGCATTATGTCCTGGGCATGATTCATTAAGCTTTAGGCCAGGCAATACTCCCACAAGAAAAAAAAAATTGAGCTCAAGCCTTGGGGCTTAAGAAACAAAAGTAGTAATTTTAGAACACAACATTTCAATCTTTAAATCACTTCAATGGCACGAATAAGTATAATACTCATATTTTTCAATGCTAATCCCAGATTTATCACTCTTTGAAAATGAGGATGCAATTTGATTTTAAAATGAAATCTTTTTAAAACAAATCAGTGTTAAAATGAATACAGTACAGGAGCTAAGCTTAAGAAGATTTGAAAAGTTATGTTTGGAAAATTGATTTTTGAAGACTTGAATAAATATTAGTTCAATGGATACATGAATTTTTTTCTGTTATAAAGCGATGAAACAGAAGTGGCATCTTATAACACTAACATATATGCAGATTCTAAGATTCTAGAAGCATTCTTTCAAACAATAGCCCTTTGAACGGAAAGGAAAGGGTGTTGCAAACTAAATCCCACTCTAAATAGCTTTTATATTGGCCACACTTTTTGTTTTCAGAATACATATCTATTCAAACCCTATCAGATTACAACAACAAAAAAATCTTACTTTATCTATCCACTATGAAATGCTAGTTACTTTTGTGGCAGTCACAACATTTTATGGAAAGATGTACAGTGTATTAGTAGAAAATTGTGAGTGTAGTCTTACCATTTATCAGATGTGAGCTGCCATTTACTGATTGAACTGTTTATTAAAGCTCTTGGGTATTGTAACGTGTACCCTATAGCACACGACCTGTGTGGTACAATCACAGTATTTTTAAATCCACTCAGATAAAATAATTTCTTGCCAAAGTAAATCAGTTTCCTCACAAAAAAAATATTGTTAAATTTAACTACTACTACTCTTCTCAGCCGGCTCATCAAAACTCATCAATTATTGAATTTAACAACTGCACTGTCTTCAATAATAACGTGGAAGCTTATTTTAAATGCATTATCAACATATTTAAATTATATTCCATTTACAGAGGGTTTTTGTTGTTCAAAGGATAACAATATCTTTGCCTACGGTTTAGCTATCAGGGATTTTCCCATTTTGTCTATCTCTTTACCTTAAATCTTTGCTTAATCAAATTTAAAATCTCTGACCAAAAAGTCAAGATCGCCGAAATAAAATTAAGCTCCCGATGCTATCAATTCTTATTCAGCCAGATCTGTGTAGCCGTTGCGACCTTTCAGTAAACGATACGAGTTGCAAACCACTACAATATTTTCCGCGTACCAGCTATAATTTCATGCAATATCGTGATCACGCGTTTGTGCCACGATCATTTAAAACCCAACTATCTCAACGCTCAACTATCTCTCTTTAAGCTGTCGACACCGAACTGACTTTTTGCAGGTCGTATTCAGATAATGTTCTCCATTTATCACTCATGAATCATTAAAACGTCACCTCAAACAGGCATCAGAAATCAACAAACCCGTCATTCTGACCGTACGGACTGCCATCGAAGCTGCGATTTAAACGTTCCATAAAAACGCTTCCACTTTGTTCGAAGCTAATAGCGTGACTTGCGTTGTGTCGTCAATTTCAAGAAACTTATCGCAGCGTGAAACGTGAGAATTTGGTTTTTAAAGAGTCGAGAGGATAAACAATTATCAAGTCGACCTTTATCTTCTCATCAGACAAAAACAGTCGTGGAACAAAAAATAATAAAGTCGAGACGAGGTTTTGTTATTTCTTAAACCACTTTTGGCATGTTTTGGTGCAAGATTTCACAAACAGGCTTCGAATCCCCAATTTCCATAGATTAACGAGTTGTTTTTAACATCAGCTGTTTCGTCGCTATGCATCACGCCCGTATTTAGCACTTGTCATGATACTTTGACGCTTTGACATCCAAAACAGAGCGATTTGCAAAATTAGAAGATTTAGTTTCCTTAAGAACCCATCTCGCACAAGCGGCGAATTAAGCTTAACTTTTAATCCTGCGTGCATTATTAAAAAAAAGTCAGTGATGTTCTCGAGCTGTTCTTTGATATTTGCGCATCCCACGCTCATCAAATTTAAGCAGAATTACAAACACTAGCAATATACTAGAACAACTTTGAATTGAGAAAGTTAATTTATATTCTAACAAGATTTTGAATTCTTCCTGAATTTTAATTATGAGCGGATCACGGCGACTGGGACATGCGAAGAGTGATGCGCAAAGCTTTCTCCTAGTTTCTTTGGGAGAACTGAACCTTTTAACAGAAACAAAACAAGGAATAATATCGGAATAGAGTAAAATCGTGGCTTGTTATGAAGAAGTTCAATATATTTAATTTTCTTTTCACGAACACCACACTTCTTTGATATGTAAATCATTTATGTGGTTGGTGTTTTCTTTGCAGCATGAACAAGACATGTTTTCATCAGTTCATTTGACTTGCTTATAAAACAAAGAGAAGGGTGTTATTTTGTCCAGTTACACTATTAGCCCATAGGAAAACATAAAAGGTTAAACTTGAACAGCTGTGCAGCGTTTTAGGGTGAGCTTAGAAACAGTGATATGCTGAACAGAGCGACTGTCAAGTTACCCGCGCGATGTGAAAACGTGTTTTAATAAACCATATGATTTTCGCGCAGTTTTCAAAGTTGGTCGTAAAAACTCAATTTTATATGTCCAGGGATTGATGGTGTGTTGCCTTAGCAAGTAGTTTTTAGTAGCTTATCGCGTTTTTCTTCTTTAAATATCAACTTAACAAATTTAAGCGGGAAAAGGCTATTCAAATCAAAGTCAGTCACTGGTCAAAGACACACAACACAGCTTGTCTCACCTCGTTAATTAATGGCAGCAATATTCCAACACAGTGTTGTCAATGACAGAGAAGGGAGCGCTTTTCGTTTTCCACCCTTCCAACAAGTTTGCCAGATGGTATAATCTTTCACATCTGTACAGAATCTATCTCTGAAAGCCTTCAAAAGTGTGTTTGTCAAGACGCGACGCGTTTCCGTACTTCAATGATTCACAAAATGATTGACACATTCTTCAGATCGCGATACACCGCGAACCAATCAGCGCACAGGATACTGAATAAAAAGTCTGCGGTCTTTTGCTTCAGTGATCACGATCAACCCGGCAATATTCCTAAAACAGCGGGGGTACTACAAAAATTAAACTTTTCTTTTTATGACTTTTATATAAACTAACGGTACAATGACCTTAACACTAAACTTGCCAAACGACGCCTTCATGACTGTCTAAACATCCTGAAAGCCTCAAGACTAAATTTTTTGTCAGAACGTTTTGTTAGCGTTCCGGAAGGGCGATTAAAAACATTGTGGTCAAACGCCCCTCACCGCAAAAAAGTATTCCAAAGATACTGGATTTGTTTGCAAACTTATTGTAATGCTTCCATTAAAGAACTTTTTAATAGTATTCAGGGAGAGAAAATATTTAAATGATATCGCGATACTGACTGGTTTAGTCTTTGTTCGAGAGAAACTTTAATCTTCTATGAATACTTTGCGAATCGCGAAGCATGGCATTCTGCCTTGAAAACACAGCGAACAAGAATAAATTCGCTACGGTGTGTAGCATGTTGTTTTCTCCACGATTTGCATCATTAATTTTACGTTCAAAATCCAAACTAAGTACATTTTTTTTCTAGCCCAGGCACTTGGCGTTCAGAAACTATTGAAAACTTTTCTCACCAGAGAACTGGTAGTCTGGCCGTACAGACAAACCTTCGGGAAAATTTTGATGACTCCGCAATAAAATAACTGACCCGTTTGACGAAATTAGAATTTCGTCATTGAAATCGAGACGTTTGTAATGGCATTTCTAAAATGTACTGAGTATAGTGGTGCGTTGTCAATACCAGGGGGAAAAGCCTGTCTCTTTAATACACAACTTTTTACCGGCATTTTCAGTCTTTTTTTTTCTTCACCAAATTACATCTCTAAAAGACCAACAATCAACTCCACCACACAAGACGTTTTCAGGGTTTTAAATAATTCCCGACGTTGAGACAATATTTTAGAAACAGTGGCACACAGTCCCATCGCCTTTTTACAAATTGATTCGTGATAGGATTAGCTAATGAAAGGATTTTATCGCTTAATTAATACGATTGTTTTTATGTCACTTTTAAAATTAATCTCACGTAAAACTCGTTTGCGGCGACAAGAAAAGCACGCTATCTCTTCTGAGGCACAAACTCAACCTAATTAGCAAAATTATGGGTAATTTTATTTACCAATTGCAGATATTTTTAAGTGACTTTCTTTGGAACAAAAACTTTTGTTAGTTCGGATTTATTTCTATCTGTTGAATAAGAGACGATATTGCGTTGAAGTTCCACTTAGAAATCGCCGATATTTTTGGCCCTATTCACTGGGTCAGTAAATCCGGCATTATAAGAAAAGATGGCACAATTTCAAGTCTTGCTCGTTTATCATTATTTTAAAACAACTGACAAGTGGAACATGAACAATGAAAAGTGAAATTAATTTTTTTTTGTTTACGTCTCGTACTGTCTACAACTTGAATATGCGAACAAATTAATTAACCTCAGAAAACTGCAATTTCTATCTACAGCTAATACTATACTCGGCCGTTTCGATGACCCTTAGTTGAAATATCTTCATTATTGACTAATGCGCGGTTTTCTCTATTCCATCTAATTTCAGACCTGAGTCAACTGATCTGAGGGCGAACGAGCCACATGAAAAGTCCGTCTTCACAATATACAGATACAGAATGTAATCTTCGGCATGCAAGCTTCAGTGATCAAGAATAAAAAGTTCTTGTTTGACTTGTTGGTGTAAAGACTCATGCAGATGCGAGGGTACATGTTCAAACAGAAACTGATGATTTCATTTATATTACTCTAAAGGCGCTTTTACGCAAGATTGCGCGTGGAACACGCAGCTTGTCTCGCAACGAAAAGTTATGTTGCGAGTTGCAGAAAATGATAAACAATCTTCATCTTCCCGTCCCGTTTCGCACACTACAATCTCACCTAAGTTGTCCTTTGCATTTTCTTTTCCATTTCAATTTCTTCCAATCCTCAAGCTCCTGCTCTATTTTGATTAAAAGTGCCAGATCGCTTTCCTTGCGAAAAGTGTCTCGCATTGCTCTCGTCAGCCGAGGGTTGTGTTGCAAGTTGTAGGAAAAATGTCCTCGTCTAACAGTGCCTTTACTGACTTTACTGCCCAGAATATACGCTATCTATACGCCTTAACTATAAAACCGGACCAGAGACGAGAAAAAGGCGATACATCTAGTACCACATAATACCGTAGCTGAGGGTTTCAGTTCTAATTATGCTAACGGTTTACGCCGGTTTCTATGTTTCTGATGTTTCAACTAAATACTTACTTCAGTAGCACAACGGACAATGTAAAGACCACTCACCAATTTCCAGTTTCTTTTGACAAGTCTCTAACTTAAACTGTGGCAACACTTCTAATAATACGTAAAATGGATTCTCACGTACTACTGACTTATTTCGGGTGAAGCTCAAAGTGAAACAACACTCTTAACTGACAAAACCAAACAAGTGACTTGTTTGCGCTCGCGATCAAGCATAACAGAATGCTTGACCTGTCATTGATGAGGTCGCTGTTAGTTAACCTGTTAACCGCCCTTCTTGGCAAAGATTAGGACTGAAAACTGATTTGTGTGATCACTCCATTGTATAGATCTATTTTTTTTACTAAAAGTATTTAGTTTTGAATTTGGTATTGTTTATATACGGTCAGTGTTATGTGTGAATTGAAGTGACTGCTTTCAATAAAACTGAAAGAAAGCCGCTGTTGTATGTTGATACAATACTAAGTGATCTTCACTTCGAAGATTACCTTAGAACAGAACAGAAGAAATTCCAGATTTCATTTGCAGAATATTGAAATAGCACTACAGACAAGAACTACACTCAATAGCTTTCATTTGTGTCGGGACACCGTGAAGGATTTCATTTACAAAGTTAGAACCACCTTGTACAGCACACTACACAGTAAGAAACAGCACCACAGGAAGACCAGGAAATTAATTGCTGCCCAGTTGCTTTCAACCTTCGGGTCAGACTTCATAATTTCACCCAGTGTTGTACAGCATAACAAACAGTACCACAGGAAAGTACTGCTTAGAAGCTTTCATTTGAATGGTCACACTGTAGGATTTCATCCACAGACTCAAAAGTTAGAACCACCTTGTACGGCATAATAAACAGTACCACGGGAAAGTACTGCTCAATAGCTTCCATTTGAATGGTCACTCTTTAGGTTTTCATCCACAGACTCAAAAGTTAGAACCACCTTGTACAGCATAATAAACAGTACCACAGGAAAGTACTGCACAATAGCTTTCATTTGAATGGTCACACTTTAGGATTTCATCCACAGACTCAAAAGTTAGAACCACCTTGTACAGCATAATAAACAGTACCACAGGAAGGTACTGCTCAGTAGCTTTCATTTGAATGGTCACACTTTAGGATTTCATCCACAGACTCAAAAGTTAAAACCACCTTGTACAGCACAATAAACAGTACCACAGGAAAGTACTGCTCAGTAGCTTTCATTGGAATGGTCACACTTTAGGATTTCATCCACAGACTTGAAAGTAAGAACCACCTTGTACAGCATAACATTATACTGAAACAGCATCACAGGAATTCAAAGTACTCAATATCTTTCATCAGAATGGTCGCACATTATTATTTCACTCGCAGACTCAAAAGTTGGAACCACCTTGTACAGCATAATAAAAAATACCACATTAAATTAAAAGTTGTTCATGCTCAGTAGCTCTCATTTAAATGGTCGCATACTTAGAATTTAACCGCTCGCAGACTCAATGTCAATGTCGTAATTTTAGAAAGGGTTTTATTGACAGACTCAAAGATTTAACCCTCCGTTCAAAGAGCTGAACCTCCGCTCAGGTATAGTTTGTCTAACTTTTCAGTGAGAGGTTGAAACCCAAGTAGCCATTCAAATGAAAGCTCTTAGTGAGCAGTGTTCATATTTGGTACTGCACAGGTTTGTATCAGTGTGCAATGTAGCTGTAATGGCGGTATCGGTTTATCAAAGTAGCTTTACTAAAGGCGAAATTTAGGATTCTAAAAACTGATGAAAAATTAAATAAAAGCTATCAAAATCACTGCCATGTTGTTTAACTTTGTTTTTCTGCGTGTGCTTATTTTGGGGATGTGAGGCTGCTCGCGGCGAAAGCGGTATTTTTTAGCGAGTCGAATCGAGTGTTTGGTGGCAAAACGCGTCAATTTCTAAGAGGGTCGTGAAGGGGGGGTACCAAATCCCAGTTCCCAGCCTAAATTTGACCCAAATCCCAGTTCCCATTTTACCCCTTCACGACCCTCTAACTATGTAACCGTGTAAGCCTGGTAGCTAGACCGCGGGCGCGAAGGCGAAAAATACTGATTTCACGGTCTCTACTGAGGAGTGCAAGGTCTATTGCTACGAAATTTTATTTTTCTATTTCAAAATATTGGAGCAAAGACCGCTGAAGAAAAGAAATCCCATTCCCATTTTATAATTGTTCATCCCATTCCCAGTGGCTAAATCCCAGTCCCAGTGAGTAAATCCCATTTTCCCAGTCCAAAATAAGGCTAATCCCAGTTCCCATTTTACCCCTTCACGACCCTCTTCTAAGGAACCAGTCGATAGAATTTTATGAGATTTAGCAGAACAATACTTCAGGGAACAACCCAGTGGCCTATGGAAAATAAAATGAAATTCAACAGGCAGTGTGGTTGAGTGGTTACCCGAGTTCAACTCCTTGGCCACGCTTGTGAAATAACCAACTAGTCTGTCTCCCGCTAGTTGGGATTTTTAATATGTTATATTCAATTTGCAATATTTGTTTCCGTATTTGAGTGGCGTGCCTGTGGATTTAGTACATTTTTTTACATTCCACAGAGAAAATCTTAAAGTGCACCTAACCCCCATTTTTTTTCTTTTAATCAACTCAGTGAACGTTGAAAAGTCGAATAGTGAAGTATTTCTTGTTTTTAACGTCGCGTTAGTGAGTTATAGAGATTAATTTACTAAATGCTAATTAGATGACGTCAAATGCAGACTCGTTTATTATACAACTACTTGTTTCCACCTCCAAGTAACATTTTTTACAAATCGATTGACTATAAACAGTTTTTATTGGTATTTCTTAAATTGATTATCCTTAAGCTGTGAACTGCGTATTGTAAATTGAAGTAGAAATAATGGTAAAGTTTGCATTTGACGTCATCTAATTAGCATTTTGTAAATTCAAACCTCTATAACTCACAAACGCGACGTTAAAAACAAGAAATATTTCATTATTCGACTTTTCAACGTACATTGAGTTGATTAAAAGAAAAAAAATTAGGGTTTAGGTGCACTTTACGAAATAGCAAAATTTCGCTCACCTTATTTCCACGTTATATCGTCAAATACCATCAATTATACAACTTAGTCGGATAAAAAGATTCTATAAAGCAAAAAAAGCAGTAGTTTGGAGATAAAGTGCAGGATTACAAGGATGGAAGTGGATTGCAGTTCATGAAATTAGATTTATTGACAGGCGGTCAAGAAATCAAACTTCCAGTGCCGTTCTTGTGAAGTTTAGACCTTTGTAGCCTTTGGCTGTTTAGTTCATATTTCTTTGCTTCTATCACTTTTGGCGATGGTTTCTTCCCATTTCAAGATAACAAAGTAAGCTTAAAGCAAGCTCCTGGCCATAATCATGAAAACAAGATATTTCAGCAGGGACAGTTCCCCTTTAAAGCCGAGCTGGTTTATATCCATGGCAACGTCACATATGTCAACCACACTACCAAGAGAAAAATGAACGGAATTTTAATTTGATTCTTGCCAATTTTAGGCATCCAGGGCTGAAATAAATAAGGTAAATGGTAAACAAGGCATGCACATGTCATCGAAAACTGTGTACGGCCACCTTTGACTTCGCTGAACGTAGAAACCCCTTGGAGACCTTGAAATGGCATTTTCGGAGGTTTAATATTTCCAGCGATTTGCAGACGTGTTTATTTTTCGTCCATTTGAAACCGTTGTTCAAACGAAACGGCCGTTGTTGAGAGGTGGCCGTTATAGAAAGATTTTCCATTACAGAATTTGAGTAAATAAATAGGAAGTCGGGATGGGTAGTATAGGGACTTTTAATAACTCGAAAACCTCGCGGTTCCTTTAGTCTCTTCGCTCCAATTGATTAATACCTCACCTTGTCATTTTCTTTAATTAATTCGTAATGTATATAATACTTCACTTGTAATAACTGTAAGTGTGAGTCAATAAAAAGATTGTTGTTGAATGATTGTTGTTGTTGGCCGTTGTAGAGAGAATAAAGTCTAGTAAATTCCCTAATTTTGTGAACAAGTGGGAAAAAAATTTTAGTTTACCAAACATTTAAGATGAATATCGCCTATTTTCGCTTTTCAATTTCCCGCGTGCCGCAATTTTGTTAAGACTCGACGTTCTTTTGTATGCAGTCACTGGCCGTTTTTATACTAGAGACGCATTATCCGTCCAGACGAAATAATGCGTCTGTCATGTCATGCGTCTAGTGTAAAGACGGGAAGAACAATTAGAGACGCATTATCCGTCTAGACGAACTATCTTTCGAAATGCGTCTTGAACGACGCACTACGAAAGATAGTTCGTCTAGACTGATAATGCGTCTTGTGCCCGTCTTTATACTAGAGACGGCATAACCAGACGAACTGCAAATGTTTGCCCACGTTCGTCCATACGGATAATGCGTCTCTAGTATTGAGTTTGTTCGCTGCATGAACAACACGATATTCAAGTTTAGTACATGTAGTTGTTTGAAATTCATAGCCTCTAAGTTTATTATAAATGCATTTTTAAGTTTTTCTATTAAAAGTCTGAAAATCTTGTAATTTTCCAATGAAGTTCCCGGACTTTCTAAAAATCTTCTCATTCTCTATGGATATTTATAGCTAATTCTTGTTCCTTACAAGGTGGCCAAGTAAATGAGAGGTGGCGGCCCCTCATAAATGAATGATGTAGCCATTTAACAAGTGGTCTCAAGTGGTCGTTCACAAGCAGCCCTTTACCAGAGCCGATCACATTTTGAATTTCTGTATAAAATTACTTCCGTCTCGAGCTCTGGGCACGCATTTTAAATAGAAGAAAGTCGAATAAGGCCGCACTCCAAGCAACTCCAGGCTTACACCAGCCCGTTCCTACTGAATTTCACGCATCCATCTGGTACTGACATTTGTCACTGGCCAGAGCAAAGTGCATGTAATCTGCGCCATGCGGAGACGAATACGATGCGATTATAATAGACAACACCGTTCTGTTGAATTCGTTATTAAAATCGACGGATTTTGCGACGTAAATAGCCCCCACCTTGTTTATACAAGGTTTCCTGACGGCAGTGCATATGCAATTCTAGCCTGCGTAACAGACGTCGGTTTATTTATCGGGCGGAATTAAGGTGGCTTACTACAGTTTATGGGGGTCACCAGATGCTTCCGATAATATCGATCACAGGTGACCATTTGTGGAAACAAGCAACATTTACAAAGTCAAAACCATCGTACAAGACAGTGGGTGTTTGTAATTTCACCATCAGCTTAAAACAAGCGACCGAGTGGTTGTCAGAAGACTGGGTTCTAATTCTATGGGGACGTTTTACTCAAACCCTACCTCAAAATCTTACCATTTAAACTTTTGATAAAAATAAACGTTCTTACAAGTTAAAACAAAAATCTGTAAGAGAGTTTTTCGCATATCAACGAAAATATCAAAAATAGGAATATTTTAAAATCTGTCTTACAGATTTTGAAAAAAATTGTCTGCAGATCGATGTTGATGTATATTTCAAAATATCAAAAATTGAGCATAGGTCGTACAGCTAGATTTCGAGAAATTTACGACCAAAACAAACGTTTCGTACAATCTCCGAACATGTGCACTAATGCGTACACCACGGCCATTCACTTATCTGCGCGCGCGCCTGCTCGAGCATTACTGACTGCGTGCACGAGGTCAGAGCTTCGTTGGTGTTTGCTCGCGCGGTATTGCTTGCCTGTCACGCGCGCGTAAGGACAAATATTGTCCCTAAAGGCCTGGCTAAACTAGGAAACATTGTTTCCTGTAATGTTTCCAGGGTGGCTAAATTAGCGGGAAGCAAACAATATGTTTTCCTGCCCCGGTGGCTAAACGAGGAAACATTGTTTCGGAAACAAAGGGTCACGCATGCGCATTGTGATACGCTCGCCGGTCCGCTTGCCGTTGCTAGGAAACATTTTTAATGAGCAGCACTGGAAACTAGTCAACATTGCTTTCATGGTGACTAAACTGGGAAACATACGTTTCAGAAGCAAAATTTGTGTCCGGGAAGCAAAAATGTTTTTGACTTGAGGCAAAAACATTTTCTTGTTTCCGAGCAGCAAAATTTGTTTCCGCAACATATGTTTCCCGCGTGGCTAAACTGGGAAACATTTGCCTTCGCAGCAATGTTTCCGCAACAATGTTTCCTAGTTTAGCCAGGCCTTTAAACTGTAATCGGCCACGCGTGAGGTGAACACGCTAAGGGGAGAGATGGTCCTTTTGCGCGTTCCCCTCTCGCGCGAGTCCTCGAAATGTCGCTCTTTTAATAAACTTTGAGAAAGTCTAAAACAGTTGATTTTCTCTAATTTCTTCGAAACCAAGCTTAAGCCGAAATTTATAGCTTCCTGCACATTCATTTCTTGAGCTCGTGAGCAAACAAAACAAAACTGAGCAGAGGATCAAAGTGTCCCAGATAATTTCGTCATACAAATTAACACTCTCTGGTTAGATATCATTTCCGACAGACCCCCGACACATCACTGAGCTAAAAAATGGCGCGCTGCAGGTAAGAAAGGTCCGTTCCCCACCTGACAGGAAACTAAAAGAAAACGGTCTTTGAGAAAGTCTGCATGAAACACAACAAAGTACTTGACATTTTGGCAAATACTGGTACGTTACACAAACTACCCCCTACTGTAAACCCACTGACAAATATCAAAAACCATACACGACAACGGCAAAACCACAGCGACAAATCAGTGAAAAGTGCCGGATCTTTCGTAGATCTGGATCAGTAAAAATCTTGTAATAGGTAAAAACGGCAAACTGATCCTTACGGCAAGGAGAAGAGATTAAGACGGAAGCGAAATAAAAAACAAACAGTTGACAAATATCAATACTGCTGCACTACTTAATCATCTTCTTCAGTTGGCATTTAAAAAAAGGTAACTCTTTATTGCAGTCTTGCTCATGTCCTACACCCGCGTATCCTGTGATCAGGCAACTTCGTCCTCACGTTCTTCTCCGGTTTTTCAAGATGGCGGGTTTTGAATTTGAAAAACGGATAAGACCCTGTCGGTTTAATGAAAACGCGTTTAGAAAACCAGTAAATTTTTTTTGAAATTCAAAACCATCAGGATAAATAAAGGAAATCGTCAATACAGATCAAAAAGTAAGAAAAATATCGGGAGAAGTATAGCTTTGAAAGAACACCGTCAAGAAAGTCATTAAACGAATAGCGTAAGTTTGGTTATTAACTACAATCTAGCACAAGGAAACACAAGAACATCAGTTAAAATATTACTTCGCATAAAAAACCCCGTCTTCACTCCTTAAAGAACTGTAAAGAAATCTTCAAAGAAACATCTATTGAATGATATCGTCTATTTCCTAACCTTCGTGACTTACTTCAGTACACGCTCTTTCACTTCAATTGTCATCTCCCCCAATGCTTTTACTTTTGGCCAAAATATGGCATCGCTTTCCGAACCGGCTCGAAAATGGGAATACACCGTACAGTTTCAACCTACGAACGAAAATAGACAAAATTTAACACCCTATGTGGAGCCGCAACTCAACCACTTTGATTTAAATGCATGATTAAATGTGAAAAATGCGGTAACAAGCAATATATTAAACAAAGAAAACGCACACTTGGCAAACTATTTATTGAACACAGACAGGCCACTAACAACCGCTATGTCACGATGATTCATCTGCTGTAGATAGTAGTTTTAAATTTATCTTCAACATGCCAGGGCAGTGCATTACAACATACATAGAACTTACTTCTGGAGTTACTACCAAAGATGACAATATGCCGTAAACTACGAAAGATGGATACCCTCTGCTATGCAAGAGAAATCTGAGAGAAACCTATCTCACTCAGTCATAGAGCCGTGAAAAAATATATGTTTTACGTACACCTACTAATGAACACTGAATTACTTTATAGTCTACAATTATTTATTAGAACACGGCATGGTTTGTATATTCTACATATAGTTTTGTGGCTTAGTGTAAATCTGATATTTCTTATAAACGTCATGTCATTCCAAATTACCCACTCATATATCTGTGGCCTATATTCAAATTTTAAGAGCCGTTGTATTGAAAGAATATCGGATCGGAAACGAGAAGTACCAATATTTAACGTAGGTGTGTTGAATAGCCTGTGTATTTTTAAAAGCAGTGTAACAACTTTGAAAAAAAAAACTGTTTGTTAGATCAATATAGCGGTTGCAATTGAATGTTGTTATTCCAAAACCAAAATTATTACTCAAGCCAATCACAACAGACGTAGATAATCAGATAAGCCGATCAGAACTCGGAGCAAAGCATAGCCGACGCCAAGTCCGGAAAAAAACTTGAGAGAGAGTCACGATTGGTTTTGGTTTTACTTCTGCGGAAAGCGCAGTTTTCAATTGAGTGTCAAAAGTAATTACACAATTGCTTTGGTTTCTCATTGCTACGCTTTGTGATTGGCTAAAAAATCGCGCGCCACTTTCTCGACCAATCAGACGTAAAACCAAAACCAATCGTGACTTGCTCGCACGCGTTTTCCCGCGCTTGGCGCCGCCGACATGTATTTGCTTCGAGCTCTGATTGGTTCATTGGATTGTTTACGACTGCTGTGATTGGTCAGAGTAATAACTTTGGTTTTGGTTTTACAACACTCAATTGAAAACTGCTCTAAAACTTTGAATTTGGTTTTTACAAAAGTATCAACTGAGTTGAAAATTGGCAACCGTAAAAACATTAAAAAGCTGACTTCTCGAGCGGGGTCATCGAAACGCTCTGACGAAGGGCTAGCGCTCGAAACGTCAGCTTAATTCTTAATCTTATGACGGTGGACAATTTATCTTGTCAACCGTGAGTTTATAAAACCAAATTTTCAAGTTTCACTACCCACCGACCTAGCACTTACTTCTGATTGGTTGAGAAAATGGCGCGATTTGTTTAGCCAATCACAAAGCGTAGCTATAAACCACATTTTTAGCTAAAACCCAAGCAAAGCGTACTTCCGACCCAGGCTTCCGACCGTAAAAAGATTTAAAAGCAGACGTTTCGAAGGCTAGGTTTCGTCAAAGCGATCCGCTCTGACGTAGGGGTAGCGCTCTGGAAACTGTCAGCTTTTGAATTCTTTTACGGTGGCCAATTTACCTTATCAACTCAGAAAATAAAACAAAATTTTCATGTTTCACTCCCCGCACCGAGGTTAAGCCTAAAGAATACCGTTCGGAAGGACGTCGGACACCTTATTGAAACTTATATAACAGAGTAACTGGAAAGCTTTCAGTTGATGTTATGGGTAGCAGTTTATATAGTTAAATTTAGGCCTGAACAACCCGAGAAGCTAGGTGGTACAGTGGTACAGTGGTACGGAAGGCTATCTAAGCCTAAGCCTAGCTGAGATCACAGGTTCAATCCTGAGTGGGGGATTTTAGATTTTCTTTTTTACACTTAAAAATTTATTGAAAATAAAATTCTAAGTGTCGACATTACGTTATATCAGTCTTAATAAGGTGTCCGACGTCCCTCTAAACGGTATTCTTTAGGCACAACCCCGCACCGACGCAGCACCACAGTTTTTTTTTTGAAACTCACCCCTTTCTTCTGATTGGTTAAGAAAGTGGCGCTATTTGTTTAACCAATCACATAACGTAGCAACACAAAACCAATGCAAAGCAAACCGACTCTCGATAATTGAAAAGTGCTTCAAAATGAAAGGACGAGATCAATAAGAGAGACACTGCTTGAACTCGTGGATTTCTTGACATCTTTTAGCTCAATGTCGATTATATCAAGGATTTTCTTGAAAATGTTCGTCTTAAGGCAGGACTTCACCTGAATGCGATGTTTCCGCCACTTAACATGGCTTTAATGGAAATATCTCGTTCATCTTTCAAGCAATCCAAAAACCCTTCACTGATATCATGAATCTATGTTGTGGGATGTTTTGTAAATTGTTGGTGTTCCAAAACTCAGTGCTTTCTCCTATCCCTTCTTAAAACCTCTTAAAATTTCATTAAAATTCAGGTAGACCCCCGCCTTAAGTTCTCTAGTGATTTAGTTGAGATCCCACGCGAGTGGAACACCATATACTTATTACAGAACTCTTAAGAGTTCCAATAAGAACGAAACAGCTGTCCACGGTTGCGATCCTAGAGGGTCGTGAAGGGGTAAAATGAGAACTGGGATTAGCCTTATTTTGGACTAGGAAAATGGGATTTACACACTGGGACTGGGATTTAGCCACTGGGAATGGGATGAACAATTATAAAATGGGAATGGGATTTCTTTTCTTCAGCGGTCTTTGCTCCAATATTTTGAAATATAAAAATAAAATTTCGTAGCAATAGACCTTGCACTCCTCAGTAGAGACAGTAGAAACCGTGAAATCAATATTTTTCGCCTTCGCGACCGCGGTCTAGCTACCAGGCTTACACGGTTGCATAGTTAGAGGGTCGTGAAGGGGTAAAATGGGAACTGGGATTTGGGCCAAATTTAGGCTGGGAACTGGGATTTGGTACCCCCCTTCACGACCCTCATCCTACTTTATCGGTTTCTGTCATGATGGGGTCTCGCAAGGTCTATTTTTTCACGTAATCAGATCAGCCCTTCAGTTTATTGTATGTTTGTTCATTTTTTGGCTGGTTAGGTCTCTCGCAGATTCTACGAATAGCAGCATTATCGTCATTATCGTTTGCGGTCCTTTGCAGATTTTACTTTTATCGCGTTCGAAGAACGCAATTCTAATTTGGTTCGTGTTGGTTGTCCTGTGGTTTGCATGCAGTAAAATTTGAGATTTTTTGGTAGACGGTCTTCCAAATGGCCGCCTCTATTGGTTTTTTCAGGGGCTCATTTCCGCCGGAAGTTCCTTCGAACGCGTCTCCCTGATCTCCGATTACTGCTAGTTTAATTTTTGTGGAGACACGGTGGTCTAGTGGTTAGCGCGTCGGACTTTCAACCTGAAGGTCGGTGGTTCGAAGCCTGGTCTCTGTCGTCGTGTTGTTTCCTTAGACAAGAAACTTTACTCCACACTGTCCCTCTCCACCCAGGTGTATAAATGGGTACCGGCGACAAAATGCTGGGGGTAACCCTGCGATGGACTAGCATCCCATCCAGGGGTGAGTAGCAATACTCCTAGTCGCTTCATGCTACAGAAACCGGGTTAAGCTCCGGCCGTGTGGACCATCTGGCTCGTGTGCGACTTTACTTTACTTTACTTTACTAATTTTTATACAGGGAGACGGAAATATCAAATGATTACTTGAAGCAAGTAAGTAAGTAACGATTTTTCCAAGACACCGAGAGAACAGAGAACTTGGTAGACAGACACTTTATTTATACACTGTGGATATAAATCATCATTTCTGTTGGGGTCATGGGGAGGAAAGGAAAGGCGAAACGTCACGCGATGCCAGAGATAACTGAATCCAAAGGAGGATATTACCGTCTTCCCAGCGTGCTTTGGGTGAAATTCGGGTGAATGACTTCCGGTGGACCGAAGAACGCACTATTTGAGTCAAAGTTTTACATGGATTTCCTCGATTTAATGTGAAGGCATGGAAGTAAAACAATAAGTACCTTATTCGTCTATTAATTAAGTGCCTGGAAATGTTTTTCTTAAAGTGAAGAGGACCTTTACTGAATTCCTAGGAACAGGCTATTATATATATAAGATGAAGGAGGGGGTGAGGGCATGGGTTCGAATCCCGTTCAAGCCTGAATTTTTTTCAGGTTGCTTTTTCAACTGCTTAAGTTGAGAGCACACTGCGAGGATCACAAAATTTCACTCATGTTTATTCGCAGTTCAAATATATGGTTTTCATATATTCACATTCAGATGTTGCTCTGCTGACCAAACGAAACGAGGGCTCTGGGGACGAGAATGCGCCAACTGGGCGCCGACTGCTGTTTAACGAATATTGAACGGTGTAAGTAGGCCTTTCATTTCAACATGTCGAACGTTATATTATTTGAACGAAAATAGAGACAGGCTCTATTCCATAGAAGAAAACAGTTGCAACTTGTTGAACGACGTCAATCGCCAATTTTAAAATGTGTTTGCTACTCATTCAACACTACGAGTGGGAACATCGTTGAACGATGTCAGTCGAATCATGTATCATTCACTTTAGATTCAAGCTCTTGGTTTCCGAGACGCGTTCTACAAGGATCAATTACTACATGCTGTTCAGTCTCATGTATAAAAGGAACAAAAACAATGGAACACCTGTTCTTGTTAGAAGACCATGCTTATTTTTTATGTTGCACTAGATAAACCCCATTCAACCCCCCTCCCCCATACACCCCCTCCTCCTCCCGGGCTTACAACGTTAAACAAATAGACTCCACTGATTTTGCTGTACATCTGTTCAGTTATAGAGTAGTTTTCAATTGAGTGTCGTAAAACCAAAAGCAAAGTAATTAGTCTGACCAATCACAGCAGTCGTAAACAATCCAATGAACCAATCAGAGCTCGAAGCAATTACATGTCGGCGGCGTCAAGCGCGGGAAAACGCGTGCGAGCAAGTCACGATTGGTTTTGGTTTTACTTCTGATTGGTCGAGAAAGTGGCGCGAGATTTTTTAGCCAATCAGAAAGCGTAGCAATGCAAAACCAAAGCAGTTGTGTAATTACTTTCGACACTCAATTGTAAACTGCTCTATCATAGATAACTTCAAAATGTGTAAGAAAAAAAGTCACTGATGTTCCGTACCACGCGCTTCCACCGTGTTATAACTGAACAGGCACACGGCAAAAATGATTCGCTAAGAAAACAATAGATTTGTCCCGCTGGGATAGGGATTAGGGATAGGGGAATTGTTCAAGTGATATATCAATTGTATCGTTCGCCAATCACAGACATCGTTTGGACAGCTACGACCAAAACTGTCAGTAATGTTTGACGAAAACAGAGAAAACAAATTCTCCATGACGTCAGCTGTGCGTCTCTACTCTAATAGATCATAGGTAATGACCAATCATAATGCGCGTACAATTCAGTATGTTGTATTTGTCAAAAATCCAAGATGGCGGCAACTAATAAAGGAAACCATTTACATGTAAGTGCACTCTGATTGGTCAAAACCGCTAAATCCGTCCATCTGATTGGCCCAGATCGGTTTTGAGCGACATTCGGTTTGGATTCGAATGAAGCGCGCGAGGTCACTCAACAGCGATGAACAAAGAGAAATGCACGTTTTTGGGAGCTTCTTTTGATATTCAAATTTTGTTCTAGCGTCACTTGGGTATGTCGAGGTAAGCCGTGTAAATTGCAGCTGAATGACGTATTTTTCCATGCAGTTGTTTATCTTTGTACTTGCTTTCTTTGTTCGATGGAACTCAGATCAGGCCAGATCGGTAAACAAAGAAGAATCAACGACGACAAGGCATGTTTGAAGGTATGGAAACCTTTATTTCTCTTAATTTGTCAGGATATTATGCGCGATTTGACGAGTTTTGAATTTCTGTATAATTAAACTGCTGTGTTTTTGCACAATAATACTCGAGCTAAAAAAAAGTTCGACCCGGAATTCGACATTCGATCACTCGTCGAGACGCAATTTCGTTTTCGTAACAGACTTTTGTCAAGCTGAGCGCTGTCTCTTGTGTACAGCACTTCATCGTCTTGTTATAGTCATCCATCTTTGTGATAGTAGTTGAGACAGAACAATCTTTTAAACGACAATTAGGTTTGTTGTAAACATTGTTTCATCCGTGACACATATAATTCAAAGCAATTTAGCGACAGATATTGGCTCTTTGGCCAAAGCCAAAAATTATTCATTGTGTAAAGTAAGCTGATTCGTCTTGTTGAATTGACAATATGAAGGAAGTCATGAACTTCGTTAGAGAACGGCATAGGTTTTCAAAGACGTGAAACGAGTGATTATTGCACCAGTTGAGGGGATTAGAAAGCATCCAAGCCTTTTTCAGCGCTCAATGAATATAAGACAGCGAGAACGATACCTACTCTCGAGGTGAGTTTTAATATTATCTTGGTCGATTTATTCTGTCACATAGCAGATTAACAATTGTAGATGTCAACTCACAAATTAAGCTTAACTCTACCAGCATATGTTGTCGACATTTTCCTGAATAGAGAACAGCTTTTCAATGCTTTTAAGGCGGAGAAATGGGTGTAAAAAAGTCATGAAATAATCTGCATTTTTTCAGTTCTTTTGCTTTGTCGCCTCTGGGCATCGTTTCATTTTGATATTGTGATTAAAAATTCATAGGAAATAGAAACCACAATAAAGTGGCACAACTCATTGTGAATATGTGATTTGAACTCACGTAGAAAAATAGCAGATGTCCACAGCTGGTATTTCACAAATCTTCGATCAGTGACCTTTTCGCGAAACAGGAATTTTCGCTATGTTGTTTTGAGATGGTAGGATTTTTCCGCCTAAAGAGTACTGCTTCATTTCTGAACATTTCTTTCCCGAGACAAACGTCAACTGTTTTTAGACATCCTAAATTATTTATACTTGTTTGACTGAGGAAATCGCATTGTTTTGGTGGTATATTTTGGTAAGTACAGGACATTTCCTCCAAAATACCGGCAGTTGTGAGGTAGCAAGTAACCGCTGTATGTAGAATTTTTTTTCAGTGCCATTACGTGACTGAATGGATCAATCTCTTTCTTTTGTGAAGCGTGATAATTTAAGCAACAGCTGTAGCTGTGGTAATTAATTGCCTCGATGATTTGAACAAAACTGTTTGTATAAATTTTCCCTCTTTTAATGTCACTTTTGTTTTTATTCAACACCTTATCCTAACCAGGCAACACCTTTTCCAGTTAATTCAAAGAAGGATTTTGTTTCCTCTGTTGTTGTCTTAGTTACGAAAATAAGAAACTATTTTGTATTTCTGACGCAGAAGGAATAATTTATAGATAAAAGATTTAATTGTTGGGTGTTCAGATGTGTACGTAGGTGGAATTGTAAACAATTGTTGTATCCAGTATTTTCATGCAAGTTACCCGGTTAACTCCCAAGAGTGTCAAATATCAAAATAAAAGAAAAATCCCAAATTTCATGCTGTAAAATATTAAAAAGCAAATGGTACCATGCGAAAGTACTGGTAAAGAGGTTTCATTTGAATGGTCACACTATAGGATTTTGTCCACCGACTCAAAAGTTACTACTACATACATGTATAATGTGTCTCCATAATTGAATGGGCCTTAATCACGTCCCGTCATTTTGTATAAAAACAAAAGATTTACCCCCAAGCCTCGCAGTGAAAAAGTTGGGAACGTGAGAACGAGGTTAAGCAGGGGAAAACAAAGCATTTTATTCTCCTAGCAGGGAATCAACATGGCCACTGCGTGATAAAGGCCCATATGGGAGTGAACGAGAAAAGACAATCTTGAATTTGAAGATTTAAGCTATCCAAGTCACTTAAAAACGCAGGCAGGGTATCTATGCAACGAAAATGAACAACATTTAATGTAAACATTGAAACTCAAAATATCTTGAAATATAACCAAACACAGAACTTTGTTGGTATAGAATCCTTCCAGAATGTTGTTCTAGAGTTTTAACAGATATTGTTCGGATATTGCCACTTGTCAATTTTTAGCATTTGAAGGGTTCCGGGACGGAACATCATACGTGACATTTTGGTAGGTTTTGATAAAACTTTGGTTTTAGTCTTTAAAAAAAGATGCTTGTGTTGAAGTAATTACTTATTCTTGTTAAAGTATTAAAACAGTTCCAACAAGCCCTAAAATACTGAGCCTACAGAGTAAGGCTGTTGCCAAAGATCAATTTCAAGAAGCCCTTCAAGCCCAAAGTTTATAAGAAGTTAGGAACCCAAGCTGTGAAAATTGTTAGATACCCTAGCCAAAAATTAGGTGCCCGGATCAATTCCTTTGATGCTCCAGGCTTAACAGTAAATTGTTGAGAATTCATTGAACAGGATAGGTTTTTGGGGGAAGGGTTGGCGGAGGATAGCAACTTTCACTTAAATTTACACGATACACTCATTATTTCGATAGGAGAGAGTTTTTTTGTTGAGTCCTTGAACAAAATTTAATTAACAGCTGATGTTCTTACCCGCAGAACCTTTCATTTGTTGCAATCTGCTATTTTTATAATTTCCTCAGAAAGGACTTCAAATATAATAGGACTATTTCCATACATGTATATTAAAATAATTTTTCATTGGATCCGAGGTTTAGGGGAATAAAACAAAAGAAATCACATTGAGGTTCCAGAGTGAATAAATAATTTATTTTGTTTTATTTCCCAAAGCCTCGGAGTCAAGTTTGAAGTTTAATAATTACTGTATATTGAAAATGGTCTATTTTTGTTATTTTTTAATGTTGTAAAACAACACATGTATATCTTCTTTGTGCCAAGTTAGTGGCACAAGGAAGTTGAAAATGTTTTTTTTTTCCATTTTCAGTGTATTTGTAGGTTTTTTTCTCACACAAGTTTTCCGATGACAATTAATATTAACATGTTAGAAAACTTTCATAAGAGCACGTGGTAAACGATAAATATGTGATTGAGTATTAATGTTTTGAGCTTATAAGGATCAAAAACATAAACCCTACATGATTTGAAACTTATTACCAGCTACAATATTCTGATATTGGTGATAAAGATGTTATCAAGATTTTTTTGATATAGACACTTATGTCACAACCTCCCACAGAGAAAATAAACTCCACAAGAATGTTTTCATTTTTCATCCAATTAAAAGATGAATTTGTCAGGTAAAAAAATGTAAATCATAAACTTGCTTACAGTGTATATGCTATTTATTGATTTTCAGTTTTTTTCTTCTTCCCAGAAAGCTTGAATTGCTTTTGTAATGTGTGTAGAATCATATTTTTCATTTTTCTTGAAAAGACCAACTGGGTTTTATCATTCGTGATTTCAACTTTTCACCCCACAAGATATTTGTTTCCAGTCAGGTGTATATAAATATTATGTTGTGTTTTAAATTAATGCACTAGTTACACATTTGAAATTATTAATTAGTTGTTAGCTGTGATTGTAAATCTCATTGTTCCAAGAATGATGTGTCCATGCAACACTGTCATGCTCAGCCAGGGCTTTGTTCTAAGAAAAACATACAGGATACCCAACATTTAAGCTTGGGCAATCATTTTAAGTTTTCTTTTGTTACTCAAAGATAGATTTAAGTTAATGGTGTGGGACTGTGACAAACTGCTAGGGTACAAGAATGGATCACACTTGTTTTTTTTTTGTAAGTTTAATGCTCTGTTATGCATAAAATACTTTGTTTGGTTCGTGTAAACAGTAACCTTTTAACGACCTTTAACACTGAAACTTCCTGAAAGTGACAGTTGAATTTTAAGTTAAATTACATTGTCATTGTTATCAGAGGATGCTGCTACACAAGGTGTTATTTTTCACAACAGCATGCATATTTTAGCAGTGGTTTGCTAATTTGTCTGCAGAGAAAATGGACTTAGTAACCTGATCCCTATTCTGGAGGTAGTTTTGTAGGGAAACGAAACAGTGGTAGTTAGTTACTGTGGGTGGCATTTTGCATTGCAAAATAATTTATGTAGAGCAACATCTTCAAGCTTGACGAGGTAAGTTTAACATGCTTTGTTGAAAAAGCCTTTGAAAGATGGCGCAATAATCTTGTATAACTTGATTGCTCTTACATTTTAATTTGGAATGAATCAATGGTTTAACTTCTTATTATTAGAAGTAACCTTAGGCTATCATTCCAAATTAAAATGTTGTTAAAAAGTACTAAGTTACATTTTAGCACCGTAAGATCATTAGATGTGCTTTTTCAACACCAGTAATAGTTAATTTGAAATTGATGTTGATCAACTTGAAAACAGTAGGCTCATCAAAACATTTTTAAGTTACAGTCTACCAAATTCAATTGTGAAGATCTGTTTCACCGCATTTTTTTGAGGTCATGTCACCTTTGTTAAATAATATTGCAGTTTTTAAAACTAGCAGTAATCAAAGATTAATAAGTGCGTTCGAAGTTCAATGAATTTAGCTAAAATCATAGGAAGAAGATAGGAGCAAATTAGTTGAGACATTAATTGAGAAACACGAAGTATCTAAACAGCAACATGAACAACAGTAATTTTAATAGTGAAACCAAAAAATGTAACAAAACATGTCTATCTACTTAGTTACAATGTAGTTCAGATACTGATTATGCTAGACTAATTTTGTAACGGTAACATAAATAATAGTATAAACTCGAATACTGTAGTTGCAAGGGAAAATGTAACAAAACATGTAAATTTGGCGCAATGGCCACCAAGTACAAAGACTCAGTTTGTTTGGTTTGTATTTGTGACCGCTATGGGTCAAAGCACAATGACTTGGTTGATTTGTAATCGGTTGATTTGCTTTGTTGTTCGACAAACTCGAGGACATTAATTCGAAGCAGGACAGCAGCGAAGGTCTTCGGTTTGCCACCAAGTACAATGACTCGGTTTGTATGGTTTGTATTTGTGACCGCTATGGGTCAGAGTAATCGGTTGATTTACTTTGTTAGTCTTTGTTGTTCGGCAAACTCGAGGACATTAATTCAAAGCAGGACAGCAGGGAAGATCTTCGGTTTGTTGTAGTTGGGACGCCGATGTCGGGCTTTCCACATGCTCTTGGAGTACTAATAACTTTCCTGGTAAGACTTTGACAAGTTGAACCGATGAATTTTTTAAGAAAAATCGCATGGAGTTTGAGAAAAATGATTGCACTTACCGAATAATCCAAAGATATCTACACTACGGACGCACGAGGTATTTTTCAGCTGAAAAGGTGGAGCCGCAATTTCTTTGGCCAGTTTTTGGGCTTAAAATTGGTGCGCGCGCATAATAATTATTCAAAATGGCGCAGATTTTGAACATCGCCCGTTGAACCAAAAAATCTCGATTCTTCACGCCTGGCATGCACAGGTATCCCATCGTCCACAGGATCCCCAAATCCGGTTGAAATTAGGATGGCGTTCTCCTAACGTCGAACGCAATTACTGAGCATTTGAAGAGATGACAGAGTTATTTCTGGTGAGAAATGTTGGGGTACATTTTGTTTTTATATGCTTTTTCTTAATTTGCAAACTTTCTCATAAAAACTTGATTGTTTCTTTCAAATTCCTGTGTTACTATTACAAAACAACATTATCTTGTTATAACATTGGTATGTTAAAAAAAAATCTTCAAGTATGTAAAGAAATAATTATTGAACATTTCAATGACAAAATAGGCCTATTTCGATATATTAAATTCTTACTTGGCTCTGAGACCTAGGGGAATAACACAAAAGAAATGACATGGAGGTTCAGCGGTAATAAATAATTGATTTTGTTTTATTTCCCTTAGCCTTGAAGTCAAGTTATAATTTTAATATTTTTTGAAATTGGCCTATTGCGATGTCATGTCTAGAAGTACAACCGTTTTGAGTTCCAAGAACACCAGCTGATTTAGGTTCATAACATTTGAAAAGAACTGAGTGAACGTCCTGGAGAACAGGAATGTTCTAGAGAACATTCAGCTGCAGTGTAGCCCCTATGACTTCCTATCACCGATAGGAGTCATATTTTTGAATTTTCCTTCTCAGCTAAAATGGTCATCTTTGAGAAGTACATGTAATATACCAGACACAAGGAAGAGTGTTTTGTCAGGATTTGCTGATAAGTGGGTTAAAAAAACGAGACGCAGCCTAGTTTTTGTAACTCACAGACTTTGAGGTGTCTGGGAACCTAATCAAACACTCTTTTGAGTGTTTGATAATAGATTCTCCAAAAAAAAAAACCGAATAAAATCGGTGAAATCTATGCTTATTAAGATCGGGTTTCCAATCCACTGTCATGCTTAGGATTTTCCTTGTTATTAATGAGTTTGAGAAATGCATTTGAAGGCAGTGGGTGAGATGTTTATTAGTTCTAAATTGAACAGTTTGTTAAAAGTGCCCTAAAAACCCAGCAGATGAGCTGCACTTGAAGCTGGAAGTTTGGATCTAACTCTTGATAACTTTAGTCTCCAAATATCTGATTAAGGGATCACCTCTTGTGCCTCCCTTGAGAGATTCAGGGCGTGGCTTGTAGTGCTAAGGGGAGGCCTTCACATGATGTGGCCAATACTTGTATGTGCTCATATAAAATGAGAGAATAGGCCACTTCGAAAAATACCATAATACCAGTAATCTTTTATGTGCAGGCTCTGGGGTGTAATTATTCAAGTCTTCTTTGTTAGAATGGCACAATGGAATTCAGAGTACATGTAGGAATACTAGGACATAGCATTGTGTGTTTGTATACAAATGTGCACCATATGCAAATTTCCAAGAAGTTGAAGCATAGCATGTGCAGTTTGTGCTGAAAAGAAAAGAAAAGAAATTCGAAAAATTAGGCTTACATCAAGTACCACCCAAACCTGCACTTTAAGAAGTTTTATGGTATTTTTCGAAGTGGCCTATTATGTCAAAAAATACAGGCCTCCTTTGAAAAGCATGTGTCTACTGCACACTACTAACAACCTTTCTTTTATTGAAATTTTGGGGTCTACCCTAGCTTTATAGTTTTTTAAGTTGAAGCCAACTCTTCTAGGTTGCCAACTCTACTAAGGGTCACCTGGTTGATAGCAATGATATTCTTAACCCACACGGCTATCACATGTGGCTATCACATGCGGCTATCACATGCCGCCTTTTTTTTATCATCTTGTCTGATCTTCAGTCAATTTGTCATCAATTTCATGTCAGAACAAAACTATTTAAAGTTTTAGAGGGTTTAATGTTCAAAGTGTTGGCTTTTGCACTAATTTAGTCTGTAGAAAGTGTGGAAGGTCTTTGCATGATTCAGGTCTTGTGCCATTGACCTTAGCGAATTTGATCTCTTTCCTGTTGTATCATTGTTACAGCTTTTACAGATTTCATTGTTACAACTTTTATTGCAGTTGCAACTTTCATTATAGCAACTTATTGTTACAGCTATTTCAGTTTTAGCATAGTGTCTAATTTGTTGTGCACAAGCACAGTAGACAGAAAAATGAGTAAGAACTGAAGTAGCCTGCATGGCAGGCGTAAACAGGGAGGTGGCAGGGGTCGCAAATCAAAGGCTCCTTGCGAGCGAAGTCGTGAATATGAAACAAACATCGGACCTTTTCCTACTCTGCACAAAATAGGTCCTCTTAGATTGTACATATTATGACTACTTCCCTTATGTTGCGGATCCACGTAACAATATCTTTTACCAAACAGAAAAAGGACCTCTAATCCAGAGCGTATAGCAAACACGTGGCAAGTAAAATCCACTGTGATTTTTATCAACAATGCTTTGAAGGTGAATTACAGTCCGTACTGCACAATCTCAGCTCGGCAATGTTTGTCAGCCTCACACGAGGGAATGTGTTTACTAGCAAAAATGAAAATTACGGGACAAACTTACCTTTTTCTTCATTATTAATGTCAGATATCCTTGCCAAACAATAATAACAAGTAAAAGACCCCCAACGTTTTCCCAAACCGACGTTTCATCTCATCGAATATTCGTAAACACAAGGATCGTAATGGCGGACGTATGGTTTACTCTCATGTACTCCATGTATGCTTACCGAAGTGTAACATATCAACAATTTAATATAAATTTAATATAAAGTTTACGATGAGCGAGTGACTTTTTCCAGTAACCGCGATAAGTCGTATTCACGACTTAAAAAGGAGAGGGGGAGAAGGGAAGGAACGCTTGCTATAAGAACCTGGCTATCCGATTTCCACCAATTAAATTATGTTAACTGTCAATACATTCACCAATCAGAAACCGACACGCACTTTTCCACATGGCTGGCTTCACAGGGAATTTACTATGTTTACCGCCCAGCGCAAATTAGCCAATCAGAATTTTGCTGCTGCCTGCGTCCACAGAAATGAACACAGAGGGTCTTTATTGCAGGCATTCTTTCCCTCTCTTCCTAATTCCTCAGTTCCCCGTCTCCCTGACGCCTGCTGTGCAGGCTTAGAAGAAGAAACAATAACTACAAATTTTAATTCATGTTGCATCTAACACTATTACTATAAATGATGTCTACTCAACAGACACAGATGTCAAAATCTTTAAATTCAAGTACAAAAGAAAAGTTGGATTCAAGTCTTACATGTAGAAGGAAATCAAGTCTTGAAAGGTCTTTACGATCTCTCAGGGTATGATCATGTCTGATTTTAGTTTTACAGATGCTTTAAAGATGTTTTCTAATGTGTGTTTCCAGAAAATATCCATATTTCCAGTTCCACCATGGAAGGTTACAGTATGTATCATACTTGCCAACTTTTTCCGAGTGATAGGTGTGAGAATTTTTTCGTGGGAGTGCCAGGATTTCCGAAGGTAAACCGACCAAATCCGAAGACAACCCGATATATTCTGAAGATGTTCCGAAGAATTTGGGAGTTTCCATGGACCTCAGACCTCCATTTAATGATATCATGATCATGCGATCAGTTAAGGCTGATAGCTCAAATCTGTAAGTTAGGCGTGAGAAATTGCGCCACAGGTGTGAGATTGGAGTTTGGGTCTTGCAGGCGTGAGACTCATGCCTAAGGCGTGTGACTTGGCAGGTATAGGTTATTGGAAGTTTGAAGGGGTGGGTCTCAAAAGCCAAAGTTTTTAAAGGAAAGTATGAAGCCAAACTGGAATTTCCAGAGGGGGGGGGGGGGGGGACTGAAAAACCTTCTGTGGGGGGAGGGGTTATGGATATCTTCTGGAACAACACAACAATAATAATCTGTTGCAGATGAATGAGTGGACAGCACACATATGTCCTCTCTATGTTGTATTTCCAGTGAAATCAGACTTCACCTCATAAAGGCGCCTCTGGCTGCCGCTTTCAGTCAATTTTGATCTCACTGTTACTCACCCAACCCATGATATGTGAAGTGAAATGTGAAAATAACTGGCAAGGCATGACCACACACCGGGGTCTATGTCCTCTACTCTTTTCGAACAGAGGAGTATTACCAAGTATTACCAGGTACCAGAAAGGCGAGGAGAAGGCAGAATTCTGGTGTGTGCAGTGCTCTCTCTCCATGTGCTTTGCACATGTACCCCATTCCCCTTACTGTCCCATTTCTAGCACCTTCCACGCAGACTTTATAACCTGCAAAAACAGAGCAACCTCTCATCACTTCAGGGCCCAGTTGTTCAAAAGCCGATTAGTGCTAATCTAGGATTAAAGTTAACCCATGGTTTAATTTCTGTTGTTTAAAATTGTTTTCAAAAGCTAATTTTAATTAATTTTAATTATAATTTTAATTAGAGGCGAAGACAAGTCAAAGTCGAAACTGAAGGCCAAAAAAAGTCTTTAGAAATCATTTCATCGATTAGTAAATTTAACTGGATTAAAGATTGACGCTAATCTTGGGTTAGCTTAATCGTGCTTTGAACAACCCGGCCCTGATGTATGGTTAGGAGTCTTTGAGTAAATGCCTGTAGCAGACAGAAGCAACAAGTGTCTGTATTCTCACAGGAGAGACAGAGAGTTTTCTCTCTCTTCCCATGCTTTGCATCTTCTCATGGAAGGTGACTATTGTGTCTGCTCACTGTTTTTTTTCTTACTCAATTAATTTTATTCTTGCTTGAAAATCCTAAGAAAAAAGGGACACTACTGATAGCTTAAAACTCAATAAAATTATTAAACTTAGTACATATAAATTTACTTAGTAATATTTTCAACTTTTGATACAGATCACTTTGTCATACAATTTATAATATTATAACATTGTATAACTTTTTCAAGGTAATAATCTAGAAATTTGTTTTACAGATTAAAGGTGGCAGTCATTTAAATCTTAGAAACCTTGACCTCAAGGATATCAAGGTACTGTAAAAATGGAGTCACAGTTATTTTGGATTCCCAAGCTGGCAGGATATGGGAGAAATAAGGAAAAGTTGCAATATTTTGCAATATTTAGAAAAGTTCAAGATATGAGACCTGCCAAGGTTGGGCTTGAATAGACCAATATCACGCTAGCATGGCATGAAAATATATTTAATTTAATGGGGAAAAGAGTCCAGTATCAATTTCAGCACATCAATATTAGTAAAAGTGTAAAGTTTCGTAAAGATTGCTCGTACACTGACGGAGATATGAACTTTTGAAACTAAGTACTCTGGCCTAATTTTTACAAAGAAATGTATGGGAAAAACACTAAAACGAGGCTGGACGGGCAATCTATGCCCGTCCAGCCAACGAAGCTTGTAAAGTGTGGAGTTGTTCATTCACTATTTGCGAATTAAGTCAAAACAATTTTCAGCTCTGGGTGGTTTTCTTAAGATTATTTTGTGGACTTGTAAGACAAATCTATAAACTGGTGGTGTTCGGATTACTTTTGGGGCAAGATCATGTAAGATGCATGCCGGTATTTCAGTTGTGGTTTCGAATTCAACCAACATATAGATATATTATCTTTCATGCTCACTTTAAATATCTTGCAATTTTTGCTTTGTGCTGTTGCCTCAGATGTTGTTTGTATATCGCTTAGCCAGATTTAGCTTTAGGGAAAATAATGGAGCGATATTGCATCTTCTGAGCAGATGTTTTGAAATACTAAATGTAAACAAAGATCTTGCCTAGACAATTTCCTCTTGTCCGTTGATCTGATTTTCGAAATAAATATTTGGAAAAAACTACACACAATTGAAAAAAATTGCCCTATTTTTAAAAACAGCATCACAGCAACTTTTGAGTTTACCAACTTCTTTACGCCAAGATCACGAACTTCAAACAAAGTTTGCAATTCAGTTGACAAAATAATGTAATTGGCATATTAGCAGGTAGTTCTGATTTTCCCAACGAACTTGGCAAGTGGCGCGGCCAAAGTAAGCTGAAATCCACTGTAAGCTTGGAAGTGTTGAAGGTGTCAAATAAGTTATGTTTTTGTTGACTTTGTAGAATCAGTTCCGGAAGAGAAAACGCAGTGATCAGCAAGACAGTTCACAGACTATGGATGTTAAGGTTTGTTGACAAGCTAAGAACGGGACAGTGTGTCTTGGCTGATATATTGTGTTGTCATGATTTTTGTCAGGAGCTTGCTTTAAATGTGCTTTGTTATTTTGAAATAATGAGGAAAAAAATCATCAAAACTGATGAACCTAAAGAAATATGAACAAAAGAGACAAATAATGGCTTAAAAACTCAAAATTCCACCAGAATGACAATTTTGATTTCTTGACCACCTGTCACCAAATCACACTTCATGATCTGTAATCCACTTCCATCCTTGTAATCCTGCACTTTTTCTCCAAACTACTGCTTCTGTTTTGCCCTTTAGAATCTTTTCAACCAATTTTGTTGTATATTTGGTGGCAGTTCGCGATATATAACATGGAAATTAAGTAAGCAAAATTTCGTTTTTCAGCATGACACTGCTTCTTGAATGTGCCAGCACGATATCCCCTCAAGAATAAGGAATAGCATTACTTGCAAAGAACAGCTTGAAATAATGGATATCGTTAATTCAGGCTACTTAATGAAGTGGAACGAAGACTCAAAATTATATGAAAGGAATGGCGTGCAGGGTTCTTGTTAAGAGCCGGTAACCGGTTCTTTTTACCGTCTATTCACGTGAATGTTACCGGCTATCGTGATGAAAATCATACTGAGATATCCGCTGGATACTGTCCAACAAAATCCATCACTTGAAAAAAAAAATGAACGTACTTGTTCTAAGCAATTTCCTTTTCTAAAATAATGGGAAAATAACTATCCGATTTCATCAATCCAAAAACACATCGTTTGTTGAAAAAATCGTGCCTGTTTTGGTGAAATCTTTTCCTCAAACGCAGCATCAACTTCACGCTCCGCCATATTTGCTTTCCATTCTCCTCGCCGCCAGAAGAAAACTCCCATCATTCCTTGTCAGTGGAACAACATGGCGTCCACGCGTGGTCCCAGACAAAAACATCTTTCAGCTTTTGGTTTTTCATTCCAGCCAAAGCGGCAAAAAAGCGAAAAGAAGAAAAAGGATAAATAGCATTATATGCACCTCTTTTTGAAGTTTACTTTTTGCCGAGTCCAAATTTAATCCAGATTAATCAAGTTCATACAGTATTATTTTGCATGAAAGAAAAATTATTTAACTATGGGACAGGGCAGCCTAGCTCAATAAATTGTGGGCAATCATTGGCTCAAGCATTAACTCACAGGTGTTAAATAGAAATTTATCGCATTATATTAATAATGATATTGAGTAGAAAAAGTGCAATAAACACCAAAGAATTACTCAGGGGTGAGCTCAGACGTGTCTGAGAAATCTTTGAAATGCTCAAAATCCGGGAGCTTCCGCGGATTTTGTCCCCTGGACCCCAGTGGGGGCCTACATACCGGCCCCCGGCTTGAGGGCAGGCAACAAAGTTACCTGCTAATTTGGGCTTATTACCTTCTTTTCAAAAACTTAACAAGAACCCTGGGCGCAGTGAGAATTTTTTCAGCTCGTGAGCTTCTGTATCCAATAGGATTACCCTAACCCTGACCCTAATCTTCTTTGGCACTTTTCCCCCTTTTACTCCCTTTCGCGGTTTTCTGTTATGGTGCAACAAAGCACCACGGGAAGATACCATCCCAGTGGCGGCCTGAATTAATGATATCCATTATTTCAAGCTGCTCTTTGCAAGTAATGCTATTCATTATTTTTGAGGGGATACCATGTTGAATGTGCCCAGTGCTGTATACACTACCTTTGTTTTTCACTGATTCTCCACGAACTCCCTTTTATTATCCTCCATTAAAATAAAATTGTGTAGTTCCAGAAAAAATCCATACCCACCCCATGGAAGGTCATTGGAAATTCCTAGGGGGAGGGGGGTCTTAAAAGCCAACATTTTAGAAGCAAAGTATGAAGCTAAACTGGAATTTCCTGGGGGGACGGGGGGTGATAAACAAAAAATCTTCCGTGGGGGGAGTATGGATATTTTCTGGAACTGCACATTACATGAAGAAAAAAAGGAAACCAAGTCTTGTAATTTTCTGAAATTTATTGTTTCCCTTGATGTTGTTGTTAATACTACCACAGAGCTACCAATAAGCCACAGAGATACCAATAAGCCACATGGTTACCAATAGACCTTTTTCATAATGGCGGGCAAGTTATTTATTCTTTTATATCTATGTTAATTAGACTTAGTGGCCTCGTTAGCATGTGCAAAATTCAAAAGAATTTTTACTCTAAAATGAGGCCAATAGGGCTAATTAACATAGATATAAAAGAATAAATAACTCCTCCGCCATTATGAAAGAGGTCTATAAGCTACAGAGATACCAATAGTCCTCGCCTTTCAGGAGTGGCTGCAAAGGGAAATAACAATACCAGAGCTGGATTTTTTAAAAACTGTTTCAATCTTTTTACCCTTTTTAATGACTATTTGTTTAGATCTTTGATTAACTTGCAAGAAAACTAATATTTTGACCTATTGTTGAAAATTGAGAATAGTGCTAGTGGTACTAGCAACTTTCTTCATCCAATTTATTAGTACAAAATAACCTGGCAGTGTATCTCAATGTTTTTATAAATTAAATGTGTTAATTTGTCAGCATGAAAACTTGTGTTAAAGTTCAAAATCTATTTTAATAAACAAATGCTTTTGTTCTCATTGTGTACTAGAGAATTCTATCTAAAGAGAAATATTGTTTACTTAAAAAGTAAATATTATTTCAAGTATTTTAACTTAATTCCAAGCACATTTTTTTAACAGAATGTAACTTATCTATAAAACAAAACACAAATTGGGTATTTGTATTCCATTTCAATTTATCCTTGTTATTTCGGTGTCAATTTTCCATCTCAGTGAGCTGCTATTTTCATGATTATCTTGATTTATGAAAATATTTTGTGATGTTACATATAAAAGGGGCAATTTCACGGAGAATTTGTTCTTGTTGGTCAAAACTCTACAAAGTATTTGACTAAGTTATCTTTGCACATTCACAGAATGCTCTCAGAGAATCAAAAAGGAAATAGCAAGTGATTCCTCAAAGATAGAACTAAATCATAATCAGATTTTAGCAAATATTTTTCTTAAACACGTGACAAGGAAGGGATTTAAAAAAATTGGCCAATTTTTTCAAGTTGTACTCCCTTTCCATCCAGACAGACAGACAGACACCTTTATTTAAAAAATAAAATTCTATGTTCTCCCAGGGTAGTCCCTTCAGAGGGTTAAAAAACCCCACTGCTATCAATGGGAGCCCTGGGAGAAACATAATTAACTAAATTTAAATGTACAAATAATGAAAAAAATATCTATATAAAAAATATGAATATTAATATAGATATATATATATATATATATATATATATATATATATATATATATACATATATATATATATATATATATATATATATATATATATATATATATATAGACGGTTTTGAAGGTGCTGCCTGAGCCAACGAAAGATGTCATGCCAAAAGGATCACAATAATGGATTCACAGTCCGGATTTTGTGGATATATTAAAAAACTAGTTAAAAAAACCGAAAATGGACAACTTTTGGTATAAAAAATATAAAAATTTAGTTTAAAAACGTTTTGGTCTCTCGACCTTCATCAGTTATACAGACAAGTTACACATGAGACTTAAATACGGTTACAACAATGACTTAATGTTAAACTACTGATAAATTACGTAACAAAAATAAAAGCAAAAATTACAACAATAATACAATAATGTAATTTTTGCTTTTATTTTTGTTGCGTATAACTGATGAAGGTCGAGAGACCGAAACGTTTTTAAACTAAATTTTTATATTTTTTATACCAAAAGTTGTCCATTTTTGGTTTTTTTAACTAGTTTTTTAGATATATATATATACACATATATATATATTACAGTAAAAAAAAGTTAAGAATGCTCCAGGAAAAGAAACTTATTAATAGCTTCAAAGCACTAGTATTCATTTTTTTTTTTCACTAGTATCATAGTAATATTAATAAACATAAAATAATATAAGAATGTTCTCTGGCTAAAATGTTTTAGAAACCGAGCTTTCAGTTGCCTGTACTGGGTAAAAGAGAATGGTAAAGAAAATTAATGCACATGAATTAAAAAAAATGTAAGAAATAAAAATTTATGCATAAGTTGTATAAACAAATTTAAATATGTTTGTCCACAAAATGGTGTTTTGTCTTGGAAAGGGGCAAGAGTTATTGTTTGCCTCGTTGTTTGCCACTGTGTGCCAGAATTCTGTCAATGATAGAAGTGTCTTTATAAGAAAACGTGTGGTTCACATGGAACAGTATTTTAAGGTTTCCATTTATAAAAACCTTTTTTTTTGGCTTTTCAAAATGATACTATAAATGGAGACATACATGTATTGTTCCTTTTAAGTGATTTGATGTCATGACTTTAGCCTATTTAAAAATGTTAAAAGATCACAAGATATTTTCAGATCACTTACTTGGTCACATCATATGACAAACCTAACCTACGTCAAACTGTGTTTAACTCATGGTGTGTGTTTCATGAATGTACACATGAATGTACATGTTGTGTTCAAGTTTTTCTTTTCTTTGAACATTCAAACTGTATGATTTTTGTTTTCCTTTCGTCTCTCCTATTATGGTAATGAAACTGAGACAAAATAAAATTAAACCGGGTTAAAAATGCTCTAACCAAAGAAAAATTTGAACCATAACATACATACACATTCTAAAAGAATAAATGGATTAGCAGAGGCTTATTGTATCACAATGTCAATGACTGTAGCTTCTAGAACATATCAGAAATGGCATCTTGATATGTCAATGTATATACAATTGTTTCTGTAATCATTAAACTTATTTCTTCATACCTTTATAGCAATGACAACAAGCATGATTAAATTGAACTTGATCTGATCACAGACTACAGGAAATTAAGTTTTGTCTTATGAATGACTTAATTGATGACTATGTATTCATTAGTGGACCATAAAGACTTTCAAAAATGTTGTTAAATTGCCACCACAGCTCGTGGCCTCACTTATGTGTGGTTTCCTGTGATGCTGAAATCATCAAATTGGAATTATCTCTGTAAATTGTCTTTTCATTTCAAGGAGCTAAGGAGTATCCAAACTTGTGTCCTGTTGTAGTCAGTGTATCATGTTGCATTTCTGTCTGTCTAATCTAAATTTAACCTTGAACCAGACCTTTGACTGAATTCCTGTGATCGTGTTACACAGCTAAATGAGATCAGCCTTCATGAAGGGAAAAGCTCCGCATTATACTTTGGATCTAATCCAGAGAGCTATGTATTACATGTAGAAAAGTTTTGGTTTGGATGGAAAGGGATTTTTTTTCAACATCTTGGATCTGGTGTTTCAAAGTTACCTGTCAGAGGATATTGTGGATCTAAACAGCTTTTAGTTCAATTATCTCCAGACACTGGCCATTTAGAACTTTACATTGCCTGAGTTCACAAAGAGAGCTTTGGATCGTCCCAATTAGAGTTCACTATGCTTAAGCCGCTTCTTCGCCGGCATAGTATCTCCACTGCTGCACAGTTTTTTGAACCGGCTCCTTCGCCAACTAGAGCAGTTATTCACCAGGTGTTTATTTCAGTTTATATTTTAAAATTTCATGAAACCTAAACTGGGTTGTTTGCGTTAGAAACAAAAAACAATGTCTTGATGAAATTCATTGTCTATGTTATAGGAGCCTTCAACAAAGAAGATTTGCGCTGTATCGAATATGACAACTTTAGTTGATGCTTCCCCTGCTCCTACCAAGAAAGGAATATTAGTCCAGGTTAGTACAATCATGAATAGAAATTCAGTTGTTGTGTAATTACAGTGATTTCTAGTTTACTATCAGACAAAGTGTGCATGTCAGAAGGTCTTCTAATAATCTAAACCAAACAACTTAAACCTTTTTGGATCAATTGCTATCAATCAAACTACATTGGCATGATTTTACAATAACTCTCACTTTGATAATTGAATATGTCCTCTTTTAGATGTTCAATAAATGTGTGATTTTCAAAGCGAAAGTAAAAATATGAATTATAAATCTTATGAAACCAAAACATCCCCGAGTTTCTTCCTGTCCGCATATGATCACACTGGTGAAAGACAAATGGCAACGTCTGTTTTTAAGCTTTTAATTTCAGCACTGTAAGGTCTTTGTCTCATATGTTAATTAACTAGGTTTCACTGCTAACTATTTCTACATGTTGTTGCTATTAAAACTGACATGGAAATCATTTGCTCTGTAGCGCTCTGTCAGCTTAAGATCAAGTCTCACGGTTAAAGACAGTGATTTTGCGAAGCGTTACAGGGTACCTCAGACCCCAACCAAGCACCGTCCAAGCAAGGTAGGTGTTGTATCTGTCAGCATGGTTCTATGCATTATCTTATATCTCAATTTCATAACCTGGATGATTTACATGTTCTTTCAATGGGGAGCATTTGTTAAATTGTTTGTTAATGTGGTAAAGAGCATTGAACAGGCCCAACATTTTTTAGTGCGATATTCATCTAGTCATTGTTATTAAGAGAATAAATAAATAAATAATAGCTTTGTGTTAACCTATCTTTGAGATAAGGAAATTTAGATTTAAACAAGAATTGTGCAATCCTACTTTTGCTTGATGTGCCCTATTCTTAGAAAATATTTTTTTTGCTCCATTGGGTAATTTTTAAAAAGAAAACCATTTCATTTTTTTTTTTAACATAACAGCATTTTGATTAATTCAAAAAAATCCACGTCTGTCTGAGATAAAACACATTTAAAATTTTAAATCATAACAAACATTTTTTATGTGTTTTATTTATAACACTTGAAATCTACACCACCAGTTTGTGAAATTAATTTCAATTATATTATAAATTACATTTGACAAGTGCAGATCTCAATAAATATTATTGACAAAAATGGCTTTTTCCTTGAGCTGATTAATATCTATACATGATGTAAAGTTATCAAATGCAACATCTTAGAGCATTTTTTCAGTTGAGTGTCTTAAAGTTACAGTGTACCTTCAGATCGAAAATTTATTGAAAATTTTTTTTTTGGCGTTAAAATAAAGTTTACAGAATGAACTTTCATCCAAAAAAAAATTATCGAAAAATAGTGAAAATTGACGGAGCAATGACGGTATAACTTTTGTGGGCGGAGTTTGTTTATTAAGCGATATGTTTTTTTAAGCGCCGTTTTCTCAAAGTTAATTTTTCGCTTGTTGGGGACACTTTAAAGAGCTACAACTCAAAGGGAATTTGTTTGATTTTCCTTTAATTTGGACAGAAGCTAAGCTAACATATAATCAACAGAAACGTGTCGGCAAATTTCTTAATTCCGAAAACAGGCAGCATATGCCGAAAACTTTTTCGTCAAGAGCCATTTCCGTGCGATCATTCCAATTTTTTTCTCCCCTTTTCGAAAATATTCTGTAACTTTTCACTGCAATTGAATATGGGAAATTGCCGACACTTTTTTTTTAGCGCTTCGTGTTCGGAAACCCGAGAACAAATCAAATTAGCAAAATATAATAATCGCTTTGAGTTATAGCGTTTTAAAGCTGATTCGGACGTTCGAATTTAGACGTCGTAAAAAATTCGACAATTCATTTTATTAGCTAATGGTTTCCATATTTAGATAGCCAGCTCTATAAGCTTTAATTTGATATCTGGGTTTAGGTATATTAAGTGTAATCTTAAGACGCTAGAGCTGTTATACTGGAGACACCCCCGAAGGTACACTGTAACCTTAAAACCAAAAACCAAATTAATAACTCTGGTCAATCACAACAGATGAAGGCAGTTTATTGAACTAATCAGAACTCAGAGTAAATACATGTAATCTGCACCAAGCGTGGGAAAATGCGTGTGAACAGGTCACGATTGGTTTTGGTTTTACTTCTGATTGGTTGAGAAAGTAGTGCGAAATTTTGGGTGTTTCTTGGTGTTGCGGAAGCCATTGTTGGTTAGCTTTTGTGTTGTGGTGTGGGTATTGTTCAGTGTCTTTTGAATCTTTTGTTTTACGTCATTTGGTGATCACACCATCCGCAACACCAAGAAACTACCGAAATTTTTTAGCCAATCACAAAGCGTAGTAATTCAAAACCAAAGCAATTGAAAAATTACTTTCGACACTCAACCTCTCTGAGTATGGACGTTTTTGTCTGTTTGTCTTGCTCTGTGTTCTTTTGCTTATATTTGTTTAATTTATGTAACAGTCATGGAGCGACACTGTTTCCAACCATGACGTCAGCAAGAGTCTTTCACAGACTGAAATCAAAAGACAGGAGGTTAGTAAAAGAGCAATTAGAGGTTACAATACCCATGCTGTGAATAACAGTCATTCATCAGACAATAACAGACCAAAATTTGACCATCTTCATCATCGTCGTCGTCATCATCATCATTCCTTTAGATGCCAAGTGGCACGTAGGGCATCAACAAGATCTCATAATTTCTGCTGGTCTTCGGCAAGCTGTGAAGCCTGCTCCCAATTCTCGTCTTTGTCTTTGTGCTAAGTTAGATTTTGTTTAAAAAATTTTTCATACCAATAATGTTGCACTGCATAGATCCTGAATGTTCTTTATCTACAGTTGTATGATAATTAAAAATGTTGTCCTTTGGCAGGCTATTTATGAACTTTGTTCTGGAGAAGAAAACGTTGTTACTGACTTGAAGATGATCAAAGAGGTAAGATTTACATAAAGTCAGGAAAATTATGTTTAGCTCTTACTCAAACATTGCCCCAAATTAAAACTTAATACATTTGTCAGACAAAAAGCGTATCCAGGCCCTAGCATGTATCTTATACGGTTAGTCTTGTAGTAACTAGATAAAAGTAAGCAGATTGTCCATGTTTCGTTTACCCTGAACATTACTACACCATTTTCGTATCACCTCACAAACAGCTGACAAAAAGTGTTTTCTTGGCTCAATTTTTATAGGAAATTCTTCACTCCAACTCTGTTGTGTTTATTTGTTCAAAACTGATAAATATTCACTATTTCCTCTTGGAACCTATTTAAAAATGTTCCTGACGTCCTAACTGTGGTTATTCCTCTCAACAGGTTTATTACGCACCCATGTACAAACTGAAGTTTATGAACGAATATGAATTTATGAAGATTTTTGGTTGCTTAGAAGTTTTACTTGCTCTCCATCAAGGTACAAACACTAGCTCAATGCATTTACTAGCCAGTGTGGCCAGTGCTAGAAAGGGATGGATAAGAGAAAGAAGGACTTTGGGCATGTGCAAAGTGTGCAGAGCGTGAAGGAAAGGGGGCAAGGTGCGACCTCTTCACACACTTTGCGTGCCCAAAATCCTCCCTTCTTCTCCATTCTCTACAGGGCTCGTGCATTCATGGAAAAACCTGGAAAGTCATGGAATTGTATAATTTAATTTTCAGGCCTGGAATGTCATGGAATTTAAGTGTGGGTCATGGAAAGTCATTGAACATTATGTTCATGGTACAAAATCACTAAGGCAGCATATGTTGTGGGAATTATAAGGCAAGATGAAAAATTAAAGAAATGATCATTTTGATAAAATTTTGAAAACAACTGTTGAACTCTTGGTCATGAAAAATTTGAAAAGGTCATGAAAAGTCATGGAATTTTAAAATCTGAAAAGAGTACGAATCCTGCTCTAGCACCTGCCATGCAGACTATGTATTTACTTGAATATTTGTTAAAATAAAAAAAAACCACTAAGTCTCATTTGGTTACCAAGATAAATGTTTTTGGTATAAAATAGAAGTATCATTTCTTTTAGATCTTCATACAAAACTCAAGAATGCAAGAACTAGTGATGGTACAACATACAGTATAGGGGATATCATGTTGAACTGGGTATGCATTTTAAATTTAACTTTTAAAATACAGTTAAACCTTTTCTTATGGACACCTTGAAAATATGGAAATATCTCTATTACAAACATACCAAAATTTGTACAATGCAGTCACCTCTATAATTCGGTCACCTCTATAATGCGTTGCCTATTATGCGGTCACCTCTTTAATGCAGTCACCTCTTTAATGCAGTCACCTCTATAACACAGTCACCTCTATAATGCGGTCACCTCTATAATGCGGTCACCTCTATAATGCGGTCACCTCTATAATGCGTTGCCTATTATGCGGTCACCTCTTTAATGCAGTCACCTCTATAACACAGTCACCTCTATAATGCGGTCACCTCTACAAAGCAGTCACCTCTATAATGCGGTCACCTCTATAATGCGGTCACCTCTATAATGCAGTCACCTCTATAATGCAGTCACCTCTATAATGCAGTTATGTGGTCACCTCTTTAATGCAGTCACCTCCATAATGTGGACATTTCTAAAATGCGGTCACTTCTTTAATACGGACACCTCTATAATCCAGACACCTCTATTATCCAGACACCTCTATAATCCAGACACTCACATGTAGGACTGACCCTTCAGTGTCTGTATGAAGGAGGATCGACTGTAACTATTCAAATAGTATTAGCAATTGACTGACTGACTGATTAATTAATTAACTGACTAATGGAGACTGCTGGTGGACTGTCTGGCTGACTGAATGACTGTCTAGCTGGTTGTCTGGCAAAGAAAGTGGTTGACAATCCATTATAAAACTATAGTTTGCCTGACTGACTGACTTGACCAACTCAAAATCTTTACTTACTTTTACATGTTTTGCTACTTGTCCTTCTCATAAAATATGTTAATTGTCTGCCATCTGTAGTTTCCAGGATTAAGATGTTATGCCAGATATTGTGCGAATCAATTTGAAGCTAAGACAATACTCGATGAAAAGCTTCAACAAGGGGGGAGTGTTGCAGATTTTTTACAGGTAAGAAATAATATTGAGAGGCTAGGTCGTGATACCCTGGGTACCAGAGGCTTTTCTCATGCTCTCATCCCCCTCATATTACACGCCTCTGCAGGGATGGCACTAGGATTTTTCAATCTGGATCCTCAGACCCACATGTCTGGTCAAATTGAGGTCCCAAGCAATTTATTCAAGATTCAAAGTAAGTGGAGTGAGTTCTTCAAGTCAACATCTTGCATTAAAATTTTGATGATGCATTTTCTGCATTTTGTTTGCGTAAAAATGCACAATTTCTGTGTTAACGTGATCTCTGCTCTGTTATATTTTCGCCGCACATTGCTGGCCTGCGGGTCAACATCTCACGAAAGCATGCCCCGAGAGGACCTCTGGTACACAGGGTAAGGTCATGACTGCTAAAACCTAGTAATGAATCTATAACACCATCTTGGGGAGGGGGGAGGGGGCAGAGTGAATAAGAGGGGGGAGGGAGTAAAAATGTTAGAGACTGAAGTCAGCTCTTCAGGCCCTTTTTTTTTGCAAGATGAGGGATTTGGGGGGGGGGGTCCCAGTCTCCCCCCTCCCCTAGATGCACTACTGATCTCCCCCTAGGGTTTGTTAAGGGACTGAAGAACACACCCTGATCCTCCGCTCTGAGACCTTCCCCTTCAGGGTTATCTCCTGTGGAATTTGAATTTCAAATTTGTGGTGGTTAACCATTTTTTCCTGTGATTAAGTTAAGTGTTGTGTGGGCGGTTTTTTTTAGCACGATTTTTAGCAAGATTTTTAGAAGCCTGGTTGTAATGATTTGATTTTGTAAAACAGCGCTCGCACTTGAAGCTAGATATCATAAAAAGAGATCGCTAAGGATAGAGATGGAAATTGATGTTTCATATAAATTTAGATCCCCTGTTAAAACACGTACATTGAACAACGGGAAACATAACAGTAAGGGTTTGGCGTTGTAGAACGACACTTGACAAATGGCAGGAAAAAATAGGAAGCAAGGATGCTAAGGCTATGATTATGATTAATCAAACTTGAATGTTTGGCTCGCGTCTCTGTTAGTTTATTATAAAAGTACCAAACGCGCAAAAAAAAAAAACGACAGTGTTTCTACAGCTTGGCAATTTGTTTTTGAGGTCTCAAGAAAGAAAATTATAAAGTCATAGAAAGAACAAATCCCTGAGATAGGGTGAAAATTAAAAGGAGGAACAGGAGTGCAGGAAGAGGGGCGGGGGTGTCTATTTTTCATGGGATCCGTTGCGTACTGTCAGTTAGTCACGTCTCTCCAAGGCCACATCAGAGATTGACAATTATAACCAATCTCATGGGTGGCCAAGGAAAATTTTTTGAAAGAAAATCCCAAATTCGTTTAGTAAAATAATTAAAATCACCTTCGAAATGCTAAAGAGCATTCATTTGCATGGTTTCATTATATCCACAGACTCAAAATTAGAACCACCTTGTAGTAATAAACAGTACCACGGGAAAGTACTGCTCAGCAGCTTCCATTTGAATGGTCATACTTTAGGATTTCATCCACAGACTCAAAAGTTAGAACCACCTTGTACAGCATAATAAACAGTACCACAGGAAAGTACTGCTCAGTAGCTTTCATTTGAATGGTCACACTTTAGGATTTCATCCACAGACTCAAAAGTTAGAACCACCTTGTACAGCATAATAAACAGTATCACAGGAAAGTACTGCTCAGTAGCTCCCATTTGAATGGTCACACTTTAGGATTTCATCCACAGACTCAAAAGTTAGAACCACCTTGTACAGCATAATAAACAGTACTACAGGAAAGTACTGCTCAGTAGCTTTCATTTGAATGGTCACACTTTAGGATTTCATCCCGTACTCAACAGTTAGAACCACCTTGTACAGCAGAATATTTAAAACATCACCACGGGACAGTACTGCTCAATAGCTTTCATTAGGATTTCATCCACAGACTCGGAGGTAACCATAGAACAATACTGCTCAACATCTTTCAGGCCACGTCTCTGGAAAACTACTTCACGATTTAGCCATGCAAACGATACAAACCGCTGATTAATTACAATCAACGTTGTTTATCCACATCAATGACCAGATCAGGTATTCAAAGGGGAAATGCTAGAACCTCGATTTTATAGGCTTACCGCCATTTCCGATAATAACAAAAATGAAGATGAAGTTGAGATTCCATGTCTCGGGTTTGTTTTTGAGCCATTTGCGCCCACTTAAAATCCTTGCCTTTGTTAACAAGACAACCTTGTTACAATTTAGTACTCTTTCAAATAAAATATCTTATTACAAAAATGGTAAAACTCAAATCATCTGATGTCTGAATAGATGATTCGGAGAAAACAGTCCCTTATTAGTCTGGGAAAGAATCGACAAGAAAAATTGCGTGTTTTTTCCTGGCTGTTAAAAATTTATCACTGTGGAATTTAAATGTTCGTTCCAAGTGTTTTTTTTTAGCGAAAGGTCGATTTTTACGAATGTATACTTTTTACGTGCGTAAAGTGCTAAACAATTTAGAGATAATGGGTGACAGCTTGCGTTCAACTCTTCCGTACACGCAAACCATCGATAAGTATCCACTAATTATTGTAGTTCCGCACGTAGACAGTAAAAATCTTGTCTGTTTGCGTCAGTGAAAATCAACCTTAATTCGTCTCGAAGTTTATTTTCTTAGATACACTTCACTGTATTAAAATTGTAGTTAATTCTAGGCTTAGTGGAATATGAATTATAATAATAAAAACATTCCCATCGAGGTCAGGGATGAACAAGAATTGAAGAAAACTTTCTTTGTTTTATTCCACTCTTCCGTGGCATGGACATAAGTTCGCACGTGCACGTGTTTTGGTTGTAACTATAATCTCATTTATGTCCTTGTCAGAGATGCCGTGATTCACCATTCAGCAGGAAGCTAGATCTTTGGAGCTTTCTAGGTAAGGATTATCTCCTATAAAAGATACTTTTCAACTTAGAAGTTATTTCCGGTGTTAAAGTGACTATCCTCTCAGCTTTCGCGCCACAATCATCACCGTTGTTTCATTGTTCTAACTCAAGAGTCCCATTTAAAGATTTCCAGAATAGAAATTGTGCAATTTTTTGTTTTTTAATCTTTGGCTTGGGAAATATTGAAAAACATCAGCGCTATTGGAAAGTTCTGCTAACTGTGCTAAGCAACTTTCATTTCATTTCATTTTTCATTTCATCCACAGACTCAAAAGTTAGAACCATCTTGTACAGCGTGATAAACAGTACCACAGGAAAGTACTGCTATGTAGCTTTCATTTGAAATACTGGTAATGAAATTCAACGAATCCTTTTTCTTGACCTCCCACATTGGACCTATATTATTGTTATTATTATTGTTATATAACTGGCGCCAAATGCAATTTTCCTTAGTACTAATCTTGCGGTTTTGGAGAAACTCGATCGTTGAATGAAATGTTTTTTGAAGGATAGGGGCCAAGTCATGCAAGCAGTTTTATACCAACCACCTATATTGAAAAATAACCGTGTAAATTAAATTCAAGAAAGCAGTCATAACTGTGCGACATTTCATCGTTCGATTTGAAAATTAAAACAAAATAAAAAATTAGCCGGGGATATATTTTGTTAATAATTCCTAAGGGGAGTAGGAGGTTGGGGGGGGGGGGGGATTTTCAAGAGAAGTGATTATTTGGCATAACTTTTACGAGTATTTTTTTCCCGAATACTTCCCTTGAAATTGGGAGAGGGTGGAATTATTACAATGACTACTATTCGTGGAAATACAGTTTTGGCAAGAAGCTCCCAAAATTAGGTACAGTGCAGCCGTCACGCAACGCGCTTTCCCCAACGTTTGCAAAATGGAATGAAACGGAAGAGAGATTCAGAGCGCAGCGGTAATGAAAAGCACTTTTAACAATCCAATCACGGCAACTTAGTAGCCTGCGAATAACCCCCCTAGCGGCCGGGAGCGACGAGAGGCGGCTGTATTCATATTCGCAGGGTTAAGCCTAAAGAATACCGTTCAGAAGGACGTCGGACACCTTATTGAAACTTATATAACGGAGTTACTGGTTAGCTTTCAGTTGATGTCATGGGTAGCAGTTTATATAGTTAAATTTAGGCCTGAACAACCCGAGAAGCTAGGTGGTACAGTGGTACAGTGGTACAGTGGTACGGTAGGCTATCTAAGCCTAAGCCCAGCTGAGATCATGGGTTCAATCCTGAGTGGGGGATTTTAGATTTTCTTTTTTACACTTAAAAATTTATTGAAAATAAAATTCTAAGTGTCGACATTACGTTATAAGAGTCTTAATAAGGTGTCCGACGTCCCTCTAAACGGTATTCTTTAGGCACAACCCATTCGCAGGCTAGGTAACTTAGATGCTTTTGTTTATTTCCTCGCTGCCACGTTTGAAGTGTTCACATGCCCTCTTAATCTAAATAGGATCAATTAAAACCTTATGATAAATTAATCCTGGTGATAAGAGAGTATTTAAACATTTATTATTTATCTTTGTTCGCAGATTCGCCCAGAAGTCGCCTAGTGAAATATCCTTTACTCCTACGAAGCATCCAGAAATACGTGAGTTTGATCGCGTGGGCTAAAATTCCCGTCACTCTCCCTGGGAAGTTCCGGTCACTCCCCCCTCGGAAGTTTCGTTTATCGTTCACCGGATTTACGGGGGTAAAAACAGAACACACATCCCCGGGGTTGCAGTACGGAGGAGGTTTCCCCATTTAGCCCGGAACAGGACGGAGAAGTGAATCCGGGGGATTAATTTCCCGCGGGTAGGGTGATCGGAAAGACAATTGACAGAACATGTACTCCGAGAGATAAAAAACAGTTGCGATGTTAAACTTTTTCATTCACAAGTCCGTTATCCATAAGTGATTATCATCAATTCACGATGTGTATTAATCCAACAAAGAACCTTCGCTCATGTAGTATGTTCATGAATATCTTTGATAGAAGTTCCCAAAGGGGCTTTTCAACGACTATTGACAGTAACAAGTTAAATATAACCATATAAATTAATTAAGTTAATTAAAGCTAACGGAAGTGCAATTAAAGGCTACAATAAAAAACTATGGCTAGCAATAGGGTTGCTCTAAAAAAACAAGCTTCAGTTGTTTCTTTATTGAAGAAAATTTGGTATCTTTTTTAGGTCAGCTTCAAGTGAGTTCCAGAGCTTGACACCCCTATAAGCTTATGATCTTTGTCCACTTTAGGTCCTAAATTTAGAGATGTTCAGTTCGGAGAAAAATCTAGTGTGTTTGACCGCTTAGAAAACTAATTGGACAGATAATTTTGAGCGAGACCATTTATAGTAACTGTATACATGTATACTTGAATGTCATCAAAGTGTCTCTGTAAACTAAGGCCCAGTTCAAACGTCGAACTTCACATGTGCCGAATCTAATGCAAATGAGCAAGAACAATAGATTTTTCTCATTTGCATTAGGTTCGGCAAATGTGAAGTTCGACGTTTGAACCGGGCCTATGTCTCTAACAGAAAGCGGCTTTCTCGTAGAGATACTTCAGTTTACAAAGGTACTTTAATGACTTTCAAGTGTATGTTTGTTTCTTTTCTTTTGAGGTGGTGAATTGGTACTTTATTTGCTCATTCATCCACAGACTCAAAAATTAACTACAAAAAAATCCAGACTCAAAAGTTTGACATAAGACATGAGCGGAGGTTCTTCGATGCTGAGAAACGCGATGACTTGATGATAACCTAATATATATATATTTTTTTTTTGACATTTTAGGAAATGAAGTTATTTTTTCTTGTTTTAATGTGGCCGCTTTTAGTAGTCAAAGGGTGAAAAAGGTCAAGTTTGATATTTATTATTTATATTTCAGACGCCAAAAGATCACCCGGACTGGAATAAACTTGAACAAGCGGTGAGTTTGTTTGTAATTTGTAAGTAGAGGTAAGGAGGATTGAAGAGCGGTTTTCATTGAGTGTCGTAAAAACCAAAACCAAAGATGACATTCTGACCAATCACAACAGACGCAGACAATCCAATTAACCAATCAGAACTCGAAGCAAATACATGCAGCCGGCGCCAAGCGCGGGAAAACGTGTGCGAGCAAGTTACGATTGGTTTTGGTTTTACTTCTGATTGGTTGATAAAGTGGCACGAGATTTTTTAGCCAATCACAAAGCGTAGCAATGTAAACCAAGATCACTTTTGACACTCAATTAAATACCGCTCTATCAAACTAAATCATAGCCTCATCCAAACTTAGAGACGATTTCTGAGCATAAATGAAATAAGAAATGCTGCGATGAACGCAATTAATGGAATTGTGATTAAAGACTTAAAAAAAAATCAAGTCTGTTCTCTGTGATTGTAAGCTACCTTATTAATAGAAATTAACGCGAATTTCAATTATTCGCGTTAATTTTGGGGAACGTTAATTTCCGCGACCTCAATTTCTATAAAACCCAGAGTTCTGGATCCTGTCCAGGCATATTTGACACCTGGTGTTTGTAGGAAACAATAGCTTTCTCTTTTCTGCTCGCTGTGTTCAAATCTTTTACAATGTAAATACCTAAAGCTATATCGTTTACAATATTTCCAGTTCTTTCTCGCTTTCAGTAGAGCATTACTCGACAGAATACGAGACTTTCCTCTGTCCCATTTCTCTTGAATCTACTCCCTGGACAACCACTGTCATCGGCATTTCAAGCTCTTTCAAGTCCTCCTTAATTAATGGAGATCATTTTCATTATTGATTTTGTCTGTACATGTGAAAAATGCCCGAAAGCGGTCAGATGTCTTCTCTTAACCCCAACAAAGGAGAAGGAAGCAAGCAATCCGGTTCTAGATGTGTTTTGTTGTCTTTTTTTTTAATATGCAGTGTTGAAATAAAATTTGTTCCTGTTTTCACCACAACTATGTCTTATTTTCCCTTCTCTTTCGCGTTAATTTTCTTTATTCGTAAGTATTTTTTTTTTCTCCAATTCGCGTTTATTTCAAATGGTAAGTCTTCACAAGTCTAATGGCTCACAACTGCCGCAGCTTAACCCTGTTTCTGTGGCATGAAGCGACTGAGAGTATTACTACTCCCCCCTGGATGGGATGCTAGTTCATCGCAAGAATTTCAAATACCTTTCTATAATAAATTCTCCCTATTTTGTGTTTCCCTGTAGATACGTCGTTTACAAGACATTATTGAAGAAGTAGACAGAAAAACAGGAGAAGCGAAGGTAATTTAAGCTTTCGTTGGCGTTTTTCAGTTTTGGTAGAAGCGTTCATCCATTAGATTTACACAGTTTTGTCTTTGGTTCTCGACTGTACCCTCAGTCTTGTCGTTTTTTTGCTTTTTTCAGTGCCAAGATGTTCTCAGCAGAATAGTGTTCTTGGATGACAGACAGGTAATTGTGTTGTGTTACGATATCTTCTGGCTGCGAGCAGGCGCTCCTGCTTGGGTTCCGCGCGAGTTTCTTTTGCGAGCGGCGTCACCGGGAGTTACAAGCCTGTTACTGTCCTCTCCTCATTTCCCTCGCTGGCTCTTAAGAGCCTCGCTAAACTAGAAAACATTGTTGCGGAAACATTGTTTCTTCTAATGTGGCGAAACTCGGAAACATTTGTTTCGGATGCAAAATTTGCGGCAAGGAAGCAAGATTGTTTTATCATTTCCTTGCGTCCGGGAAGCATAATTTGAACCGGTTTATTCTTCTCTTAGTTTATTCAAACCATCTATGTTGGCGAGATTAGTGTGATACTGGCTTTATCGGAATGAAGGAAATACGAAACACTATGTTTATAGTGGTCGTCGTTTTACGCTTATCTGCAAATGTTTTTTGTTCACTGCAGATGTGTCCAGAGGTGTTCAAATCAAGAAAACTCATATGTAACGGGACTTTGAGAAACAAACATGGAACGGTAAGAACTACATCTATAAGCAACTGTTGTTTTTATATTTCAATCATGTTGTCTAACTTGACTAACTTGTCTAACTTAACTTTATCTGCCAATAAATGAGACCAGCAAAAATATTCTATGTAACGCCAACGTATGCATAGGTGAAGCCGCCTTTGAGCCACAGGGAGCCCACACAAAGCGTATGGGATGCTAGTCCATCGCACTGGGCGGATAGAAAAAGTGTTGAGTAAAGTTTCTTTCTTTCTATGTAAGAGAACGTTCACGTAAACGACCGAAAGAAAGCCTGCATGTCTGGCGTAAACGGCAAGGAAACGGGGAGGAGAGCGATTGGGGGGGGGGGGGGGGGAGGGGGTGGGGGGTCTTTCCTTTCTTCCCAGACCCCCTTCCCCCTCCCAGGCAGGCAAACCTGGCCTTCTGGTTAGGGACAGGGCGACGACAAAGTTGAACCGAGGAGAATTGTCTTTTCGCGCCTTCCTTTTCGTCCTATCCCCAAGCAGAAGGGGCGATGTAGCAGCTCTCGTAAGGTCTCACACCGCCTGTTCACTGACTTATTATTTCAGACCTCGTACGTGACCACTTCTCCTGACATTTTAGGTGGTCGTACAGAGGTTTTGCTTCGGTTCTCGTTGATATTTTTTTTCTGTCCTTCTCATGCACCGTCTTTTTGTTCAATAGAAACTACAAGTGTTCCTATCCGAGGCAGTGTTTCTTCTTACTCGTCCGGCCACAAGACAGGGTAGAGCCAGCTATCAAGTTTTTACACAGGTACGTTGCAAGTTTCTTATATTCCTTTAAACATTTCACCGCGAATGTCACGATTATGGCAAGAAGCTTGCTTTAAGCTTACTTTATTATCTTGAAATTGGAAGAAACCATCGCCAAAAGTGATAGAAGCAAGAAATATGAACTAAACAGACAAAATAACGGTTAGAAAAGTCAAAATTTCACAAGAATGGCCAGTTTGATTTCTTGTCCGTCTGTCAACAAATCAAATTTCATAGAGTGAAATCCACTTCCATCCTTGCAATCTTGCACTTTATCTCCAAACTACTGCTTTTGTTTTGCTCTATAGAATCTTTTTATCCAACTAAGTTGTATATTTGGTGGCATTTGGCGATATAACATGGAGAACTGTAATCCACTTCCATCCTTGTAATCCTGCACTTTATCTCCAAACTGCTGCTTTTGTTTTGCTGTATAGAATCTTTTTATCCAACTAAGTTGTATATTTGGTGGCATTTGGAGATATAGCATGGAGAAGTGTAATCCACTTCAATCCTTGCAATCCTGCACTTTATCTCCAAACTACTGCTTTTGTTTTGCTCCATAGAATCTTTTTATCCAACTAAGTTGTATATTTGGTGGCATTTGGCGATATAACGTGGAAATAAGCTGAGCGAAATTTTTCCATTTCGGCGGGACAGTGTCCCTTGAAGTGTCAATGTATTTAGTAGGAAAGTACCAATTACGTCCCTGACTGGAGACGGGACCGGCAGGGATCGATCCCGCGACCTCCCGCTAAGCAGACTGGCGCTCCACCAACTGACCTAACCCAACTTTATTGATTAACATGTCACGTGTGTTATCCTTAGCCTATCCCAGTGGAGCATTTGTTAGTTGAAGATCTCACGGATGGTGACGTCAGAATGGGAGGTTCTTTTAAGACTGCCATCTCAAGACTTGCTACAGGTAAGGTGTTTCTTTCTATGACAGTGTAGGCTTTTACACATTATGTATGAAATTTCCTGATTGCAGTAAAACTATTAAGACGGACACCTGTAAGACGGACACTTCTCTAAAGGCTGATTTAGACAGCACAACTTTTGCCTTCAACTATTGCATGACAGGGGTGTCTGCCTTACAGGGGTGTCCACCTTTCAGGGGTGTCTGCATTACAGGGGTGTCCGCCTTACAGGGGTGTCTGCCTTACAGGGGTGTCCACCTTACAGCGGTGTCTGCCTTACAGGGGTGTCCACCTTACAGGGGTGTCTGCATTACAGGGGTGTCCACCTTACAGGGGTGTCTGCTTTACAGGGGTGTCTGCCTTACAGGGGTGTCCACCTCACAGGGTTGTCTGCCATACAGGGGTGTCCGTCTCAAGAGATATATCAGTAAGTCTTGCAAACCAGTGACTGACTTAAGTTGTTTTGAAATAAATGTTTTTTATTCCAACAGCTAAACACGTCTTTAGAATATCCAGTACAGACGCGGAAGGTGGCCACTCTCACACGCTACAAGCACCGAGTGAACAGGAGAAAAAACAATGGTTAAACGCCATACGAAGCGTTATACCGTGCCCAGAAAACTACAAGACCTACCTCTGATGTCACGCATTTATCCCAAACATAGCGCAACACCTTTAAGGAGGCTCAGTGACGACGTTCAGCTGAGCCTCTGAAGGAAACCACGGCGTCGGTCAACTGTAGGGATTGTATCGCTTGGAGAAGAGTTCTCGCGGAATCTCTACCGCAGAGACATGCACAGTACCTCTTGGTCTTCAAGAGCGACCTGAGTCCACGGTTTTTTGCAAGACAGTTGTTGACCAACGTGACGAATTTTTAACGGCGTCCTCGTGCGCCCTTACTTATCGAATACAGTCAACTCACACATTACGGACACCTACCAATAACTAAGAATTAAAAACTGAGTCGATCCTCCTAAAGTCCCGGTGAAATTTTCTGAAGAAAGTTTCATTATAACGGACTCATGTGTGAGTCTTTACTCCGTGTAGACTGCAAGAAAGTCAGTTTTTTTTCCCCTCGTTTTCAATTTCCTGTAGATCCAAATTCAAATGAAAACCGACTGAGTACAAGTCTGGACACTGCGCCATTGCGTGTTTTAGATTTTGGTGCGGACACAGCCTGTGTCACGAGATAAAAAGGAAAATTCTGAATTTTCTTTTTTATTCACCTTATTCCAACATGGCGGCCAATTTAATATTCTTTTATATGCATGTTAATTAGCCCTCCTGGCCTCATTTTTGCTTACAAATTCTTTTGTATTTTGCACATGCTGACGAGGCCAAGAGGGCTAATTTACATGGATATAAAAGAATAATAAAATGGCCGCCATTTTGGAATAAGGTGTATCTTGTGAATACGCTAAGCGTTGAACGAGATATAATATACGGTGGCAAATATACAAATTTAATTCCCCAGTGTAATTACGTTATCAAGTCGTCTGGATAGTCTGTCACACAATACATCTTTATGTCACGCTAAGATGTTTTGGTCGTTTAAAATCTGTTTTACTATTCAATTCTTTGATTTCAAACTCAGTATAGAAAATTAAAGCCGATCTGTAAACTTCATCTTAAGTTGTTTCGTATTCGCAAGATGGCTCTTAGAGCCGTTAGATTTTATGAAGAGACAACGGTGCGGAGGTGTCCGTAATAGAGGTTTTGCACGGCAGCCATGCATGGCAGGAACAATAGATTCTTTTCCGTATGGGAAAGAATGTTCTTTCCAATGCAAAACATTTTCATTGTTCCTGCCATGCAACATGGCTGCCGTGTAAAACCTGTATTGAACACATCGTCTGGTTTGTCAATCGTTAACTGGGGCGTGGAATTCCATGTTGGAATACTTTCTTTTCTGCATTAATGATGGAAGGACTCGGTAGAATTTCCTTCCAATTTGTAACAAATTGTATAATTGTAAATTGTATTATTTACTTTAAAATAGAAATACTTTAACGGAAATCAGGTGCCAATCATAAAAAGAAGCGAAGCAGTGTAACTGGCGTAAAGCGCAGGAAAGTGACGTTATCTGTTTATGATTGGTTATAGGAGCGGTTTTCAATTGAGTGTCGTAACACCAAAACCAAAGCAATTACTCTAACCAATCACAACAGACTCAGACAATCAATGAACCAATCAGAACTCGAAGCAGATACATGCGGCCGGCGCCAAGCGCGGGAAAACGCATGTGAGCAAGTCACGATTGGTTTTGGTTTTACTTCTGATTGGTTGAGAAAGTGGCGCGAGATTTTTTAGCCAATGACAAAACGTGGCAATGTCAAACTAAAGCAATCGTGAAGTTACTTTCGACACAATTGAAAACCGCTCTGTTTGTACCTAATTGGCTATGCAAACGAGAATTTTATGATCGGTTTCACCTAGAGCGCGGCAAATGCAGAACTGAAGCAAAAGAAGTACTTTGGACAGAAAGTGCACGAGAAATCGTTCTAGTATATAGTTTTAAGGATTTCAATAGACTTCAAAACGTTCTCTTGTTGGCTAAAATTCTGTCAAAATTAATGTTTCCACTATGAACAGAGGAGAACGTTCTGCAGTCTCGTTTCTGGCGTCTTATCATAAGTGAAAATATTCTAGTAAAAGAAACATTTTATATATAATTAGCAATAACATTTTGCATTTATAATTATAGTAGATTTGAGTAATAGTTATGAAATAGTAATACTTATGAAATCTAGAAACTAAATACCCGTTATGTTTAATTTTAAATTGCGAGAAGACTTAACGACGGGTTGTAAGATATACAAAATTGACATGTAAATCTTTTATCTGTGACTTAACTAGGAAATTTTATTTTCATGCCATTGCAATGTAAATAATTATCTATTTTTTAAGTTGTTTTATACTTTACGAGCTTTTGTCTGATCTGTATTGCTATTACTGAAAAAGGCATGTAGACTGCAAACACCCCCATAAAGGCTCGTTTTCACTAGCGAAAAAGTCGGAGTCGTAATCAGAAGCTTGTCTAGTGAAAATAAAGTCGTAAGCGGAGTTTCCGATCCGACGCTTACGATTGTCGGAGCCGAAATCAGAAATTTGTTTTGGAAGGGCTTGGGAATAGGCATTGTGATTGGTTTGTTCTAGTTTTCACTAGAACGTAAGCGACGGAGTCACAGGCGCAATCGGAAGAAAATAAAAACCTGATTCTTGCGACACCGATTCCGTCAAGCTAACGACTTGACTCCGACTCCGTCGCTTGTGTAGCCTGCCTTCTGCGTGGAAACTCGACGCGCGCGACCGGCAATTATCATGGACGCTCGCGTGTTTTGTTTTCGAGCGATCATCGCTGAGATTTTTTTAAAAAGAGAAACTACTAGTATTCTACTAGAAACTGATCACTTGATATTCAAGTGCACGTAAAACTATCAGTTATTAAACTCTGAACTACTTGCTTTTTCTCATAATAAATAGCCTGCGCAGCTGGCGGTTTTTTTGTTGGCGCGCGCGATAATTTGCCATTTGCGAATTCAGCATCACGCGCAAAAAAACCGCCAGCCATGCAGGCTATCATAATAATGGTTCTTGACTGAGAAGTTTGGAAACCAAGACAGATGTTTTAAATCGTCAAAATGATAAAACGTACTTTTTGGGTGGAATTTCCATTCGTAAATGGGTGTAAAAATGCTCTCCTGAAAGGAAAATTAAAATGGAATGGAAAACATTGACTTGAATGTTTATCAGCTTTATTTAATTACAACAGGGCTCCTGAATCGCGAACAGGTAAACTGAATGTTTCCCTTCGGTTAGTTTACGCGCTGACAAACCAAATCCTAAGTTATTGACTTGGTAGGGGCTTATTACGGGGTAATAAGCTCTTGTACTTGGCCAGTCATGACAAATGCAATCAAAGGGCGCTTTCCATTTGTCAGAACTGGCCGGCCGAACCTCTCAATTCGTAAATATTGTGCCATTATTTGTCATAACTGGTCGGCCAGACTGATCGATTCGGAAATAGCATGCACCCTTTTGATGGACTGGTAGTAACAAGTCTTCAAAAAGCCGCATTCTTATGACAAACTGACCGGTCCGGCCAGCCAGTCCTGACAAATGGTAAGCGCCCAAACCCCCCTCCTATGAGCACTGATGAGCCAACTCGTGTACACAAAATCACAGATTTTGTACACCTGTGTGTGAATATTCCTTTCAAATCGAGCTGTTTTTCATGCACAAAGAGGTGTGGTAGGGGGGAGCCAGCGCCCTGAGTGAAACAGAGAAGACACTGAGCAAGTAAAATAACCCAGTGCGCAAACTCCTAGCTGTTAATTGGCAACTTCACGACGACCGGAAGTGAGATTCACGCGATTTTCCCGCGAATTCCGTCGTCGTCCTCTCGTCGATGACGACCAAGACAGCAGTTTCACGTCGTTGTGCAAAGGAGCTGTTTAAACAAGTTCAAAGGTAAAAAATTTACACTGGCTAGTCACTTTTTTAATCGTCTTTCATCCTTTATCTTGTGTGGTTTGAATTAGGCTTCTCTTTCTATTTTATGAAGCGAATAAAATTAAAAATTTGACTGTATATAACGTGTGCGTTTTCGTGTTGCTTACTGACAGAATGGCGGCAAGACACATGAGAGGAAAAGGCGAACCAGTAAGTCGTAAATTTATTTTCTCATGAGTTTGTATAAAGGAAAGAAGAACCTTAATAATAATTATAAGTACTCAATTGTGTTTTGACTTGAGAACACAACTTCAAGTGCTGGCAGTATAACGTTTAGATTTAAAACTTGCCCTTACAGTCGAAACAACTAGATCGAAAACAAATTATTCATGGTCGCAAGCAGCTGGCCGCAAGCTTTGAATAGAATTTTTTAATCATTTGTACTTTGGAATTTTCGCCTCTGTAATATGTAAAAATATATCGATTCTTTAGCAGCGAAACGTTTGCTATAAACTTGCATATTTTGTAGCTTTCTTTGCATATGCGATTATTTAGACTCACTTACGGCCAAATACAATTTTTTTGCCGACTATTGTAATTATTGTAGAAATTCTTCGTCGTTGATAAAGTTTAATCCACGGCTCAAAAAAAAAAAGAAACTCACGCATGTCCATAAACGATGTCATCTTGAGCGAGACGTTTTCAAGAAGCCATTAAGGTCCCCGCAAACGAGGAAACATTGTTGCGGAAACATTGTTTCCCGAAATGTTTCCTCGTTTGCGAGGAACTTTTATAGTCGAAATTAGTCGTCGCGTCTATCTGCCGGCCGCTCTTAAGGTGGCTAGCAATAGTTCCCAGAATTTTCCATCATCTATACTTTGATGGATCAATACTATAATTCTTTATCAGTCCAGCTCGTTTTCTAGTTATAAACACGTAAACCTAAAATTAAGGGTGTCTTTAACACGTTATACCGTTACTATGGTAACCTGTTACCTCATAAAAGAACCATAACTTGTTCACCAATGATTGGGCATTTGTTTGATACCGTTATTGAAGCATCAACTGATAAAGAATTATAGTATTGATCCATCAAAGTGTAGGTGATGGAAAATTCTGGCAACTATTGTGAGCCACCTTAAGTTTTCATTTTCCCGCCGAAACCGACGTGGTCGTTCCAGTCCTCCCGCGGAACCGTCTCGTTGTCTCGTTCGTCGTGGATCTTAAGGTGGCTCGACTGGATTTTTTGAGGGCGATACCCCCCCGCCCAAGTTTGAGCATTACTTATGACACCATTAACAATGATATGGAAAAACGGTCACCACGGCTGTAATAGATAAAGATGAAAAATTGTTAATACCAGTGTTATATTAACATCGGAGTTGCTATAGCAACGTAATGACGCCATGACGTTTTTGACTTGCCGTCGTATTTCTCGGCACCTTCCATAGCCGCCTCGATTATGGCAAAGATTGAACAAATTCTATAAGAGCGTTTTAGAAATTTTTAGGGATGAAGTTTTGGGGATTATAAACCAGTGAAAAACATACTATCGACATAATTGGCTAATATCTAAAGAAAACGACGCGCTTTGGGAATACAGTTTCATCTCATAGTAGTTTGATTTCATCTGAGATCGTGTGTGAAAAAGTGAGGGTGATTACCTTGGCCGATTGCGAGAAAATAGGATTTGATTGGTGTGCAGCTGCTCTTGTTGCCATTTCTGTATGTAATTTGGACTCCGCCTACAAATGTGATGATAATTTGAAAACTGCTTGATAAATGTTTTTTAAAATTTGACAATCTCGAGATTAATCATAAATTTATATGGCCTACAAGTTTCGAGGACATTGAAAACATGCAAGGCAATAAAATAGGGCCTCCAATGTATCAAATGTTTCCCGCGGATTTCGTGTTTACAAGTGAACGTCCTCATTATTCACGGGCATTGTTTTCAAGTTCCATATGCACGTGCACAACTTTAACAAAAACTTCATTTGCATCGAATTTTCCGAAATATGCTAATGACTGACTTGAGAATTGTAACAACATTATGCACTCTGTGTCAAGCTATTACGCTGTAAAGCGGCCATGCCGAGGCCTCTATGTCCAGAAAACGTAAAGGTATTATTCCACAGAACAACAGAGCAGGATAAAAGTCTCGACCCACAACAGCTTTTGTTTTACTTCTGATTGGTCAAGAACGTGGCGCGAGATTTTTTAGCCAATCACAAAGCGTAGCAATGAAAAACCAAAACAGTCGCGAAATAGCGAGTGAAACTAAGGGACGGACCATTATTTTTTTGACGGGGGGGGGGGGGGGGGTTGGAAAATTTTGAAATAAATTGTTTTCTGGAAGAGGCTATAAACACTGAAATAAATTGTATGCAAGCAAAAAATGAAGAAGAAAATTGTTTGCTGGAAGTATAGCAGTTGGACGGAGACACAAAATAAATTGTTTGCAGCAGGTGCCGCATATAAAAAAATGTTTGCATGCGAAAATTTTCCAAACCCCCCCCCCCCCCCCGTCAAAAAAATAATGGTCCGTCCCTAAAGGCCATCTGACTCGGAAATATTGACCCGAGTAGGCAACGAGTAATTTAAAAGTATCACATAAGCGTAGTCTTGTTGTAATATAATTATTTGCTAGCAATGGTTTATCAATTCTTATAGTGTTTACCTCCTCTTACTAACGTTTTCAATATTCTCATCTACTTTTCCTTATCTTTTTTTGTTAATTCTTTCTATTGCTGGCTTTATAGATGCCGTAATTTCCACAACCAACCTCCCAGCTAAACACCTCGACATGTTATGTGTTAATGCAACTAAGTTCTACTTGAAAACAGTTTTCAGCTTCTTCCTTTGTTTCTATTCCAAGAACGTCATTTTCGAGAGAGAAACATTATTACTTGTGTTTGAATAACATTGTGTTCTCAGTCACAGTTATAAAAAATGCAGGACCAGTTAAGTACATCTGAAATTGTTACTACTGCTCTCTGCCATGAGCGCTGGCCATGTGAAAGCTATCCTTAGTTAAATCATGTGGCTGATTTCTCAACTGACAGATCAATAGTCAGGATTCAACGGCGGCGGTGGTGCACTAGGAGTTACGGACGAGCTGTTGAAAGGAATAACTTCAGTTATCTGTCTTGGCGCTGGCAGAGGTGCGACGGTATTCTGCAACCGCAGAGGAGGTGTAGATGTTGAAGACTCGCGGTTCTCGCGCTCCGCGCGGTCCTCGCGGTCCTCGCGGTCCTCGCGGTCCTCGCGGTCCTCGCGGTCCTCGCGGCTGGCTTCATCAGTGCCACAATCGCAACCACAACACAACTTGAATATTTGTCGTATATGGGTAACGAAAAGAAAGATATTCTTGTTGATGAACGGTAAAGAAGCAGATATTCCATAGCCTAAGCTCAATCCCAAGCGAAGCCCTAGAAATATCGCTTCAAAAACCGCTTGAATGAAATAAAAAACTATCCAACACAGTTCATTGGTAAGGTCTTCATCGAGACAGATGTGCCAATCTACCGCAATAACATATGGCAACCACAAGTAGCTTATGCATGCAAAAGCAATAAGTGTATTCTTGAAATGTCTGGATATACCATAACTGCATTGGTTTTCGTCTAAGATAACTCCAAGCAGTTCAATTCCGTCGTACAAATTGATCACAGCCTTCAATAAACACGCACATACGGGAAGTTGCCTGAAGTTTTTGTCACTGCACGATGCCACCGCTGTGTGAAATACAATCATCAACAATAGCGGTGTGATGTACAAGGTCATCCTTAAAGTGCTCGGATTCCAGAATCCTTTGCTTTCTATTTTATCACCAGTGCGGCCAAAAACAATTCCGATCAAAGGTACTAAGCCGAGCCATACGTACAATGTCCCAAATAGCAATACATAACCGAGATCCTTTTGATCACTGTTCATCCACCACCAAACTCCAAGCGCAGCAGGAAGAAAGAGGATGCAGACTGCATACCAATCGTTTGTATCTTCGTATGTTGCTGGATACGAAGCCAAGAAAATGCTCTGCACGATCATCAAGGCAAAGAATAAGAGACGACCAAAGATACTCCATATTTTAGCTGACATTATTGATGAGTACGTTTGATAACAGAATTGAGTAACGAGTCTCAAGGAAGTGAGGGTCAAGATGTAGTCATGGAAACTGAGAGAAAAAAAAGTGGAGTTATTCATCCCTTTCAGAAAATTATCTGATTAACTATTTTTCTTGAAGCTGCCTCCGTCGATAAATTCCTAAACAGTGGCCTTGAAATTAACGCTCAAGTGCTCAGTTAACTTTCCCGAGATGCTTTTAATTTCTTATTATCAGTTTAAAAAGCTAAAAATTTTATTAATCTTGAGCTATGAACTACAGATCAGACTGATAACATTTTTTAAATACTTCAACATCCGCGATTAACTGGAACCCAACTCACTGCTTATAAAACTAAATCGTGAACAACACGCACTAAAAAAAATCAGCAAATTATGGGTTAACATATGAAAGTAAGAAAATAAACAAAAAGAATCAAGTTCTATTTAACATTCCGTTTACTAAGAAAAAAATCAAATAATAAAACCAATTAATTTAGGCCCAGTTCAAACGTCGAACTTCACATGTGACAAACCTAATGCAAATGAGCAAAATCTATTGTTCTTGCTAATTTGCATTAGGTTCGGCACATGTGAAGTTCGACGTTTGAACTGGGCCTTATTTGTGTTCTATTTGGACGACTCGCTTCTCTCTTTTTCTCGCCTGCCGGTGCCCGCGCTACTCGCGGCTCGCGGCTTCGCCGCTCGCCGCTCGCCGCTCGCACCGCTATTTTTTTGCGTTTGTGCCCACTGACTTTTGCGAAAAAAGAGAGACTGCTCGCAGTCTAGAAATGATTGTTTAGCGTTTAGCTGTGTTTGCCGAACAAGGAATGGTTTAGTGAAAAAAAAAATACGATCCTGACTTATATTTCTTGTTTGCCGTCAGTTTTATAAGTATGTAAGTCATGCATTTCCACTAAAATTAAAGAAAGTTTTACAATACAAAAATGTAAAACACAGTTAATGGAGCGTGACGTTCTGAGGCCCTGTGGGGCATGTATTTTTGTAATTGTACTTTGACTCGCAACTAAAGTTTATAAATGTACCTTGTATCCTTCGTCTAGGTTTTTCATCTATAGCCCTATTGTAGTACTATCAACCTCATCTGATTATGGCTTAGTTCCCGTTCTCTAAATGGCCGGATTTGTTTATGTCCCATTCATGTCGTATTCTCTATCATTTTTTTTTCATCATTTTATTCAGTTCAATAGTTTAAATTTAACAAATAAAAGAAATATACAACCTGCATATAGCAAAGCTAATCAAGGCAGGTTGTATAATTTACAATCAAATTTAGCAAACACAAATTATTAGTAAAATCAGGTAAATAATAAATAAATAATTAATTAAAAATAATAATAATAATATTAGGGCCATTTATACGGGAGAAAATAAGACGCGTCTTATCTAAGACGCGACTTAAATAAGACGCGAACCGATCGTATAAACAGTACAAAATAAGCATTCGTGTCTTATTTTAGACGCGACTTAAATAAGACGCGTCTTATCTTAGAACAGGGTTTTCAGCTGTTCTTATTTTGTCCGCGTCTTAAATAAGACGTGAACTTCCTCGTATAAATGCTTTCGCGTCCTAAATAAGACGTGAACAACAAGTGCGCCGTATCAAAAATAAGATGCGAACCATTTATACGTGATCTTCGCGTCTTATGTTGGACGCAAACGTATAAATGGTACACTTCGCATCTTATTTAAGTCGCGTCTTAGATAAGACGCGTCTTATTTTCTCCCGTATAAATGACCCTAATAATAAATAAATAAAATAAAGAAATAAGTAAAATAAATAAATAAAATAAATAAATAAATAGGTATACACACATTCACAGATAGCTAGCATTTACATGAGTAGTGCAAGAACCTATAATAATAACACATAGAAGATAAAGAAGTAATAAAAATAGCTGGAGTCTGATTAATGATAATTGGTAATTTTCAACATTAACGTAGAGACCTCAACATAATCGTCCTCATTACCAAGTACCGTAAGTAAAAATCATCTAATCAATCTATCATGTGAAGTCTAGCATTTGTATGTTACAGCCTCGGCCATTGGCCTAAGCATTGAACACTGCCTAGCTATAAAAGGAACTGTAGAAGGTTCAAAGGCACATTTGCCTTCAGTTGAGTTACTCACTGTTAAGCTCTGTTAAAAATTTTTCCCTCCTTCCTTCCCTGTTGGAGTTATTTGGGTATCCTCAATAAACTTTAAATAAATAAATAAATAAATAAATAAATACATTTATATCGGTAGGGTTGCAGCCCTTAGAAGCTTCTATTTTCATTGGCCTTGTAAAACAAGGCTGCTATTGTTTTTAGGGTTAGGGTCCATTGTTGTGTTGTTTGTCCTATTGTTAGGTCTAAGGGTGGCAAGCCAATGGTGTGAGACTTTCTAAGAGCTGCGACATCACCCATTCAGATATAGCACAAATCCTATATACATATTCAAATGCGCTTCACAATCAATCAGAACATACACTTTTGAGGATGAGATCGGACGTCAGCTTCTGAAGGCGCCACAGGCAGCCGCTATGGGTCCATTGTTGATCTCATCTCCCCCACCCCACCCATGAACAATGTTTAGCACTGAGGGTGGTCACAGCCAGGGTTTGTTACGTCCTCAGTGGTTCTTTTACATCCCCATGGGAGACGGGACCGCTATTTCTACGTGGTCATCCGAGCCACGTGAAGGTCTAGCCATTTGCCGATGTCATAGCAAAGGCAGCATCTTCGTCCTCAGTTATTTTAAGACCCTGAGTGTTGGTCCGGCCGGGGTTCGAACCCGAGACCTCCCGCTCTGCAGACCGGTGAGCTAACCAGGAGGCGGTGAAAGCAGTAGTTATCATACTTGGTCATTCATAACAAATCAAAGGCTCCTAGTGAAGCAAAAAACGGCAAACTGATCCTTACGGCAGAAAAACAGAAGCAGAAGCAGAAGCAAATAAAATAAAATAAAAGTGGAATATAATAGTGCCCAATATTTCGCTTTGCAAAACAAAGCTTCTTCAGGGGCTAGCACTATAAATGATTACAACTGTAAAACCGTTATACAAGTGGTTTTGAAAAAACTAAATATTGGGCACTATTATATTCCACTTTTATTTTATTTTATTTGCTTCTGCTTCTGTTTTTCTGCCGTAAGGATCAGTTTGCCGTTTTTTGCTTCACTTCAAGTATTAATACTGATCTAGGTCTGGAAACCAGATCCGGCCATTCTCATCGGTTTGTTGCAGTGATCGTGCATTCTATGTTTCTTTTTATACAAAGGCTCCTATGAGCACTAATGAGCCAACTCGTAAATACAAAACGATCTAAATAAAAGATTCTGCACAACAACGAATGCTCTTCTTTCCTGGTCGACCCCCACCCCCTGCATCCAACTCGTCCCCACCCTCCCCTCCCTCCAACGCCGGCACCAAAGGGTAAGGCAGGTGACCATTACATATCGTGGGCTCAATGTTTCGGCCGTAAGGGAGCGAGTCGACCTGACTTTCAGATGGTTAAGTAATGCTCCACATAAGAACTACTGCAAACTTCATTGTTCTGCGGCATTGGCTCTTAAAAACTGCAGTAACAGTTAAGTACATCTCAAATTGTTACCACTTCACTGCTCTCTGCCATGAGCCCTGGCCATAAGCTATCCTCAGTTGAATCACATATGGCTGATTTCAGTGCGAACTGACTGATCAATGGTCAGGATTAAACGGCGGAGGCGGTGCACTAGGAGATACAGACAAGCTGTTAACGGGAATAACTTCAGTTATCTGTCTTGGCGCTGGCTGAGGTGCAACGGTATTCTGCTGCACAGGACGTGGAGGTGCAGATGTGGAAGCCTCGCGGCTTTCTTCATCAGTGCCGTATTTCAACTTGAATATTTGTCGTATGTAGAAAATAAATAGAAAGATATTCTTGTTGATGAATACAGAAGCAGATATTCCATAGCCTAAGCTTAATCCCAAGCGAAGCCCTAGAAATGTCGCTTCAAGAACCGCTTGGATAACATAATAAATTATCCAAAACGGTTCATCACTAGGGCCTTCGTCGAAAGAGAGGGTGGCAAAGGGGTTTTACGTGACGCGTGATTGCCCCAAAATTAACCGCGTGATGCGTGATTGTGCCCAAATTAACGGCGTGATGCGTGATCAGATAGCGCAGCGTGATGCGTGATTTGCTATTTTAGAAGCGCGTGACACGTGATTTACCTTTTATTTTTCCGTGATACGTGAATGCTTTCGACGTTCTTGAAAAAACTAGAAAGGTTTCATTCAAAGGATTCAACGTAAATTGTCTAAGTGAAGGTCTGTCCGGTCTTTTCTTGACCTTTGATGTTCGTGGTGGGTCCAGAGAATCCGTTCCTGGCACGACGAGGACAGAATCGAGAAATCAGAAAATGCAATCAGAAAACTCGATCGAAGCTCACAGGGTAGAAGAGACATGTCCTAAGACGTTACGCTACAACGCCAAAGCGCACTTATCAGACCCGACGAAGAATTCAAAAAGGAAATCGGAACCATAAGAAAGCAGGCAACATATTAGGCAGAACAGAAATTACTAGGAGCGCCAATCAAATTCTACTATCGTAACATTGATTCAAATCAAAGAAAAAGAGCGAGTAGGCTACTAAGCCAAACGAAACTAATATGTCAATCAGCCTAAGAACAAGGCGCTAAGCCACTTGTAAATGTACAAGAGAGAGTCCAGCTCATACAGAAACAATTCGCGCTCAGTAGTGAAAAACATGTCAGAACTTGAGAATGCCAATAATAAACATGTTGAATCTCATCCTCGTGTGCTCCCTGAGTCTTGATATAAGAAATTAAACTGAAGGTCTCAGATACACGAAAACATCTGAATAAGAAACACATTGACCGCAAAAGACAAGCAAAACGAAATAAAGCCGATAATGCTAAGAAGAAATACACGCACTTTAAATCTTGTCACCCACCGAGAGTCAAGAAAAGTTTCTTCAAAGTAGAGGCCCTTAGAATCCTCAGAATTGAACGAACTTTTCAAAGGAAACTTTCGGCTAAGAGGCTACCCTAACAATCTCATTGAGAAGGTGCTCTCAGAAGTAATATTCTGACAGAAAGTCAGCTCTCAATAAAACCCATGTGTACCTAACATAAAACAGATCCCTGAGTCGGATTCAGGATTTTTCTTAGAAGGGGGTGCACCTCTAAGGAATGACGTAACTGAAGGGTGACGTAAACAAATTTTAAAAGCGAACAATCCATAGGTCATCTCGGGGGGGGGGGACACCCCCTGCACCCCTTCCCCCTCCCCTAGATCCGCCCCTGGATCCTCATGGACAAAAGGTATTTAATAGAATCGCAACCTTCACTAACACAAATCTATAAAGAGCCTCACCTTATTTCATACAAGAGGGGTAGATCTTTTATAAGATATACTAATCAGGGCTAAACTGTAAAAGTCAAACCAGCCAAAAAACCGAGTGAACAAAGGACATAACAACCACACCACACGCTAGTTGGATTTGTGCTAGGACCGTCAAGTGAACACCCTTTATTTCATTTTAAGATTCATGAATTAACATGCAATCCTTCCAAAAAGAAAAACTGAATACAATATCAATGCATTCAATAGGTAGGCATATGCCAACTCTACTTTGTTTTGTTACCATTTTTACGCCGGATTACTCCTTATTTACGTGACGCGTGATTGCTTAAAAATTTTCTCCGCGATTCGTGATTTCACTTAAAAATTCGGCGTGATGCGTGATCGGTATACCCCCCTCCCCCCCCTTGCCACCCTCGAAAGAGCCGTCCGGCCAATCTGCCGCAACAACAATTGGCAACCACAAGTAGCTTATACACGAAAAAGCAATAAGTGCATTCTTGAAATTTCTGGATATTCCATGGCTGCATTCGTTTTCGTCCAAGATAACTCCAAGCAGTTCAATTCCGTCGTACAAATTGATCACAACCTTCAATAAACACTTAGTGACTTGCCCGACGTTTATGCCACTTGATGCTACCGCTGTGTGAAATACAATCATCAACAATAGCGGTGTAATGCACAGGGTCATCTTTAAAGTGCTCGGATTCCAGACTCCTTTGCTTTCTATTTTATCACCACTGCGGCCAAAAACAATTCCGATCAAAGGTACTAAGCCGAGCCATACGTATAATGTCCCGAATATCCATCCGTAGCCGAGATCTCTTTGATTACTATTCATCCACCACCAAAATCCAAGCGCAGCAGGAAGAAAGAGGATGCAGACTGCATACCAATCGTTTGTATCGTCGTATGTTGCTGGATACTTAGCCAAGAAAACGCACTGCACGGTCATCAAAGCAAAGAATAAGAATCCACCAAAGATATTCCACATTTTAGCTCAGATCATTGATGTGTACGTTTCATTTTTGATACCAAGCGAATCAGAAGTGAACCTCAATCCGGAAGTAACTCTAACGATTTGATGTAGTCATGGAAACTGAGAGGACAATTTTAATCTTGACCTATGAACTACAGATCAGACTGATACGATTTTAAAATACTTCAACATCCGCGATTGACTGGAACTCAGCCTATGTTAGCCGAGAAAGGAACATCAAACTCGCTGCATATAATTGTTTTATTATGCATATTCCTGAGCTGCACTTGTAAAGACAAGAGCGCGCACAAAAAAGTGATCAATGCACAGCAGTCAACTTGTAAGTAAACAACTTATGTCACTTCTGCATGCATAAAACTATTGTCTGTAGGTATGACGTCACTTCTGCATGCATAAAACTATTGTCTGTAGGTATGACGTAACAGAAACAGCAAGCAATAATTAGCTGCGTGCTTATAGCCAATCAAAATCGAGCTAGTGACACCAATGTATAATAATAAAACTAAATAGTAAACAACACGCACTAAAAAAAAATCAGGAAATATTGGTTAATGTATGAAGTTAAGAAAATAAACAAAAAGAATCGACATTCGGTTTTCTAAGTGAAAATTAAATCAAAATCGAAACCGATAAAGCTTAGAAAGCGTAAGTTTGTCTTCTATAGGACGACTCGCTTGAAATGATTGTTTAGCGTCTTTACTCTTTAGTGGTGTTTGTCGAACAAGGAATGGTTTACTGAAAAGCGGAGAAAACTGAAAACTGTTTTCAAGTTGATCTTAGTTGCATTAAAGTGCCCCTGTGATCAAATTTTGATTTTGATTTTTTTACATTTTCGTGTACAATTAGACCTTTTTACTCATCTTGCCAAATTTCAATTCATTACGAACATTAGAAGTCATTTTATTTTAACATTTATTTCCGAGAATTTACGGCCGCCATTAATCAACCTTGTTCCAAGGCTTAGTTGCGAATGGGAGAAAGTGACGTCAAAGACTCAAACATACCTCACGGGTTGAAATTATAATAACAATAAGTATTGAAAATCACGCGAAAAGCAACAAAACTTTGAACATGTTCTTTGTGCAATTTTATATGCTGATTGTTATTATAATTTCAACCCGTGAGGTATGTTTGAGTCTTTGACGTCACTTTCTCCCATTCGCAACCAAGCCTTGGAACATGGTATATACTTCATTGTAACACACCATATAGGATCCTAAAAACTCATTTTAAACTGGTTAGCTTTTATTTACTGTTATGGATAGTGATATCCATAACAGTAAATAAAAGCTAACCATTTTAAAATGAGTTTTTAGCCCTAAGTAAGTGCCGGATTCTTTGACGTGCATAAATTAAAACTACCATAAAGTATATACCTGGAACATGGTTGATTAATGGCGGCCGTAAATTCTCGGAAATAAATGTTAAAATAAAATGACTTCTGATGTTCGTAATGGATTGAAATTTGGCAAGATGAGTAAGAAAGTCTAATGGCACACGAAAATGTAAAAAAATGAAAATCAAAAATTTGATCACAGGGGCACTTTAAAACACACAACATGTCGAGGTGTTTAGCTGGGAGGTTAGTCAGTGTGGATATTACGGCATAACGCCAGAACAGCAATAAAAAAATAATATAAGGAAAAAATAGAAGATGAGAATATTGAAAACGTTATTAACACAGAATGGAGGTAAAAACTATAAAAATTGATAAACCTTTGCTAGCAAATAATCGTGTTACAGAAAGAACTTCGCTTATGCCATACTTTTCAATCAAACGGCCTTTTAAGCTTGGTTCCCACTAGCGGCGTACGTGACGTAAGCGGAATCGTAAGCGGAATCGGAATCGTAAGAACCTTACGATCTAGTGGAAATCAAAACGACGAAAGCGGATAGGAAGCGACGGAAGCAGAAGCGGAATCGGAAGAAAAAGGAAACCTTCTGATCCTTCCGATTCCGATTCCGTCGAGCTTCCGATTCCGATTGCGACTACGCTTCCGATTCCGACTCCGCTTCCGATTACGTCGCTAGTGGGAACGAGCCCTAAATGGCTTCGCTCGGTTTACTGAAAAAGTCCCTGGGGGGAGGGGTACTCAACAAAGTTTTGTACGGGGATGCTCCGCCGCGAGGTCCAAACCCTTCACACTTTCATATATGTAGTTAACTTACATCCCTTATACATGTTGTAGTGACAAAGGAAAAACGACAAGAAGCGTTTTTAATTTGGCTAACATTTGAGCAAGGTGTACTCACTTTTACTTCAGTATAAACATTAAAATACTTCAATAGACGAATTAGCCGTTCCGTGCGACCCAAATGGCAGTTTTCCTTATCTTTTTCTATACTTCAACTCATGAAATCCCTACCCTTTTATATACATCCAGCTTAAAAACGGTACCCCTAAGAAAAGTGTCGACTGTATGATGTAAATGTTTCATGTTCAGAATTTTTTTTTAAGTTCTAGTTCTACCTCAGAAACTAAGGGTTATCGATGTTTGATGGCCAGATTATGGTTTCATTTGCATTGTGTGTTTTAATATGAAAACAATAAGACAAATGTAGTTTTCTTTCAATCAAACTGACGTTATTATATGGGTAAACTTTATAAATTTTCAACGCTTAGAATTAGCTAAATTGTCAACTTTGTAATAACCTGCAGCGTGAAAACTCGACGCACGCGACCGGCAATTATCGTGCACACTCGCGTGTTTTCCTCGAGCGATCATCGCTAAGATATAAAACTACTAGTATTGTAGTAGGAAATGAACACTTGATATTCAAGTGCACGTAAAACTATCAGTTATTAAACTCTGAAGTACTTTTTTTTCTCATAATAATGGTTCTTGACTGAGAAGTTCGGAAAACAAGACAGATGTTTTAAAATGTAAAAGTTATAAAACCTACTTTTCGGATGGAATTTCCATTGACTCGAATGTCAGCTTTATTTAATTATGACAAGACAAGGCGGACAGGTAGGCTGAATATTTTCCCCTCGGTTAGTTTACGAGCGGACAAACCAAATCCTATGTTATCATACTTGGTCAGTCATAACAAATCCAATCAAAGACTTCTATGAGCACTGATGAGCCAACTCGTGTGTACAAAACGCTCTAAATAACAGATTCTGCACATTTTTCGGATTTTCCCCTCTCAGGTGTGTGAATATTCCTTTTAAATCGAACTGTTCTTCATGCACAAAGAGGTGTGGTGGGGTGGCACCAGCGCCCTGGGTGGAACAGAAAAAGAAGACACTGAACAAGTAAAATAAACCAGGCCCCAGTTGTTCAAAAGGTGGATAGCGCTATCCACCGGATAAATCACTATCCAGTGGTTAACACAAAGGATTTTGTTAATACCTATCCACTGGATAGCGATTTATCCGATGCATAGCGCTATCCACCTTTTGAACAACTGGGTCCAGTACGCAAACTCCTAGCGGTTAATTTCACTCACTGAACGACAAATAACTCAAATGAGAAACGTGGTTCAACACTAAATAAGGACCATAAAACTAACAAGCACAGGGTCATTATATATTCCACCGACTCTAATATGTTATTCACTACGAATTGCAAAAGAAAAAAATTACGATTCACAGCATTAAAATCTCACAAATACAAGCAGCATTTTATTCTGATACAACTGATACAAAAGTTTGACTTATGTTAGAAGTTTATAGTTATCCAGTACGATGTCTAAAAAATTTGGAAAAACACCCTAAAAGGTACCAGAATTTCGTTTGATAGGCGTGGCTCGAACATATTTTTACTCCTAAGAGGTGCCAATTTTATACAACACAAGACATATTCCATCATATTTTTTCAGCTCAATACCCTAAAAGGTACCGCGATAATTCTAACCATGGACATTTTAGATTTCAGCACCCTAAGCGGTACTAATCTACAAATTTTGACCCCTAAAAGGTACGACGAGTACCCCCCGTCATTTTGATATCGGAGTCCCCCCCCGGGAGTTTAGTGTTCTCTCTGCTATGAGCCCTGGCCATAAGCTGTATACATGTATCTCCTCGGTTGAATTTGCCAACTGACTGATCAATAGTCAGGATTCAACGGCGGCGGCGGCGGTGCAGAAGGAGATACAGACACGCTGTAAACAGGAATAACTTCAGTTATCGGTCCTGGCGCTGGCTGAGGTGCGACGGTATTCTGCCGCCGCAAAGGAGGTGAAGGTGTGGAAGCGGCCTCGCTGTCCTCGCTGGCTTCGTAAGAGTCACAATCACAACCACAACACAACTTGAATATTTGTCGTATGTTGATAAAGAATAAAAAGATATTCTTGTTGATGAACAGTAGAGAAGCAGTTATTCCATAGCCTAAACTCAATCCCAAGCGAAGCCCTAGAAATGTCGCTTCAAAAACCGCTTGGATGACATATGGAATTTTCCAACACAGTTCATCGGTACTGTCTTCGTCGAAAGAGTCGCCCCAATCGACCACAACCACAACTGGCAACCACAAGTAGCTTATACATGCAAAAGCAATTAGTGTATTCTTGAAATTTCTCGATATTCCATGGCTGCATTCGTTTTCGTCTAAGATAACTCCAAGCAGTTCAATTCCGTCGTACAAATTAATCATAGCCTTCAATAAACACACATTGACTTGCCTGAAGTTGATGCCTTTTGATGCTATTGCTGTGTGAAATACAATCATCAACAATATCGGTGTGATGTACAGGGTCATCCTTAAAATGCTTGGATTCCAGAATCCTTTGCTTTCTATTTTATCACCACTGCGGCCAAAAACAATTCCGATCAAAGGTACTAAGCCGAGCCATACGTACAGTGTCCCGAATAGGAATGCGTAGCCGAGATCTCTTTGATTACTGTTCATCCACCACCAAAATCCAAGCGCAGCAGGAAGAAAGAGGATGCAGACTGCATACCGATTGTTTGCATCGTCGTATGTCGCTGGATAAGAAGCCAAGAAAATGCACTGCACGGTCATCAAAGCAAAGAATAAGAATCGACCAAAGATATTCCACATTTTAGCCCAGATAATTAATGTGTGCGTTTGATAATAAATGAACCATGCAGAAGTGCTGAGTCTCAAGGAGGTAACTCACTCAAGATGTAGTGTGAAGTTATTTATGGCCTTTCAAGAAAATTCTCTGATTGACTCTTTTTTGAAGTTGCCTCCGTCGATAAATTCCTAAACAGTGGCCTTGAAATAAACGCTCAAGTGCTCAGTTGGCTTTCCTGAGATGCTTTTCATTTCTAATTATCAGTTGAAAAAAACAAAAATTTTTTTACTATTTTATTTTAATCTTGAACTATGAACTACAGATCAGACTGATGACATTTAAATACTTCAACATCCGCGATTAACTGGAACTCGACATATTTTAGCTAAGTGAGAACATCCTGACTCCCTGCTCTATAATCTCTTGATAAAACTAAATCGTGAACAACACGCAAATTCAGCAAATGATTGGTTAACTTATGAAAGTAAGAAAATCAACAAAAAGAATCAAGTTCTATTTAACATTCAATTTTCTTAGAAAAAAAAATCAAATAATAAAACCAATATTAATTTGTCTTTTATTGGACGACTCGCTTGAAATAATTGTTTCGCTGTGTCTGCCGAACAAGGAATGGTTCGGTGAAAAGAAAATACGGTCCTGACTTATATTTCTTGTTTGCCGTCAGTTTTACGAGCATGTAAGTCATGCATTCCAACTGAAATTAAAATGTTTGAAATTTTTAATTAGGAGATGTCTCCATTCAATAGGCCATTTCCGAGTTGCCTTTAGTCTCTCTATCAAAGCGAGGCTAGGTGCGAAACTTTTCATATGAAAATAAGTTTTATTTGCATGTGAATGAAAACTCATTTTCATATGAAAGGTTTCGCACCTAGCCTCGCTTTGATAGAGACTAAAGGCAACTCGGAAATGGCCTATTGAGTGTCGCAAGATGAAAACAAAAGTCAATTGCCTGGCCAATCACAACAGACGCGGACAATACATGTTTTTTTTCTGCATTTGATTGGTTGAGAATGTGGCGCGAAATATTTTAGCCAATCACAAAATTACTTTCGATACTCATATGAAAACCGCTTATATCCATCCAATCACAACAGACGCTAAAAAGAACGCATTGAACCAATCATAACTCGAAGCAAATACATAAAACCGGCGCTCAATCTAAATATCAAAAACTGTACTGATTACTACCACAAATCGCTTCAAATCAGCCCAAGAAACCCACAAATAGCAATAAATACAACACAGGCACATCATTTTTTTCTGTCTTTCTGGCAAATAAAAAGCAATTTATGCACTTTCATGCAACTGAGCCCCGTTAACACGGACGTTGGGACAACGGTAACCCTCATTAATGGGATGTGAATAACAATACCGCATCTACCCATACTAAAAGTAACACTATAAAATAAAAATCTGACAAATGTAGTTTTCTTTCAAACTGATAATGTAATTATATGGGTAGATGTTTGACGGAAAATTTACAAATTTTCAACGCTTAGAATTAGCTAAATTGTCAACTTTGTAATAAACTGCCATCAGGCCCTCTGCAAGAATAATAATAAAAAGAAAAAAACCAGCTGATCACTAACTTTGCTTGGGATAAATGTTTCAGCTTGAGTGGAGAAAACTGTTGTCTGTATTAACGTGGGTTAATTAGTATCAACTATATAAATTGGAAACTGTTATGAACCTACACTTCTGGATTCATCCAATCTGCCTTCTAATTCATCCCCAGTATATCGAGTTTCATATGAAGGCATCATAAAGATTTAGCCCCTCCCATGCCCCCACTATAAGTCCATTTTAAGGTGAGACTTACTTGTGTACAAGAAAACTAGATCTTTTATTTGTAGGATAATAATAATATAATAATAACTTTTTAAAAAGGGTAATGAAAACACTTTACAGCCGTTGACTGATAAACTAGTGGCCCTCAATATTTATTACAGCAATTTACAATCATGATAAACTAAAAATTAAAATACAGCTAAAACTAAATACTAAAACTAGCAAAAATACTAGCAGTAAAACTATACTACAAAGTAAAAGGTTAATTAAAAAAAGGAAACTGTACATCGCTTAAAAATATATAGGGATTGGAAGCTAAAAACTAGGATATATAAAAATGGTCGAGGACTATGTACTGATTTTTTAAAAAAATTAAAATACTCCTTCCAAAGGCTTTACTCTTTCTCATATGAAGTGGCAAAGTGTTCTACAATTTTGTAGCAGGTTCTTCCTTCCTTAAGGCTTATATAAGGTCTGAAGTCAAGGCATTATGGAAGACTTCACACTGATCCGTTATTTTAAATAAACCCTGAACTATAATATGTACAATGTGCGCACTTTTGGCTTGACAATGATAATTTTAGTTGTTTAGCTTCATTGTTGCTGACCAAAGGGAACAAAGTCTCTGGGACCAATACTGGTATTATGTACAACAATAATTCTAAACTTTACAAGTGGTTCTTCAAAGAAATGCCTGTTGTTGGCAGCCCTTAAATAAAATGTGCTTACAAATGAAGTTAAAAACTTAAAGTAGATTTAGATTTACAATTTACATATGTTATGGGGGACTGGGTTGCAGAAGTTTAATTTAATGAATAATTTACAATGCAAAATTATAATGCAAAAACTAATATACAGTGAAACTCTGTTAGGCCGTTAATATTTATTGTTAGAGTGATTTTACTTCAACTTTGAAATAGATAGTAGGATTTTACGCCGTAGTACTTAGTTTCAGTTTCTACTTATCCTCGAATATTAGGAGCGATTACAGTTAACACGTGAAATAGTTAGTAGAATAGTATGCACTATTAGACAATAATTCCATTGTTTTCTTTTGTTCAATTTGGACTATCACACACTAATTTTAGATTGTGTTTCACAGGTTAACTGTCCATCAAGGTCTAGCGCTAGTGTAATAGATAGTGATAGATAGTGTTACACACTAACTAATAGTTTCTGTTTCACAGTTGAAGTAAAATCACTCTAAATGCCATCAGCTTGTATAAAAAAAATTGTGGAGGTGGGTTAGTCTACAGGTTAGTGCATTGGACTTTCAAACTGAAAGCCGGTAGTTCAAGCCTGCTCTCTGCCATTGTCTCTCTCTACCTAGGTATATAAATAGGTACCAGTGGCATAATGCTGAGAGGTAACCTTGTGATGGACTAGCATCCCATCCAGGGGGGAGTAGTAATACTCTCAGTCACTTCATGCTACAGAAACTGGGTTAAGCTCTGGCAGTTGTCAGCTATTAGGCTTGTGAAGACTTACCCCCCCTCCCCCCCGTAACTCTACAAAAAATGGCAAAAGCAAGGTAGCCAGCAAAGTCGTCGTCGTCGTCCTTATCAGTGCCACAGGATGCACAAGGCCATAAGAAACAGTAGCTGGTGCCGGGGGGAGGGGGGTACTCCCTATAATGGGCTATACGGGGATGCTCCGCCCGAAAGGGGTACCTTTGGCTGGAGGTATATGAAAGGGTCGTGATTTCACGAGTTGAAGTATATGAAAGGGTAGAGATTTCATGAAGAATAGGAAAGGGTACCGAAAACACACCGATGAGGCGTAAAAAAGGTAGGGAAAACTGCCATTTAAGTCTAATAAAAAGGGCCTTTCAAAATAAATCAAACAGACGCACGTGAAGGCTATATGAAAGGGGTACCATTTTCATTTAAAGGTATATGAAAGGGGTACCATTTTCAATGAAAGGTATATGAAAGGGGTGGAGCATCCCCGTACAAAACTTTGTTGAGTACCATCCCCCCCCCCCCCCGGGAGCTGGTGATTTTCGCTGGAGAGCCAGCTACTCTTTACAATGCTGAATACTCCTATCAAGGATAGCTAAATCTGAATGAAGTGTTTGCTTTTGTTAGTGATAGTGGTTGAGGTAATCCTTGAGGCATCTTGGGAGGGGTAGAAAGGGAATCTTGTCCGATGGAATTCGTGACAATTGCTGTCTGATGATAAGGCGGCAGGTTTGAAGCAGTTTTGGTGGAGTTTCTGAAAAAAAAAAGCATATAATTTGGTATTACAAACAACTTTCTTGGTGGCTTGAACCACTTTGCAACCCCCAAGAGAGAGGGGGGAGGGGCAGGGGGGAGGGGCACCCATATAGGAATGACAGAGGTGACTGTCAGGTCTTTTAGGGGTTAAAATTCATGGTTGGTACCACTTAGGAAGCTTGAATTGAAAACAACCATGGTCAGAGTTGTTCTGATACTTTTAGTGTACTATGCCAGTAAAATATGCCGACAAGAACAACTGCACAGAAAGAACTGGTAATAATAATAATAATAATAATAATAATAATAATAATAATAATTAATAATAAGTAATAGTAATTGGACTTAGCAGAGTACAATTCAGGGAGTAATCGGCGAGTAATTTCAAATTGATCGAGCGCATAGCGCAAGGACGATTTGAAATTATGAGCACGATTACCCCTGAATTGTATGACACAAAGTTCAATTACTAATCAATCACATCAATAACAAAATTTGAGATTAATAAGTCTATGTGGAGTTTCTTGCACTCAAAACGTCAAGGATATTTTGTCAGTATGAAAGCAGGAGGAAAACAGCGAAAAAAGGAATCCATTTAAGTGCACCTTATTGATGCGCGTGCAACGTGGGTGTCCAATTACAGCTGTCCAATTACAAAAAGTTGTAATTGGATAACTGTAATTGGACACCCACATGACCGTGCGCCTATTACATAAGAAATAGGTGCGCGGATAACCAATCACAATCAAGAATTTTGTTATTGATACGATAATAATAATAATAATAATAATATGAAGATAATAATAATAATAAATATAAATATAACTCTTACAGGTAAAAATTGATATGAGCAACATCCACAATACAGGTTTCTGGTACCTTTTAGGGGTTCCTTTCAATATATGGGAGGTCCCCCATCTCCCTGGGGTACCTCCCCTGGACTTCCTGCCTCCTTTGTCCAAGTTTCTCACTCATGTCTCCACCCAATTTTAATGATGTTGATTTCTAGCATAGACCTTGCCCAAATTTAGAGAATTCCCTCTTCCTCATCTTCTTTTTTAACTCATGAATAGGCAAAGCATTTAATGAGTTATGGCAGACGGGGACAAATATGCAAATTTTCACTCCTTCCATCACTCAGCTGTAACCTTATCTTGGTAATTCTTCTTGTGCATATATTTTGCCTGTTCCAAAGGCAATAGGTAATGATCTTGTTCCATGGGCAACAGTGTTTAAGGGATGGGAGGTGGGGAGTTGGAGACAGAGAGGGAGGGGGGGGCTCAGTAGAGCAAAACAATTAGGAGAAGGGAGGGTCTGATGGTTGTTTCGCAAATTGGCTTGTAGGTCTTTAGTGTCTCTGAATGACTTTAAACAAGAACTAAGGCAACTTCACTTTAATTAGTCACCGATATCTATACCAAGATTCGAATATATTAATTAATTAATTCATTATTGTTTGATGCTTAAATGCTTTTTTTCTTGAAGATATTAGCCAACAGGCTCCTCTGTAAATTTGAGCTGAAATAAAGTTAATGCATGTGTGTAATGTATGTATGTATGTTATGTAGGAACCTTTGATTGGCTTTGTTTACTAACCAGCTCTTGTTAGAAGAATGCTTTTGCATGTTGCATCTGTGGCCAAGTCAGCAGCTCTCTTACTCTGTAAGTTTCTCTGATAAACATTGGCTCCATACTCAAGAAGCAATGCAGCACACTCGTCATAACCACAGAGTGCTGCTGTGTGCAGGGGAGTTTGGTGTCTTTTGATTGCATTGGGATTGGCTCCAGCGTGAAGCAATGTCCTCGCACATTCCACATAACCACGAAGACAAGCAACATGCAATGCAGTTCCAAACTGATTCTCAGATTTCTGCAAGTCTGCACCCATTCGCACTAACATGTCAATACAGTGAACATGTCCATTTAAGGCTGCCTCATGCAGAGGTGGAAAGGTGACAGTCAAGGAAGGGTTGACTTCTGCCCCGGCTTCTATCAAGAGATGGGCGCACTGAACACATCCTTTGGAACAAGCAAAACATAACGGCGTACTGCCATCTATGTTGCGTGCATTTGTCTGTGAGAAAACAAAACAAAAGTAACATAATGTTAAGGGGGTAGAATCTTAACTACAAGGCTGCTGATCTGCAGAATATAAAGGGGTCAGCAGATTTAATCAATCTATCATGACAGGGACCGCATGGAACAAGAGATAGGGAATAGAGGGAGGGGATCTGGGCCCACTATACCTCTTTGGATTTGTTACTGTACCAATTAGCTTTCATGTTGTGTGACCTTGGAAGCCGTGCTAATTTATGCTAAACAGAAATCATACCTCAGCTCCTTCAGTGATAAGAATTTTAACAGCTTCTGGGTGACCGCCAAAGCATGCTTCATGTAATGGCGTCATGAGATCGACTGTCCCACCATTCACATGGGCACCATTGGACAACAGCAACCTTATAACACCAACATTTCCTTGCCTTGCTGCAATGTGGAGAGCTGTTTGGTGGTTGCGTGGATCAGCAAAGTTCACAGAAACATCTGGACAGACCAGCAAATTTTTTATACATCCCAATGGATGACTGTTCTCACTGATTGTATGTAAAAGGATCTCACTTGCCGAGTCCATCATTTAACTCAACTGAAAAATAAACAATCAACAATCAAACAAATGCAAGCTCGGGGGGGGGGGGGGGTTATTCGGGTATAATTATAGTGATGTGGAGGTAAAAAGACCTTTATTGGGTTTGAAACTGGTGATCTGGGGACTTTTTTTGGGATTAGAAATTTTGTGGTGACTTGTTCTCTTTGGGGTGAAAGATTTTGGTGAGAACTTTTTTGGTGTTTGGCAAAAAGTGTAACCAGTTTATGCAGAAAGAGAAAGGACTTTTTTGGGGTCTAACAATTTGGCCTTATTCACACCACTTTTATAGCTGAGTAACCCCCCTGGGAATGCAAGTTAATTCTGGGAGAACAAGATATTATGCTTTTGACGCTTGCTTATGCAAGATCAAGAAGAGCTTACTGTGTTTTATATTGACCAACTGTAGCACTAACCATCTAACTTTTCTGATTAAAAGAACAGCGACTGTGCTGAGAAGTCACACTTGACTTCACTGTGCAGTATGTATGTGGATTGGCAAAGGAACAACTCTTTTACCCCTAGCGGGAGACATTTTCCATTTTGCGGCAGTTCGTTGTTGCCCATCCCCGGTGCGCGGGATTGACTGACTGTGCATTGCTTCACAGCCCCATGCAAAACAGTACTGATGTTGTCCGTATTATATAGTTGTCCGTATTACAGAGTTAGGGATTGTATGTTTTTTGCGTCTTCCGGACCATTGAACTGTCCGTAACACTAACAGCTGGGAGAGAGAAGTTCGTTTTACGGAGGTGTCCGTACGTAAGGAAAGGTTTTTAATACCTCCTCTAGATCACTCTAGATCTTATTTGATGTTGTCGATGTTCTGTTACGTAATAGTTAGGGCGGTAGTAACAGCATCACAAGTTACCTGTATATACCTCTTTTCCAATTCTAATGGTGTTTGATTGTGTAAATCAGCTTGAAGATTGGGTATCTACAAAATTGTTGTAAATCATCTGCCCTTGCAATTAAAATCAAAGAGCGGTCCGACCATCAACAAGGCCTGGCTACTTAGGGACGGCATAATTTCCCCACACGGGGTGGGGAATGGAAGTCGTCGATGGAAACGAAACTGAAACGAAATCAAACTTAATTCGTCAGCATTGACACAAAAAATGTAAAACACTGGGTAGACGTTTTACTTGAAGTTGATAATTGCAAAATTCTAGATTTGTTTTGGTGAAATTTGTAAGCTTTGACGTTTTCCTCACCCTTCCCTGCAAGGGATGGTAATCGCCATGTTCCCGCGCTTGTCCCAAGACGACGAAAGAGCAGTGAAAGCATTCACGCGGTCGCAATGTTTGAAGATGAAGGTCGGACAAGAACGACCGGAATTTGGTCATTTTTAGCTTGAACACCGTTCTCTATGACGCTATAAAAGTCATGAGGAGAAAATTTAGGGAAAGAACAACTCTTGCACGATTATATGAGGAAAATGTTGGCTCCGAAAGTGGTCAAATCGGACAAAGGTCAAATTGGTAGTGATCGTGCTCCAGACGGCTCCAGCTCGGAGTTCTCTGAAGATGATACTCCGCTAGCTGTACGTTTGAATCCGCAACAAACCACCGTTAGCCGACTAAATGATGCAGGAAAGCAGCGTCCCAGGCCATTTTTATCTAAGAGAGGGGCAGGCTTCGTTATTCCACGAAAAAAGAAAGAGACAAATGGTATGCTTATTTTGTATGGAAGATTTTATGTAAGACGCCAGCTAATTATAAACTCTTGCAGAATTGAGCGTGTTTTTACATGTAAAAATCCTATGTAAACTATTCCATTTTATGTCATTTAAACACATGTTTCATTTCATATTTTCAGAACTTCTTCAAGTTTCTAATTTTAATTCGAGAGATGGAAAAGAGTTGCTTCGAAATGTTGAGCAGTCGTACAGAGATCCAAGCATTGGAGCGACTTTCAAGTTTGAAAAGTTGGAGCTTGTGCACAGCGATAAATTATCCAAAGAGGTAATATTCAATTCTCTAGCCCTTACAACAACCAAAATACATCATATCGTCTCTTTACCTTACTCATGTTTGAAATTTTATGTGTCTTTATCTTAGTATCAAGAGAAGAAACAGCTTATGAGAACGGAGCGAAATCCACGAGACCTTGAAGATAAGCATGCGTTTTTGTACATGCTTGACCATGAAGAGGTTTGTTATAAAACGCTTTAATGCAAATTTCGTTTACCAACATCACCTGTGTAGCTCTATAAACCTTGACTGTCTTTATAACTGGACAAAATACATTCAATTCTGATCTATGAACTGTTTGATTCCGGTTTTCATCGATCTGTTGTAAGCTTATAAAGAAGGTTACGTGAATTTTGAGAAGATTGATGATTTCCAGGTAGTCGAAATAATTACAAGAAATATGAAATTCTGCGATCCATCGCAGATTGAAGTCAATCTCAACTATTAAATGCGTGATCATTTATACAAGAGAACGTTTAGATTTACAAGAATTCAGGAAAATTCAATTGCATGATGCGGCCAGATAAAACAAAAATGAAATGTGTCCGTCTATACAAACCCGATAAAGAGTTTATCAAAATATCGCCTTTCCAGATAAAAACGCTAGGCGGTCAAGAATTTGTTGTTTTACTTTCCAGATCGAGTCTACTTTTGCTATATTTCTTTCCTTGTCATAGAAGTTTATAAGACTTCAATTTATTTTTCTGCTCCATTTCGGCAGAAAACCAAAGAAAGGAGCAGCCAAGTTCATTATCTGGAAAAACATCTGCTCTACCGCTAATTGTCTGTTAAGTGTGGCAATGATATTTTTAATGTAGAATAATTGCTTATTGAAAACGTTGCAACTAATCCATATATATATAAATCTGAAGTTTGGAATGGGAATTTCAGATATTTAACATTTGCGTTAACTTTATGGGGACAGCTATCATTTTTTATAATTATTAAAGTTCAATAGTTCAGCTGCCGAGGTTTATAAGCTTTGTGCCTTTTGTTGCTTTGCATGAGCATTATTTTAACTCAAATGGTACACATGCCATTTTGTTCATTGTTTTCATTGTTTATGGCTATGTTGTGTCTTAAAACTTACTAAACAAGTTATTTTATGATAATGAATCTGAGATAAATGAAAATGAAAATTAAACTGGTTTAAGTATTTTTAACTATGTATCTCACAATACTTCAACAAGCCATTGATTAGTTCAGAATTTTTAAACCAAAAGAAATTAAACCATATCAGTTGTAGCCAACAGTGATCTATGATTTGTTTCTCTTCACATTATGAATGCATTGTTGGTTAGCCAGGTAATAAAACTGTATTATTATATCTCTCAGTTAGTACGCGCGCTATGATTAGTCAATTTTCCGGTCCGTAATTTACAGTACGGACTGCAAAATTTGAGGGTCCCGCATCGGTCTAACATCAGCCAACAAAAGTTGTTTTCTACATTAAAAAACGTATGGAGGCTAAATGGGTTAACAAATCAGGTTACAAAAACTCTCTTCAATGAAATTAGCTATAACTTTAGCAAAAAATGGATTAGCCGCGAATCAAAAAGCATTGACAATTTTCTTGAGTATAAAGCTTACATGCTTAGTATTGTTTTGGTATTTAGCTTTTAGGCTGTAAGTTGTAAAAACTCGAGTAACTTGGCAAATTTGTTTAACTTTAACAATTTAAATTCAGCATTGAAAAAAGAGTACCTTTCTTTGTAAGAAAACTTCTCTACGAAAAACTTAAAGCTGCAAAACAACTTGAAACGGCTTCCATCGGTAAACTGTATCATCATAATCTTATATTAACAAGGAGCCTGTTGGGCTTCGAAACTGGCTCATTTGGTCTCAGTTTCCACCCGGTTTTCATTTCAGAGTTTTATATTAGCATTCCACAATATACAATCTAGAATCTATCAATATGCACAGTCCAGTCCACATTTACATTTACATTCCGCAGCCTGCTTCAAGCCCTCCTTAGGGACGGACCATTTTATTGTTAAGATGGGGGGGGGGGGGAGGTTGGGCTAGTCTGCATAACGGGCGTTATTGGGACGCTCAAGCGGGTTTTAGGTCGCGAGCGCGTAGCGCAAGACACGAGCATGAAGCGCGAGACACGCACGGGGAGGGAAAAGAAAAAATAACGCCTGTAGACACGCTATTGTTCGGTCTCTTCCAAACGTTCATCTGGCGAACGTAAATGTCTATTGGCTGATTTGTACCACGTGATGCATGTTGTCGAAATGTGAGATCAAGATGTGAGAAATCAAGCTGTTAGAACCAAGATGGCGTTGAGTCTGGAGAAAGCTATTTCAAAAGCTCTTGAGTTAAATTCCTGTATTTAGAATATCTAAAGAACGAATTGCGAACAGCGAGAATATACAAAAGTAACCACTTACATGCATTAGAATTACTAAACAGCTAACATGCTGGGGATTCAAATATTTCAAACCGGATGCGGGATGCAATCTTGACGCCATACGTCTGACAATGGAGGCACTGCCTAGCTCCGAGAAACACGAACCCAACACGAATAAGCTTTGAGGAGCTAAAAACAACTGCAAGATGCCACTATAGACTGTGGCTATCGCATAATACTTGGATCTTATACTCTTTTAGTCGTGATGAAGAAAAACTATCTCGCGAGTTATGCTAACCGCAGACTTGCGCTCGCAATTAAATCACGGACTGAGAAATGAACTGATCCTATTAAAAGCAGCGAATAATTCCAACTTAAGCGGCCACTACTGATCTTGCAACTCTTTCAAAGTGAGCCAAAAAAACTCCACTGTTATGCCGAGAGCTATCAAACAAACTAATTATTCCAAACGATTCAGGAAAGCGTAAATTCCTCCTGTCAGTATCACAGCTAGAGATTATTTCCTAAGATCAAAGAAACGAAAACTTTTAGAACAACAGGCCTGTTATATCTTTATTTTGATCCAAAAGGAAAAAATCTGTCAGGCACTTACCTGGGATAGACTTATTCTAAAGCTGACGAGCAGGATTTGGGTTCGGCCTGTCACCTTTTATAACAACTTGTGTTCATTCCTTGAAATCCACGTCTTTGAGTAATCGAAAAAACTGGAACGGTAGTACTTTTTTTTCTGGAAAACCAGGATTACCACAAAATCTTCAAAAGGAATTGCAAACCTTTGGACCATAAACTTTTGTTGGAGTGCACAACATCGTCGCGAATCCTCACGTCCACGGAATTTTATGCAAACAGATTTGGCGCCTTCAGCCACGCTTGCCGCGAATAATATTAACATTTTTTGATTGGTCGCCGAAGTTATATGCCTGTGAGAATGTCTGATTGTTGTCTGTCAAGTTTAGGGGGCGTGTGTGTGGGCGGAAGAGACCGAACAATAGCGTGTCTACAGGCGTTATTTTTTCTTTTCCCTCCCCGTGCGTGTCTAGCGCTTCGCGCTCGTGTCTCGCGCTACGCGCTCGCGACCTAAAACCCGCTTGAGCGCCCCAATAACGCCTGTTATGCAGGCTAAGGTTGGGCAATCACTAAAAACAAAATTCCTGCACAGCAAAAGTAAAGAAATAAAAATAATGCCCGCAAGCCAAAGGAAAAGCAGTTATGGAACAATTCCAAAAAAAAAATTCTTGCACAACATCAAGACGAAAAAATTGATGATCATGTCCCTCCCCCCCCCCCCCCCCCCCCCCCCACAAACAAACAAAAATAAAATCGTACATCCCTTAGTTGGCTGCAATTTCAGGTCTATATTTTTTTCTCTGATCAGCTCAGTACTGTTAGAAAAAACATAAGTTTAGTATATTTTTTTTTTTGCTTTAAAATCCTTGAAACCACCTAATCAGGATTGTTTCAAGACAGGCATTTTGGAGAATCAGTGATGGGGCTTCGAATAAATTAACAATATCAACATGATCGATCAAATGATAAACAGTCGAGCATAGCGTGACATAAATACGAGATGTGTGGAGTTTCAACGTGACTCCGGCCATGACGTAATGCTTAAGAATTGTTTTCTCAGCAGACTTGCCAGGACGTGACTCAACTGTTCGATAATTGATTTGGTTAGAAAAGTTCAACCCGCTTTCCTTTTACCAGAAATAGAACACATCCGAAAATCACAGCGAATTAATGTTTAACAATTTCGTCGAAATTAGAACGGTAAATATTTCAATTGTAGCTGCTTAACAGTATTGGTTACAGTTCGCTATACTACTTATGAAAACACAATAAAATCATTACTTCCTCCTAGACATCTCCTGAAACGAAAAAAAGTGAAAAACATGGTTGTATTTTAAAATAATCACAGCAAATGGCTATGGCATGCAAGACAAAGCTTACCTTGTGGATTTGTCAAAATGAAGCGATCGATGAATGTCACAGCAGCTGCATCAAACTAACCATCGATGTCTCACAAATCCAACAGCCGAATCTGGGTACAGTCTCGTTTTGTTTTACAACAGCAAACGCGGATGATATCGCTTGCTTTTATAACGATCGAAGGAAGTATAAAGCAACTCTTTTGTTGCACCATCAATCGAGCAGAGGAAGGTCTGGAACGAGTCACGCACCCCCCTTCCTTTTGCGTGATAAACATGCGCACGCGTAAGAAACATTTGTCATATATTTTAATGTACCATAACAAAAGCAGCAATTTTTTAAAGCAACAAGACAATGAGAACCGGCATGTTCCCAAGAATTATCTCTTGCAGGTAATACGCATCTATGTACAGCACGTTTCTGTTTCAAATTGCTTTTATAAGAAAACGCTTCCTATACCACAAGGAAGCCACAGATTCATCTTTGCCTAATATAAGGTTGACTTGAAGGTAAAGGTTAGTGTAGTGTGGGTTGGGGTTGGCGGCATTATGGCATGACCGCGTGACGCTGCCGTGACATCGTTTTGATGACATCACTGATTACGTCATTTCAGAAGACCGGAAGTAAACTAGGTACGGTGTTGGCCGCAGCAAAAGCGATTCCCGGGGCAGGTGACACGACAGAAAAAAAAGGGTATTTTAAGAACTGTCTCGTCGCAGAGCGATGAGCCAGTTAAAAATAAAGCTAGCTTAGTTTGATCAAGTTCTTGTCTAGTTATATAAAACTTAAGTTCAGAGTTATCATTTGTGGCAGTGGCTCTAAGAAGAACAAACTTGAGGCTACAGAATTACGCTTAAAGTGTACCTTGATTCCTCAGCGAAATTTTTGTCCTTGCAGTGGATTCCTCGAAAACAATTTTTGCATATTCGCAAATACGCTCAGCTCTTGCTGCAGCTCATGTTGAAAATCTGTTAGGTGAGATTGAAATTCAAACTCATGCATGCACAAAGTTTGGCATGTAGCCACTAAAGCAAAACAAAAAGCCAATGATGAGGAGATATTTTCAGTATCCTCTTTGAATTTCTTCGTTCACTGCTGTAGACTGAAATGCTTCCACAGCCACATCCAGTTTGACAAACGTTTGTTTTGGTGATTTTATCGTGGCGTTTTCATTCTTTTCCTCAGTTGTCTTCGCCAGTAACTAAGAATTTTTTCAAAGAAAACTACCTTGTGTCAGGTTTCTGTCGTCCTATCGAACACATGGAAGAATAAATTAATTTGTTTACATAGTTTTCATTCAAGAACCATGCACCGATCACACTATTTTTGAAAGCCAATAAAATTTGCTCTTTGCTTTCTTGTGACGTGCGTCAGTCAGATGAAGCCGTCCATCTTTTGACTTGAAAGGTTTTTCTTTCTCTCCGATTTAGAGATATAATAAATATCTTATTAGCCTTGTTTTTCTTGTTCTGTACCGTAAGTTACGTTTCGCGCGCGGTCTATAAATCGAGGAAAAAAAAACTTGGTCCGTAACTTATGGTACGGACCTCAAACTTGGCTAATAAGAGGTATTTATGTGAACATGGGTAGATTTCTTTTGCACACCTTCATTAACTCTTGTTCTAAGTCTATTTTGTGAAGTTCTGTTATCTGACCAAATGGTAATTCTTCAATGGTGCAGTTTTATTTCTGTATTTGTACAAAACAGGATTTTGGATTATTCATGAATTTTGATTTTGTCTGCTTTTGGGAATCAACTTGTCAGTATGTACATCCAATTGAAGAAACGTTGACCCGTGAAAAGCATAAACCATGAACAATGAGACCAAATGGAATTCTGGCTAGGCGGCATTGGCAAACTTAGTAATATTCCATTTCTTGATAATGAAGATGTTTTCTTTGTAATATTTGAGACATTTTAGAGGATGATATATGCATCATCACTAGTGTGTTAATATAATGTGTATTCTTTCACAGACAAAGGTTAATTTATCCAACTTCCCAGTAAACCTTTGGGTCATGTCATTTATGGGTTTATGCTTTTCACCTGACAACTTTTGTTCAGTTTGGTGTATTTTATGTTGCAGGTAAAATCCGTTCTCAGGTTGAATCAGCATTCAACATAGGTTATTCAGGGCTCTAAATTGTGCCTGTATCAGGCGCGTTTGCGACTAAAGATTTCGCTTTTGCGACTAAAATTTGTCTATTAGTCAAGATTTTGCTACTGTTTAAAGGAATTATATTCAACAGTCTTGTGTCTTACTTGTAACTGGTAGTTGTAATTTTATCCTTAAAATCCTGCGAAATTCGCGTTGAATGTTGCGTGACTTAATCATCGATTTCATGCCCCATTAATGCGGTTTCCAAGAAGTGTATCACAGCGCACTTTTTCAGACTTTCTCAGAAATTTCTTGTTTCTCATTTCTGGTTCCGGTAGTAATAATTCGTGTTTTTTTTTGTGTCTAAAATTTTCAAACTTGCGACTAAATTTTAGGAATTACTCGCAAATTACAATTAATATTGAGCCCTGTTATCCAGTATTCAATCTAGGTAAGCTAACCCTCACCCTATCACAAAACTAACCCTAAGTACTCTAGCTCAAAGATACAATAATATGTAGCCAGTGGTGTTAGTTAGCTTTGTATTAGGGTTATGGTTAGCTTACCTAGAATGGATATTGGATACACATTTAACCTACATGTATATCAGGGCAAAAACCTTTCTTCTTTCCACTTGTCCATTGGACAATTAATCGTCGATTTCATTGTGCCACTCAAATTTTGGTTGTCCAAAAGTGAAATTCACTCGTCCAAAAAAATGAATCAATTTAAAAAAATGTAGTGGTAAAACAAATTTACAATATACCGTAAAAACTGGCGTCATGCCACCACATTTGCATAGATTATACTTTCCGGTGATATAAGTTGACCAGACTTTTTATGCCTTGAAATTGAACATTCTATTTATTTGAGGTGTACAATGTGGAGCAAACATTCTTTAACTTTAGATGGTGTAGAAAAGTGAGTCTTGTTTATCTAACAGAGCTGCCAGAGTGCCTCTGAGACCAAAAATCAAATTGAAGAATAAGGATCTGCATGAAACACATATTCTGGTAATGCACGAACGCGAGTGTTGCATTTATCAATTGTAAAATTTAGCGTCAAATTGTCAAAATCCCTGCGTTGAAACAGTGCTCCCTATCTTTGTTGGATATTTTGAAGCTTTTAGCAATGAAGGAACACCAAAGACGAACGAATTTGAAGCCAAAGAAAAGAGTCTGTAAACAAGCGACCATCTTGGTTATGCATCTATCAATGTCTTGTCCCAACGGGGGGAGTGCGGTTGTACCAGGGGCAACTTGCATTTTATTGACACAGGGTACCCTCAAGGGTTGGGCTTATTGACATTTTAACCGATGTGGACTGGGCCTCTGATCGAAACAGCCACGCAAAATGGCGGATGTTGGCGAAAAGAATAGGAGGGTGAGAATCTTTGAACTATCCATGCAAATGCTTGCTTGTTTACATAATGCAGGATTATGTTAATCGTTTCATTGTTTTACATGACAAAGCATTTTGCTGCATTCTTTCTGTGTATTCTCATTTAGGGGTGGCGAATGTTAAATCCAAGACTTGCCGAGACGCCGAGATCCTTGTTTCAAAATTCGAGACTGCGACCGCAGCTACGTTATAAAATCCGAGCCCGAGACCCAAAGCGGGCAAAAACTGAGACCGAGACTGCCAAAAATATCCGATTCACCTATCAAACAACAAACAAGGATGAAGAATGAGAATGCTTGACAAAAGTATCCGAGACTGCAAGACCTTGAGGAAAAAAATCCGAGACTTCGAGACAGAAAAAGCACCAGCCAAACGAGACTTTGAGACTAAACAAAAAATGCCGAGATTTCGAGACCGGACCAAAATTTTCTGAGACCCACGATTTTGAAGGTACCATTCACCACCCCTTCATTTCAAATTCGCTTGATCAGTCAAGCATGTATTTGACTTGAATTTACTTTTATTTTCATTTGATAAGGTTCTTTTGTGGTACAAACAGAGCGTTGTAGGTTTAAAATGTCAATAAAGTTATTGCACTTTTATGGTCTCAATTTCATGACTTTTTCAGTGGGGACATTTGACAAATATTGACATGTTTATACTGTCCTAGAGTGGGGGTCATTGAACGAAAAAAAATTGAAAATGTCAATTGCCCCTGAGTATGCCCTCACTTCCCCCATTGGGGCAAGACATTGATAGGTGCATTATCCTTAGTAACCAGGCTAAATACAAACGTGCTCAAGAAATTTGCACGGTCAGAAAACAGGTAAGTTTACGAGTAAAAAGAAACAAAAAACAGAAATTCGCGGAAACCAGGTTGATTTACGAAGTCCAGAGATGCTTGGGAAACTTAGAAATCGGTCAAAAACGAGACAAATTTCTCCTGGTGAATTGTACTCGTCCCGTCAGACAAGTGCTTTTGGAAATCCACTCATCTGAGATCAAGAAGTACTTGTCTTAGACGAGAGGACAAGTGGAAGTTTTTTGCCCTGATTATATTGATTACTGATTTAACCTGAGACTGGATTTTACCCGCAACATATATGCGTATATATAGATGCTAGGCTATTTTCTCCTAACGTTGAATATTATTTATTCTGGAGCCTTATAAAGATGAAAATTTGAAATTGATGATCAGAATTCTCCCATAATAATTGTCTTTTTTCTTCTAATAATTATCATTAAATATGCTCTCAAACATTATTGACAGTTCTGTGATAATTTTTCTTCATTTTATTTTGATAAGTTTACCCAGTTGGAAGTGAATTTCAATTAGTCTAAACTGATCCAGAGCTGTCATTAGAAGCCAGCAACGGTCAATTCATGTTAGTAAGAACTTAGCCAATTTTCTGTATGTGGACATCATGTTTGGTCAATAACTCTTTGTTATGTTAAACAGGCAAGGAAAATCTGTGAGGTTGGCCTGGAAGTTGGCTCAGCATCGATATCTTGTCTGGGCGACCCCTCAATGGGTAAGCAACAAATATTATTTTAGATTTTATACCCTTTGTTTGGATTACCTACATTTTATGCCAGCATAAATTTGAGCATAATAGTGAGGCAAAAAAATGTGGTATTGTGCCAGAATAATAGTGACTAAAAAACTGTTGGGGCCTGCTGTCAGAGGAATCTGGGCACCAGTCACCTGACCAGTGGGAAGAGTGCCGTTGTATTGAACAGTGCCCATATCATTTGCATGTCAACATGGCTGACTCTAGCTATTCTTTGTTATCAAGAGAGAATTTTACATTATTCATGATAACCAAGCCAAAATGATAGAAGATTGTACTAGAGCATTACTTGTGTTTTAATACAACATAATTTGTGTAAATTAAATGGCAATTTGAACTGTAGAAGTAGAAAACTCTAGGTTTTTATGTAAGCATAATGGAGCACAACATCCAAAAATGTACAAATTCCCCCCCCCCCCCTCCAACCTTGTACTTTACTATACTGATGAACTTACCATCCACCTTTAAAAATGTCTTCTCTTGTCTGTTACTTATATTAGAACATTTTGTTGTTAAGACCATCACATTACTGTTATTCTTGTTTATCTTTGCATCAGGTATTTATCTTTGCCGCCATGCTGATGTGATTTCTAGGAAACCCCTCCCTCTTGCTACACCAGGATATTTAATTGTTTTCAAAGTCATCAAGGTTGGTATAATCACATCATTAATTGTGTGACTTCCAAAAGCTGCAATTTCAAAACTGAAATACAGTGGAGTTTCAATTTTTCAAAGCCTCAATTGGTCAAACTTTCTGATTTGATTTCTAGGATTTTTTGAACTTCAGATTTTTTTAACCAATTTCCGTTTTCCAGAAGGTTTGATAAATCTGGATTCCACTGTAGTTAAATCTTAATTCTGTTCTGTAGGAGAAACAAACTCTGTTAGCTTTCACTTTAATGGTCACACTTTATGATTTCACTCTTCCATTCAAAACTTTTAACTACCTTATACAGTTTAAGAAACAGAACCACAGGAAAGTACTCTAATAGCTTTCATTTGAATGGTCACACTTCAGCCTTTTAAGGTATAATATTGTGGAATTGGTCTGGATAGAAGAAAAAAGTTACAAAAAATTTTGTAATTATTATTTTTACATAATTAAAAAAATAATTCGAATTCTTTGTAGCTCATTTGCAACTAACGATAATTGTGAAATTCTTTTCTAATAAAATTATTGCAGAGTTAAACATACCAGTCAGGACAAAGTGCAAAAGTGTTTAATCCTCTTATCCTTTTCTCTGCAGGGTAAAGTAAAACCTGTCACAGAAAGGACAACTGCAGCTGGTACAGACTTGCTTGAGCCAACACCAAACTTTGACTGCCATGTATCAAAATCAGTCCAAAGCCTTCCTCCCAACACTTCTCTTAGCCAATTGTTTGAGTATTCTCAGGTCAGTAATACTCTTAAATCTTTAATCTCCCAAGAGTGCCAAAAATTAAAATTAAAGAAAAATCACAAATTTCATTTTGTAAAATATTGAAAAACAAATGGTACCATGCAAAAGTACTGCAGAAAAGGTTTCATTTGAATGGTCACAACAAAGGATTTTGTCCACAGACTTGAAAATTAGAATTCCATTGCATGTCTCCATAACTGATACTGGGAGTGAAAGGGTTAAAAATAATAATAAAATAATCACTTTATTTAGGTATGTTTAGCATAAAAGTGCTAATATTGAGGATGACATAAATTGAAGAACAAACCAAAAATATTATTGAACTTAAACATGTTAAAAATCCCAGCTGATCAATGGGAGGATGACTAGTTGACTATTTACACAGCATGGTCAGGGATTTGTACATGGGGCTGCCATGTTGCAAATCTGTCAAGGAGTCAGAGAGGAGGACTTGAACTCAGGACCTCAGGATGCAATTATAGCACCTCAACCTACACTAGGCCTTACCACCTCCCTTGCTTTGGTGAAATCAGGGCTGTGTTCTGCTACCATGCTCTTTAGTCTTTTGTCTTTGTGCAAAGTTAACTTCATAGTTGGGAGCCTTTGGACTCTTTGTGATATTTCTCAGAGCACAGCCTTAGAATATACACCACTGAACAGGATGGCCTGATCTAGCAATGTGAGATATTGCCAAACCAGGATTTGCAACATATTGCATAGCTGACACTGTTTTGTTGTTTGTGCTCAGTATTATTTCTATGAGTTTGCTGAAGAAGGCGATGACCTGCATGTGAAACGACCCAGGCAGTGTCTGCCGTACGCTGTTATAACTTTCAGCCTTGGAAATTCCCCCACACCTCATCCAGAATTATCCATCACACAGGTAAGAATTATTAAGAATAGTATAATAATAAAATAAGAATTCTTATTAATGTGTTATTGTGGTATGGCAAATAAAAAATAAAAATAAAAAATTCTAAGAATACAAAAGATAACTAATATATGTACACATAACACAAAACAATAGCACATAGCATACACATTAGTCCACTCAATATTATTATATTAACAAACTCATTATAAGGAGGCCAGAAACATTTAATCAATCAAACTTTTCAAAGACAAGTTTATCATCCAATTTGGCTTTGAATTTTTTCAAATTAACTGCTGTCTGATTCACTTTTTGAAAGTGCAAGTATGTAATATTTCGCATATGTAGTAACCGTAGACACGAGTTTAATTTCTTATATTATAGGGGTGAGAGTGAACTGTCTCTCATTAATTTTCTTGCACTCTTGTTCTAAAATAATTAACATACATTGTAGGTAAACTCCTAGTTGCTCTGAATCTTAGAGGAATTCAGAGCAAGCTTAGCTGTCTGTTGATGGAAAGTAATGATTTTATATTGTCATTTAAGGATGAGACACCAAATGTGGAAAACAATGGACTTGTAGGCATGATACCATCTGTAGTTAGACAAGACACAAGTAAGTTTGTTTTACTCCAAGAAAGTCATCATCACCTCTTGTAGCAGGGTTGAAAACTTAATTTTGACAGAACTTACCATTTGGGTGAGTGAGTTTCAGAACTGCACTAAGAAATGAACAATTGAAGGTGTGAGTGGAATAAAGCCCTAAGTGACTTCTGATCAACTGTTAGATTCTCCTTCCAGTTTTTCTTGTATATGCTCATGTAACAAAGGGAGAATTTGGTTTCAGATTGGGATAAGGCCCTAAGTGACTCCTAATCTATAGCCAAATTCTCCCTTTGTTACATGAGCATATACAAGACAGACTATAAGGAGAATCTTGCAGTTGATCAGAATTCACTTAAGGCTTTATTCCACTCACCCCTTCAATTTGTACATGCCCAAGATGCGTAAATCTCTTGGATTCTCTAGTCAAGAAAACTACTATTCTTTTGCAGGCTTAAAAGAACCTATTTGTAGGTAAATTTGAATTTTTTGAATTTTCGCACATAACTACTGATGAAGGCAGCTTTGCCGAAACGTCTAGTTTCATTTTTAACAGCTTTTCCAGTGTTAAACTTAACACTTTTTTACGTAACCTATTTGTAGGCTTGGTTTGGAAATCCAATCTTAATTAGCATACATTCTGGCATTGTTTTCTCTGTATTTTATGATCAGTTTAAACACCTTGAAGACGATTTAAAAAAACTTGGCTATGCCTTGTTTTTTCAACCCACCTACAGATAACACAAACTTTGGCCTTGATAATTAACTATTATAGCGCGAAAGCGCGCGTGATATCGCCTAATACTTAGCCGACGAGGCCGTAGGCCGAGTCGGCTAAAATTAGGCGATATCACGCAAGCTTGAGCGCTATAATAGTTTTATAATTCAACACATTGATAACAAAGCATAGTTTGAAGAAAAAATATCGCCGACAAGCCTTTTATTTTTTAAAAAAAGCTTACAGATGTTTTACCGCGCGAAACTTGCAACATCACACAGTTCATGAATGAAAGTGGCGCCTTTGTCAATATTGTGCAAGCTTGAACACTATAACTGTTTTATAATTCAACACATTGATAACAAATCACAGTTTCGAGAAAAAAATCATTGAGATATACAACCTTTCATTAAGTAAAAAGGCTAACTACAATATTTTACCTCGCACCATTTCTTAAACAACAAACAGTGAATGCCGAAACTTTTGCTAAGCTAAAATTAATTTATCGTACACAATCAGTTGACAGTTTCTACGAAGAGCTTTCGTCTGCTCAAAGAACGGAACAGAGTAGTGACTACAAGAATTAAAACACAGTAAAATGGCATAGAATGTCTTAGTTACAAGTGTTTCGTATCTTAAAAAGTTCAATTCAGAATCAAAACAAATTGAACAAACACACGGCTACGAACCTAAACATAGCGGCGAAAAGTCGGAAAGAACTACAGCGTGGACAGTAAGCTTACAAAAATTCACAGCTAAAGGATACAAGAAACGGTTAAAACATCGTACCTGTAGTTGATTTGGCTTTTTAGTCCCTTCCATAAGCACCAAATTTTCAAACATCGAAGTACGAGCTGAGTCGATCAATGTTGTTTACAAACTTGGAATGCTCGTTTTTTAGCTCCCACAGCCGTAATGACGAGATCAGAAACTTTTCTGATGAAACATCAAGTCTATATCATATTCCAGAGGTGATTACCAAAGGAATTTCACGATTATTCTGCTCCTTCATTCACTTTTTGTCGAGCGGTTAAACTTTGAACCAGTTTTCATTCAGCTACGCCAAGAAACACTGCGACCGCGACAACGCGAAAATTTCGCGCCTTTTTTGTCCAATCATGTGAACAGTATTTTTCTCTTTTCTTTTCTTCTCTTTTTTTCTTTCTTTTCCCTTTTTTAACTAATAGCTCACGCACTTTTTCGCGAAAAAACACGAAATTGCAGGCAGCAGTCATTTTCACTTTCCTTCAAAATGCGAAATTTACCGCCATCGCTGGTTATACGTCATGTAGACATAACATCTATCGATAACTTTTTTACCATATTTGGGCAGTGTATCAATGTGTTGAATTATAATTATCGCTATCATGCTCAACCTCATCCAATAATTGTTAATTTATGGCTTATTATAAACAGGAATCCCGGAGAAGGGAGCAAGGACCAGCCATGTTCTTTGGATGGGGAAGATTTCCAACAAAGACAGGATCTTGGCTGATGCTCAGCTTGTTTGCCATTCCATGCAGAAAATCAAGCTTCCTTTTGATATGTAAGCTCACATAGATGTGGGATACTTACCTTTAAATGGCATCTTGAAGAGATTTCTTAGTAACCATTATAATTTATATTACTTGAAAACACATTTTTCCAGTTAAGTCATTATAGTTGAAACCTCTCATAAGCAACCACAGCCACTTTTAACGCTGGCGAATTTTATTATTTTATTGCTTTTAACCTCTAATAAGCGACCACATTTTGATGTCACTGCAGACACAAATTTGTTAATGTGTTACAGTATGACTCCAGCAAATCTAAAATTTCTGTCACTTGCATCAAAACCTCTATATGATACAATATTATGTGCTCATATGTGCTTGGTACATTGAAATAACCACAGGTTTGTATGATCCAATGTTAAGACACCCTGTGGTCTGATGCTCTGTAAGACACCCTGTGGTCTGACGCTCTGTAAGACACCCTGTGGTCTGACCCTCTGTAAGACACCCTGTGGTCTGACCCTCTGTAAGACACCCTGTGGTCTGACGCTCTGTAAGACACCCTGTGGTCTGACGCTCTGTAAGACACCCTGTGGTCTGATGCTCTGTAAGACACCCTGTGGTCTGACGCTCTGTAAGACACCCTGTGGTCTGATGCTCTGTAAGACACCCTGTGGTCTGATGCTCTGTAAGACACCCTGTGGTCTGATGCTCTGTAAGACACCCTGTGGTCTGACCCTCTGTAAGACACCCTGTGGTCTGACGCTCTGTAAGACACCCTGTGGTCTGACGCTCTGTAAGACACCCTGTGGTCTGACGCTCTGTAAGACACCCTGTGGTTTGACCCTCTGTAAGACACCCTGTGGTCTGATGCTCTGTAAGACACCCTGTGGTCTGACGCTCTGTAAGACACCCTGTGGTCTGAACCTCTGTAAGACACCCTGTGGTCTGACCCTGTGTAAGACACCCTGTGGTCTGATGCTCTGTAAGACACCCTGTGGTCTGACGCTCTGTAAGACACCCTGTGGTCTGACGCTCTGTAAGACACCCTGTGGTCTGATGCTCTGTAAGACACCCTGTGGTCTGATGCTCTGTAAGACACCCTGTGGTCTGATGCTCTGTAAGACACCCTGTGGTCTGATGCTCTGTAAGACACCCTGTGGTCTGACCCTCTGTAAGACACCCTGTGGTCTGATGCTCTGTAAGACACCCTGTGGTCTGACCCTCTGTAAGACACCCTGTGGTCTGACGCTCTGTAAGACACCCTGTGGTCTGATGCTCTGTAAGACACCCTGTGGTCTGATGCTCTGTAAGACACCCTGTGGTCTGATGCTCTGTAAGACACCCTGTGGTCTGAACCTCTGTAAGACACCCTGTGGTCTGACCCTGTGTAAGACACCCTGTGGTCTGACCCTCTGTAAGACACCCTGTGGTCTGACGCTCTGTAAGACACCCTGTGGTCTGATGCTCTGTAAGACACCCTGTGGTCTGATGCTCTGTAAGACACCCTGTGGTCTGACGCTCTGTAAGACACCCTGTGGTCTGATGCTCTGTAAGACACCCTGTGGTCTGACCCTCTGTAAGACACCCTGTGGTCTGACCCTCTGTAAGACACCCTGTGGTCTGATGCTCTGTAAGACACCCTGTGGTCTGACGCTCTGTAAGACACCCTGTGGTCTGACGCTCTGTAAGACACCCTGTGGTCTGACCCTCTGTAAGACACCCTGTGGTCTGATGCTCTGTAAGACACCCTGTGGTCTGATGCTCTGTAAGACACCCTGTGGTCTGATGCTCTGTAAGACACCCTGTGGTCTGATGCTCTGTAAGACACCCTGTGGTCTGATGCTCTGTAAGACACCCTGTGGTCTGACGCTCTGTAAGACACCCTGTGGTCTGACGCTCTGTAAGACACCCTGTGGTCTGATGCTCTGTAAGACACCCTGTGGTCTGACCCTCTGTAAGACACCCTGTGGTTTGACGCTCTGTAAGACACCCTGTGGTCTGACCCTCTGTAAGACACCCTGTGGTCTGATGCTCTGTAAGACACCCTGTGGTCTGACGCTCTGTAAGACACCCTGTGGTTTGATGCTCTGTAAGACACCCTGTGGTCTGACCCTCTGTAAGACACCCTGTGGTCTGATGCTCTGTAAGACACCCTGTGGTCTGACCCTGTGTAAGACACCCTGTGGTCTGACCCTGTGTAAGACACCCTGTGGTCTGACCCTCTGTAAGCAACCACCTTGCCTTTACATTTTGGGTTGTCACTTACAAGATGTTTAACTGACTTCTTTTTAACTTAGGGATATCAGGTAATCTGATATCCCTAAGTTATTTGAGGGGTATGATTTTGGACATTTTAAAGGCCCAGTATCACCGAAAATGTATTGCGCGCCCAACTCCTTGACGATTGAATTTAACGCAGTCGAAAATTCCCGAAAGAGCCAATCACGAGCGAGTCCATAATTTGAAAACGAAAACAAATGACCACAATGCCGAATGGGTGATACCGGGCCTTTAAGGATTCCATAATTGACCTCCGTAATTTATTGCGTGTTTCTGTTGCTCTTCGGCACAACCTTCAGACCCTTCCCTCTCCTACACGTTTTGCTCCACCAATGGGGACGATGATAGAGAAGGGTAGGAAGTCAGACAGAGAGTGTTTTTTTTTTTTGGGGGGGGGGGGAGTGGTCAGTGGAAAAAAATGCGTAGGAGAGGGGAGGGCCAAATGCTTGTTTCGTATTCACAAGTTGGGTCATAGGAGCCGTTGATTCTGGTCTTGACATTGTCTGTATTAACAACGTTCAATGATACTTGCTTGAACGTTGCTTTTTGCCATTTCATTTAGAGTTAAAATTGTTTGTTTTTCAGTGGTGACAAGATTGTGATGAAGGAGAAAATCTCATTTCAGCAGCTCAGACCATTCTTGACCTTCCCTCTTTTTCGTGATGGTCCTCCTGTGGAATCGAAAATATGCAAGGGTGAGTTTTTGAAAGTTCTTTACTTGTATTGTTTTCAAACTGAATCTTTTGGTTTTTCTTTTACTATTTAGCATCCGTAGCTGGTGATACAAGTTTCTTTTTACATTGCGATTTACTCCCGGTTGAAGATGATCATGGGAAGATTAAGAAACTTGTAAAGTTTTTCCAAGAAAAAAACTGGGTAAGTCCTGTTAAAACACATTCATTCAGTTAAACACAACAATAACTACTATGTTTAGACTAGTACTTCTTACATTTTGGATTGTTGGCAACTCCCAAAAGTAAGGACAATTCTGAAAGTAAAACATTTGAAGGGAAACCATATTTTTCTAAAAGTAATGCTGATGCAACAATGGCTAAAGATTATAGTATGTTCTCTTGCTTCCTTTCATATTTTGAGTCAGAACATCACATGTACCTAATTCAATAAGTCTGTCGGAATGGGTTCTTTCCATGTATTAGCAGTTCGAAAGTAAAAGCCACCCAAAAGTATCTGCTACCCGAAATTTGCAACCCCTGGCTGCTTATGCTAAAGTATTGGGTGTTGTAACTTCTACAGTAAAGTATATAATGTTAGCCTAAGTCTTGTATAGTGTGCAGGCAAAGTCTTAGCCAGGAGGGTATGTGAGTGTATGGATGCTTGCATTTTAAATAGATAATGCTTGTAGCTTTTACATTTTCTTGTGGGGACATGCCTCTACTATCTATTACACTCCTCTTTCTAAATAGTCATGTATTTAAGGAAGCCTAACAGGGGTAACAGTAGCTATCGAAGAAGGTGTCAAATTTAAACAGAGAGAGCAGCCCTCTAAGCATACTTTTATAAGCAAATTGAATGAGTGAAAATTATGAAAAAGGAGGTGGCAATGTGAGTTCAAAGGAGTGTTGGAAAACTCATGGGTACCACTCTCTTATGAAATCACAAAGCCAAAGGGTTAACTATATTAGACACAAGTGATCTACTCATCAATAATTCATGTAACATAACTGGTTTGACAGATTGATATGTTTTAAATTGTAGGCTGGCATTGTTAAATGTCCAGATGCCAACAAAGTGATATTTCTTATACCCACTTCACAGATTACTTTGGACCTTGGTGAGTATGCTTGACTCTACCTGTTTAAACTCAGTTTCTTGAAACCATTACCCTGTCAAGCTGAATCTGCACCACGTTTGTTTTTCTCCAAACTTTGCGTGCGCTGACTCGCATAAGCAGCTGAAATTGAAGAGCGCGGGCAAACTGTGTTCAGCCACCTTAAGGACTGCTAATAAAGTGCTGATCATTTTTTCTCAAACACATCAATAGTTCATCAAGTTTGATCATGGTGGTTTGGAAAACTGATTTTAATTAGCATAGATTTTGGCAATTTTATCCTTCATGTTTTTGGGACTGTGCAATTTTTTGGGGACTAAATGCAATTTAGGCAAGGTTAAACTTGAGAGATTCATTTGGGTCAGCAGTTGCACGACATGCAAGTATGCTTCATGTGGGGTGGCTATGGGATATTTCAGGAGCAGCTAGGTGTTTTGCGTGTTGCACGTGTTTACAGCTCAGTTTGCTGATCTTTGCGGATCATATACAGAGGGTGGTAAAGGGGGGTCCAGATCACGTTTCACGAAAAATAAAATTGTGATTTCACGTTTCACGGAGAATAAAATGGCCATTTCACGAAAAAAAAAAACATTCCTTACTTTTTGCTAACTAAATTACATGCAAAGTACAGCTTTGTTTGTTGTCTTCACCGACCGTCCACTCCTCGTTCTTCCTGATGTAAAAAGAAAGCTGAATTCTTTGTTTTGCTGATGTTGTGTAAAATTACCTACCGTATTTCTTCACCTATAAGCCGAGCGATTTTTTCGTTTTTTCACACAAAATTTTGGGAGATTTTTCACGAAGAAGGGGGTTCGGCTTATAGCCGAGGTTTTTAGATTTTAAAAAAATACAGTTGCTAAATAACTTTACCCCCCGGCTTGTAATCGAGTTATCAATGAAGCAAAAGTAATAAAACACAACAAAAATAACTTCTGAATGTTGGTTATTGACTTTTATGAAATTGGTGGCTCCTAAAGGAGCCGTTTGATGGATCTGTGCAAGGGCTTTCAACCCAGTGGTTTACTCGCCATCCGTTTCGTTCTCGCTATCGGTCTCGAACTCGTTCTCTTCCATGTCTTCGTCATCTATTTCTGGGCTTTCCTTGGCGAAGACCGCATCGTCCTCTGTTCCGTCCAAGGCATTCGAAATACCACAGGTCTTGAAGGATTTGCTGACCATCCTTTGGGGAATCTCTGCCCATGCTTCCTTGATCCACCGGAGGACAAGATTTCTGCTCGGCGCCTTCTTCTTCCCAGCCGGGGTAAACTCAAATGGCCCTGATATCATCCATGCCAAGTATTTTCGGCGCACATCATCTTTAAACGGCTTGTTAAGGCACTTATCCAAGGGCTGTAAAACTGGGGTGAGGCCTCCGGGAATAACTGCGACATCAATGTTTCGCTGCTTCAGGTCATCTTTCACGGAATCGGTCAAGTGAGCTTGGAATGAGTCCCACACCAAAAGGGAGCGCTCAGCACGTGGTAAACTCTGTCGAATCCATTCTTTTACGCCCTGTTCATCCATCCATCCTTTCTTATGGAAGGAAACTCGAAGAGGATGCGGCACAACCAGGTCTCTTGGTGTCCGGACGCCTTTGAAGATGACCTTCGGGGGCACTTTTGTTCCATCAGCAGCAACAGCAAGAACTACGGTGAAGCTACGCTTCTCTGCTCCGCAAGATTTTACTGGCACTGTTCGGCTCCCACTGAATTCCAGTGTTCGGTTCGATGGAAGCTCAAAACGCATGGGTGTCTCATCCATATTGTAGATGCGGGATAAAGGGTAATCAACGCGTCTTCTTGCTGCAATGATGAAGCGATGAAATTGCACAATGTTCTCTTCGAGGTCGGCGGGCAATCGTTGTGCCAGAGTTGGCATGCTGACCGAGTGGCGTCGTTTCCATTTCTCGTACCATCCACGGGAAGCTTTGAAGGAAGGATCATCCGAGAGTTCTTTGGCTTTAAGGCGAAGCATCAATCCACTCACACTTATACCTGCGAAAAATAAAATAACAATCTTAATGTCAAATGCGCGAAAAAGCTCAAATCGTAAATTCTGTGACTGCATCACTCTTTTCGTGACATGTTATAAAGTTGTCATGATAACAACGTATTTCTGACCAATCAAAGTCCTTTCTTCCCACGCACTGAAAGACGGCCTCGCTCTTCAAAAACTCATCAAATTTCAGATCACAAATGTAAACATTACCTTGCTCTCTTTGCTGTGAAAACCACTCCATCACTTGCTGGTCTAGTTCTGGATATTTTGGAGTGAAACGGCCCATCGTTGCACGTTTCGCAGACATCTTCAGCTCACCAGAAAGAATAGTCGCTTGGTCTCTTCTCCAGCGTCGTACCATGGACTCGCTAAGTCCATATTCTCGAGCGATTTCCGAGTTGTTTTCTACAGCTTCGGCTTCCGCGATAACTTTTATTTTAAAAGCCATAATATACGAGGAGCGGCGTGCTTTTGGCATAATGATAAAAAATTACAGTGGCGAAAGGGATACTTGATCGATTGATACTGTGAAATGCTTTTCAAGTTACGAGTAACTGTTATGGTTTTGTGTGGTCGCGTGGTAGTATTTATACACTTCGTTGGATCAATTGATATTCGTTGGTTCGCTGTTTTTCTTTTGTGTTTATTGTAATTCATTAGGTTTTTTGTTTAGTGAGTCATTTTCCAATGTTTCCCGTGAGGTTCGCTCGCTCAAATGGCGCGTTACAATCGAGAATTTTGCTCTCGGCTTATAGCCGATGGTTTTATTTTATTTTTTTGGCAGCATGAATCTATTGGAAGGTCTCTGAATTTCAGGGTCTCAGCTTGTAGCCGAGATCGGCTTATAGGTGAGGAAATACGGTAACCTTGTAGAGTGACCTGGAGTCCAGAATGATGATCAGTCAGGGTCATGCATTCGTCACGCAATTTACCACCAGTGTAGTTAAACGCTTACTGGATAACTTTTTGGGAGGAAGAAAGAATTACGGTTTACAGTAGCATTTCACGAGAAAAAAAAAACAACAGTCATTTTGCAGTGCTCATGAAAAAAAGTTGATTCACGGTTCATGGGAAGGTAACCAAATCACGTTTCACGAGAAAAAAAATAGCCATTTCACAATTCATGGGGGAAAAAAAAGGCGTTTCACGGATCACGAAAAAACCCTTTACCACCCTCTATACAAGCATTTTTGATCTTTGTGGATCCTTGACAAGTTTTAGCAATCATTGTGGGTCTTTCCTCCCACTCCCACCCAGTTGAAGGTGAGTATCAGGTAAGTATTCCAATGATTCCATCAGTGTGACGGTGCCTGGTGGTTGACACTCGAAGGTTGCCATGGTTACTTCAATTGATTCTCAATTGCCATGCCTCCACCATCCTGTAAGGCACCAGCTCCCAAGCTCATCATTTGTTGATGAGTTTAACTGTATTTAATGATTTTGAGAAGCTGTATCAAACACTAGCAAGAGGCGCAGCCAAGTATTTTTTAATCTACTTTGAAGTGTTTGGAAATCCCGATGAAACACTGTTGCTCGTGTTGAATATTACGTTAATATTTATGCATTTTATTTATCAAACAGGAGTCACCACATTAGATTCTCCGGCAGCTCTTCATGTTCTCCTATTTGTAAAGAATCAGAAAACAAGCAAAGGTGAGACAAGAGTGACTGGTCAGAGTTGGAAGTAACAGCCATTACTGAACATTGCTTTATCTATTGCTTTGATGTAAAAAGCTGTCTTGACTAGAATGAAGTGGTGGTATAATTTTAAATGGTCTTGATGAAAGGTCTGGGATAGTGTAATGTCTGACAAAGGTTGTAACATATCCTGTCAAAACAAGTGTGTAGAAGGAGATGCGCACTTCTAAGCAAGGACAATGAATTCCAACCCTACTAAAAGATAATTGCATTGGTATCCAGTTACATGTATCCTTCAAAATTTAAAAAGTTTATTTTAAAATCCATAGCTTGATTTTAATCAGTTTAACACAGGGGTGTAGCTAAGAAAAACTGAGCAAGCTCATTAACAAGCCCAGCCAGTTTTTCTGGCTTGTGCACCCCAAGTCTTTGTTTTCTAGTGAAATTTCAGTTGGTAGTAAGTTCTCGTTCAGCTGGTGAAATTAGCCGGTAGCCAGCTCTTAGCTACATCCCTGCTAACAGGAATAGAATGTGTTTCAAATTTAGGTAAATATAGTGAATGATCTGCTGTTTCTTATCTTAATTGGATTTGCATTATTTAATTTTGTTTTTCAAAGGCACCATTAAGACAGCAACAAGAGAAGAAGAACACCCAAGAAATAAAGACAGTCAGTGACATTCAAGATGAACTAAAAAGATGTTTTAGTGATGTGAAGGAGATTCCTGCTGAACTGAGAAGATCGAGCCAGGAATCAGCAAGACCCAAGCTTACTAGTGGAAACAAGGTGTTGCAGAGTTCCAATGGGCCTGAGTTTGCAAAGGAGTTAACAAATGAACAAACAGCATCATGGAAAAATGCAGTTGAAAATTGTCTTAGCAGACCACAGTCTTTGACAATCAAAGATGCAGAGTTGCAACGGGCAGCTGCTGGTAGTATTGCTAAAAAAGCTGACAAGCTGCCCTCTCCTGTTGTTAACATTCCAAAGACAAAAGAGTCACCACCGCTTGTGTTACTTAATACCTTCATTCAGGATGCATATGCAAGACGTAGTGGTAGCATGGAGCAACACAAAACATTTTCTGGGAAACATGCTGATGAGAAAGCATCAAGGCAATTGAAAAGTGACAGTAGAATAGCCAAGCAGGACACCAGACCACCTGTCCCACCTATAGTGACAAAGAAAGTAGAACATAGAGAGGATCCCAGACTCAAGAGACACTCAGTTGACGCTGAACCAAGCCCTGAGTTAAAATCTCCTAATCCAGTCACGGGTAATTATAGTGTGCCATATAATGCACAGGAAGCATTACTAGCACAAGGTATGGCTTCCACCTCTGTCCCTTCAGCATCTAAAACAACTTCTTCAATGATAAGTCCACAGGTCAAGTACCAAGTAAATGATGAATCTGTTAGGAGTCTGTTAGACAAATTACAGTTGCCAAAGCATAGAAACACAAGTTATCAAATTAATCTTGATGAAAGCACAAAAAGAGCTTTGGAAATAGTGAAACAACAAGAAGAGTCTAAGAGAAGAGGCACTGATGCAAAACATCATGATGTGGTTGGTATGGACAACAAAGCTGAGGGCAAGTTGATCACTGCTGAGAGGAAAACTGATGAGAAGCCTGTAAAGAAAAGTACTGAAAATGAAAACCAGGACAAGGAGAAGAAAACTGTAACAGGTCAAGTCAGTAGAGTTACTGAAAATGTGCCAAAGCCACCAGTGCAGAAAAACAGTAAAGAACGCGGCAAAAGTAGGAAAGGAAGGCGACAGTCATCACCCAAAAAAACTGAAAAGAAAAGGGCCAAATTATCTCAAGAAACAGAGAAAGGTGATGCTCTTTTAGAAACACCTGAAAAACCAGATGTACAGAGTGCAGTACCAGAGCTATCAGAAGATCCTTTCCCAGCCATTTTGTCAAAATCTCTGGAAAGTCTAAAAAGCCCACCTTCAAATTCTAATTGGGCATCCAAAGCACCTAAGTTGAAGCTGATTTTAAAGAAAAGAAACACAAAGGAACCTTCTACAGGGCTAGATGTTGAAAATAAGGTTGACAAACTAACTGAGCAGCCTGAAGAAACAAACTCTCAGCAAGATGACAATGACACATCCTTGCCTGGTGAGATAAGCAGATGTAGGAAATCTGTAGAATCACCAGTTGCCATGGATATCAGCCCCCAGAAGACCACACCATGCACATCAGAATCAGTGAGCCCTATAACTGTAGTCTCTGCAAAAGGTCGATATAATAAATCAGCGCCTTCTTCAGTATCTCCTACAACACCTGCGAAATCCACTTCAACTTTTCCTTTCAGTCCTCCTCTTCCTCAAGGTCCTTACAGAAGTCCAATATCCCCTGTTTTGCCTCCTGGTCGTCCCATGTTGACACCTCCCTCCAGTACATCTGTTTCTTCCCTTCCTGGTGTTTATCCTATGTCATCCACACCATCTAGTGCACCAATGCCTTTTGTTCCTCTTAGTCAAGCTGGTCCTGTTTTCCCACCAACTTCTGTTGTCCACCACCACCACCACCCTATTCCTGCAACCACCTCTTTGCCTCCAGCAATGAGGCCTCCAACCACTTTACCATCTGGAGTAGGGCCTCTGACCACTCCTGCACCACCTGGAATGGGGCCTCCAGTCACTTTACCACCCAGAATGGGTCCTCCTCCTAGCAGCCCGTCATTTCCAATGCCTCCAATGCATCCACCTCCTCCACTTCCTGGCAATGTGCAGAGGAAAAACAGCCTAGATTCACTACCCAGTCCTGTATCTTCATCCACTGGAATGTTTCCACCAACATTTTCAGGTCAACAGTGGACATCTGCTTTATCACAGAATAAAGGGATGGTATTCCCTCTTCCTCCTCCAGGAGCAGCCAACATGCCACCTTCATCCCTTCCAAGACCTTGTCTCCCTCCTCCTATTTTTCCACAGCAGTTGGGTCCTCCACAAGCTAGCCCTCTTCCAGGACTGCCAGGTGACACATCTCTAGTGCAGCCACCACGATTAGGGTTTGTACCCATTGGAGCTTCAAGATTTCCTGTTCCACAAGGCACTCCCCAGGGTCTGCCCTTTGTTCCTCCACAGGGACCTCATCTTTTGCCCCCCATGAGACCTGCTATCATGGGGATATCACCAGTTACAATGTTTGGTACACCAACTCAGTTTATGCCACGCATTCCTTTCCAACAGCCACCTGTAGGTTTTTGGGAAGCTCCAATTAAGCCCTCATTTGTAGCTACAAGCCAAGTGGGGCGAATGCCCCTTCACTACCCTTCAGGAAAGAAACAGTCAAAGGAACTAACAGCATCAGTGCTATCATCCTCACACAAACGTTCTGACCCAGGAAAACCTACAAAAAACGACACCGAAGCAAAAAGCGGTGCAGACAACGGAAAGCTACAGAAAAATGTGGAACAAAAGAAAAATTCCAGTGATGGTGGGTGCAAAGATGATGGTTCTGTCAACAAACCCAGTGTACAGCTTGATAAATCAAAGGAACCTGTTTTAAGCACATCAGATATAAGTGAGGAGGACGATCCAAAAAACCAGAAATTGAAGCCAGTTGGAAGCACTGAAAAGGATTTGCCTAAAGCTGAAACTGAAGCTGAAACTGAAGCTGAAGCTGTAGAGGAGCTGAGTACTGGTGGTGTAAGACAGGATAACAAGGAAGTGGAGACAAGTGATTTAAATAAATCACAATTTGGTGAAAGACCAATGAAAGAACCAGAGAAACTAAGAAGTGAAAGTATGTTGAGACCAGATTCTGTTCATGCTACAGGAGAGAAGGCACATGGAAATGATGTATCAAAACATGGCAAATATGAAGCAGTGGATGATGGAACAGATATTCTGACCAGGAAAGCAGGCAGTGATGTTAATGAACCAAGCGAGATTACTGTTGAGGAAAGTCAGGCCACAATAGGTCTTTCTACTGATTTAACCAGCACTGACAAGAGCAGTAATTTGGGTGTCACCCAAAATAGTGAGCAGACCGTTGAAGGTGAAACATCCTGTTCTTCTTCCTCAAGAACAGAATATTTAACTGAAGCTGAGCAAACAAGCACCAAAGCCGAGCAAACAAGCTCCAAAGCTGTTAGTGAAATCTATGATATTCTAAGACGCAATGCTCATGAGTCAAGATCTGAAACAGATACAACTAGCCAGGAACCAGAGAATCTAGACAAACAACACGAGCTAGTTTTACCTGGCAGTCTTAAAGATGAGCATGATGCTGACATGGAGGAAGGTGGGAGCAATTAACAACTGTTGTTAATGAAATTAGAAGGTTATGGAGGCAGGCAGTCAGGCAGCAAAGACAACAAGTTAAAAAGACATTATAGTTAGCTCATTGACTCCTAGAGAATTTGCAGAAAACAGCAATTTGAAGCCATTTATGCTGTTTTTTGACTGCTGTGGAGGCAAATTGCTAGCAAACTGTCCAAAACATTGTTTGCAACATGAAAACTAAGTTTCCTTTTCATTCAGGGTCAAATAAATTGACTTTTGGTTTTGGGCATTCGGAGAAAACGAAGGAATGAAATCACCAAAATCTATGGCAATTAAGACAGGATAACAAAACCTCCTTCACGGTTGTGATTTCCTTTGTTTTTTCGTCATGAATTATTAATGCATTTGAGAAGTGTAAATCTGGCCCAATTCACAGGAGCTCAATCAATTTCATTTAAGCCCAACTTGTTGGGTAAATTCTGATTGCACAGAAAAACAAAAATAGAACTTGTTTTTTTTTTTGCAAGTTAAGTTGTAATGTGCATTATGTATTGGTTGTTTGTTGTTGTAGACTGTCATATGACTTCAGTGTTTTAGTAGGTAGTTTTCCAGGTGAATAAAAAGGGTGAGATATAAAGTTTCATCAGTTATAAATTAGGGAATTAACACTTTTCCTTCAGTAATAGCCTTTTTAATAGTTTCCTTCTTGAATAATTACCCTTTCACTCACTTCATTGAAATTTAGTTCTTAGATAATTCTTTACTTTTTTATGAAAATAAAATAAAAAGGCTCTAACTATTAGTTGTGGAAATACAGAACTTTGCATTGAGATACAAAATAATGTCAAAACAAAGAGGATGTTGATATGCGAATGCCATTGTTTAATGAAACTTTTACCAAGATGCCAGTATAAAGGAAGCTTAAGGTCTTGTTGTTGGGGACCTTAAGTGATGAGAATGTTGATGTCCCAGACATTGTGATCAGCAACCATAAGTTTGGGTATTCTCTTTATGACACACATCTTTTTCTTACCAAGATGCTAATATTAAACTAGCTTAAGGTCTTGTTGTTGGGGACCTTAAGTGATGAGAATGTTGATGTCCCAAACATCGTTATCAGCAACCTTAAGTCTGATTATTTTTATGACATGCTTCTGCTTCTCACAAATAAAAGGAAAGCTATTCTTTTAATGTCTGTGGCATGCCATAATGAAGACAGAAGACGCAAAGAGAAAAACAGTTAACTTCTGGTTGCTATTCGTGACATTTGTGATGTTCATGGATGTGAAGGTTCTCATTGCTTAAGATCCCTTACAATAACAACCAATTAATACCCATCATTGTCAAAATTAATATGTTTTGAGGTAAGGGGCCAAAGTTAATCATTGTGGCAGCTTTCTGAACATGTTTTTATTTGAGAAAAAATCACGGATGTTCACATAGATGTGTGTATTGCTTTCTAATAAAACCACTGAATGTTTTGATTGAAGGTGTCGCAAAGGAAGAAAAACTGCTTTTCAGTGGGGAGGAAAGTGCCACAAGTGAACAGAGTACCCATCTGGAAAGTGGACTGCGCATTGTCCAACTCCTCGACTTAGGTGGAAGCGAGAGCGAGAAGGAGAAAGAGAAAGAGAAGGAGAAAGAGAAGGAGAAGAGCATTACAAAATCATCAGCATTGGTGTCAAATGAACAAGTTGGAGCTGACAAGCTTCAAGGAGAACTTCCTGGAGAGTTGTCAGAGAAGTCCAGGAGAGATGAATCACATACGAAACACAACGCAAGTTCATCCAAGAACAGCAAATGGGAGGAAATCAGTGATTCTTCAGACGAGGGGACTCCAGAGAGGGACCTTCCAGGTACGATACTCTTAACACTTTAGACTGAGCAGTAAAATAATTAATATCAAAAGTTGCAACCACCCTGTACAGCACAGTGAACAGCATCACAGGAAAGTACTGCTCAGTAGCTTTCATTTGAATGGTCGCACTTTAGGATTTCATCCACAAAATCAAAAGTTAGAACCAGCATGTACAGCATAATAAACAATACCACAGGAAAGTACTGCTCAGTAGCTTTCATTGGAATGGTCACACTTGAGAATTTCATCACAGAATCAAAAGTTAGAGCCACCTTGTGCAACATAATTAACAGCACCACAGGAAAGTACTGCTCAGAAGCTTTCATTTAAATGGTCATACTTTAGGATTTAACCCACAGACTCAAAAGTTAGAACCACCATGTGCAACATAATTAACAGCACTACAGGAAAGTACTGCTGAGTAGTTTCCATTTGAATGATCACACTGTAGGATTTCATCCACAGACTCGGAAGTTTGAACCTAAGGAAAAACATAAACATAACATGGATTTGTTGTTGTCCTGACCATGTTGTTTTATCTCTAGTATGCCTTAAGCTTTAAAGGGTCAAACTTTAAGTCATATATTGTGGTCACTACTTTCATCAAGCAGAATTTACCGTAAACACCGGTGTATAAGCCGCACTTGTAGATCAGCTGCACCCCAAGTTTTGAAGCTCAAATTTTGGGGAAAAAAGTGTTTTAAAATAAAAACGTAAGTCAGGAATTGGCTCCACAAAACATGAGCTAGACTTTGCTTCTATCCATTGAATCATCGTGTATTAAAAAAAAAAACAGTTTCAGCGGTTTTCAGCGCAGCTACGTTCGTTTGCCCGCTGTTCGTTCAGGCCAAAACAAGCTTGGTAACCTTGCAAATTTCTTGAGCACATGTTTTTATTTAGCCTGGTTACTAAGGTTAACCAAAATGGCCACTTGTTTACAACCCACTCTTTTCTTTGGCTTTTTTCGTTCGTCTTTGGTGTTCCTTCATTGCTAAAAGCTTCAAAATGTCTGACAAAGATAGTAAGCACTGTTTTAACACAGGTATTTTGACAATTTGAGGCTTAATTTTACAATTTATAAATGCAACGTTCACGTTCGTGAATTTGAAAGTTGATGTACGTGTTCGATGTGGATCGTTCTATTTGATTTTTGGTCTCGGTGGCGCTCTGGCCGCGCTGTTAGACAGACAAGACTCACTTTTCTACGTCATCTAAAGTTAAAGAATTTTTGTTCCACGTTATACACCTCTAATAAATAAAATCTTAATTTTGAGATTCAAAAAGTCTGGTCAACTTATAACACCCGAAAGTTCGATAACCTTTGGCAGATGTTCCCATAGATAAGCTGCACCCTCGATTTTGAGCAAATACTTTGGGCAAAAAAGTGCGGCTTATACACCGGTGTTTATGATATATTAAATTCGGATAAAACTCTTGCATGAGATCTTTCAAGTGAAACAACAACAACTTTATTTCAATTATTATTACAATTACAATACAAAAATTAGATATTCTACACTGAGTAATTATTTGCTAAAATAGTTGAATCTATTAAATACTTTACATCTATTTTGAAGAGCTTAGGTGTTGTATTTGAATTAAGGTATCAACTTCAACATAGTCGTCCCTATCCAAAAGAGTATCAAATGAAAATCCATGAATTTTTCTCTTAAAGACAAATAATATTTCGAAGTATCTCTACAGTTGGGAGGAATTTGGTTTTGCTCCAGTTATTGAAAATGAGCACTTATAAATTTCCAACTTTGCCTCTTTCTGATAGTAATTGCCCTTAGTAGCATGCCTTGTATTGTATCTGAATTTCATCTGACCTACTGAAGATCTTTCTTAATGACAACCTGTCAAACAGGTCTTCCATGTGCTGTTATTATAACCTGTTAAAATATGATTTTAACTTTCGTAAATTTGAATTTGCGCACAAGGAAAGATTGTGTTGTATTTCAAATGTAACTGACACATCAGATGATGCTAAAAAATTAACACACTGTAGTTAGTGGCATTGTTTGCAGTATTGTTTACCCCCCTTTCACTTTGTTGTTTTGTTGTGTTTTTCAGGGTATGGGTCTGTAGATATTGAGTTCAAACAGCATTGGCCTGAGGCAGTGGAGACCACTCATGATAAAATTCCAGAAACAACAACTGCTCCAGCCGAACCTAAATCTGAGATTGTACGGAATGAGGTGGATAGTTCTACCCCCACAATCAAAAGTTATGTGACAGTGCCCTCCCAGAAAAGAAGGCAGAACAGTACTACTGAAGGAAGTGATACAGAAGAATCCATTACACCTTCAAAACGAAGAAGGCCTGATGTACACAAGCGACGAAGACACAGGGAGTCTCCTGTTCGGCATAGCTCAGCAAAGAAATCTAACAGGGATAGGTCAAGATCTAATGAGAGGCATCAGAGATCAAAGGGTGGTCATTCAAGGGAAAAGAACCACCCTTCAAGGATTGTTAGTGATGCAAAAGGAGGAATATTGAAGATAACCATTTTACAAGGTCAGTGCATGATAAATAATTATAAATAATTATTTCAAAGCATGTGACTGGTAATAAGACAGACATCTTTACTTTTCGACTGAGTGCCATGGAGGGCTGGATTGGAAAATATTTGGCCCACATGGCATACAGACTGAGTGCAGCGATATCTGTGTGCCATGACTGAGAGCAATAAGAATTTTATCATAATTTTTTTTATGGCCAATTTGGTGACAAAATTGTTTCAAATTTTTACACACGTATGCTTCTTTAGTAGGGCCTCATACTGGTATTTTGTATATAGTTTTGAAAAGAACACATGTGATGGGTCATATCATAAAATTTGGGTTTCAATATCCAAGAACAGTAAATAAAAAAATTATACAATTTTACCCACCAAACTTCTGATACAAGCAAGATTTTTGGCACTTTTCAAGTGTGTTTCCCTTCTTTAACTATTGCAACATTTGATGTACCTGTATAGCTGTTATTATTATTGTTCAAGTACCCCAACCTGCAAGCCTCACATTCAAGTGGTGTTTTAAGATCAACATGTGTAAATTAGCAAGTACGAAAACTTATCATTTTGTTCCAGGTAAAGTGTGTGGTAATCCCAGTTAGTTCTCTATGAGCTTAACACTCTTGACACTTAAATGAAGTCATTATTTTGTCCCTGTCAAATATGTTAGTCATGTTCAAGTCATATCACAATGTATTTTATTTAGATCCACATGCTAAAGAGAAAAAAGTGAAAAAGGACAAACAGGACAAACCAGAAGTGCCTGATACATCTGAAGATGATCAACTGACAGGACGAGTTAGTAGCTTCTTTTCCTGTTAGCTAGAGCATTAAATTTCAAATTGAAGAACACAATAATCATAAGCTATTTGTTTGCATAGCTCAGGATCGCTTGTGAGGAGACAGTTTTCTCAGAGCCCACATTGCTGTGCTAGAGCAAAGCTCCTTAACGATCATCTGCCACATCTTATGTGGATGGATGCTGAATAGGTGGCAACATTAGTTACCATTGCTGGTAGCATTGCTAGACGTATTGCAAGCAGTACTGTTGAGGTTCAGTGATCATGTGGCAACATTAGTACTGCTGGTATTACTGCAAGTAATGTTACTGTTGAGGTGCAATGATCAACATAATTATTCTCTCTCCATCCAGGCATATACCCAGGGGGGGGGGGGGGGGGTGGGGTAGTAAGCCATTGCCATGTTGTAAATATCACATCGTATTCCAGAAGTATATAGCTAGCAAAGAGATGCGCAGAAATGTACAATGATTGTCAGAAACATAATTGCTTTTAAGTCCACAACCCTGAAACCCATCAGGGTTGCCCCGAACCATGCATGAGCTGCCATGAGAGAGAATGCTGGTCAGCGTTGGCCCAATTTATACTGGAGACACATGATCCGTCTGGACGAATTTGGGCAAACATTTGTTAGTTCGTCTGATAATCCATCTGTGTATAAACACGGGCAAAGAGACGGATTATCTGTCTAGACGAACTATCTTCTTAGTTCGTCTGCCAAGACGAACTTAGCAGAGAGTTCATCTTAACGGGTAATCCGTCTCTTTGCCCGTGCTTATACACAGACGGATTATCAGACGAACTAGCGAATGTTTGCCCAAGTTCGATTAGACGGATCATCCGTCTCCAGTATAAATTGGGCCATTGTCTCGCATTTAACTTAGCCTCAATTACATTTAGCCACAATTAACATGTAATTCAACATCATTGTTAGAAGCACATTTCCTATGACTGTAGTGCAGATAACACTAGTTTCTATAAGACGTACAGTAGAGCTGTATATATTGCATGGCACAATAATGGCCAATGGTGCAAATAGTGATTATGAAGATGACTGAGAATTCTCTACCTACTTGAAATGATTGTCCTTCATTTGTTTTTGTTTTTCCACCAAACACAAAGGAAACCCCCTTGGTTGACATAGAGTATAGTGACCTTGAGGAGATCAGTCCAGGAAGACTCAGTGTGGAAAATGACAGTCCAGGTACCCCAGACACTCCAGAAACAGCAACCCCTGCTATGGACTTCACTCATCCAAGCCTAGGTTTCTGGGCTGCGCCACTAGCACCAAATGAGATGGCAAAAGCTACTGTACCTGCTGTGGGTCTGCCTATGGTCACTGAGGAACTCCAGGCATCTGGAACTGATGTTTTGGATCCATTAACTCATTTGTCTTACCTTGATGATCCACTGCACTCTGGAGTTGATCAAAGCCAAGTGCCTTATGCAGTTGAGGAAGGTAGCAGTCAGGAGGATGTTACCCAGGAACCCTTTATGGCCCAGGCATCAAGACCAGGTTAGTTATTTTAAGTACAGTCCAGCCTCTTCTTACAGATGTGCAGTGGTCTAGTGGTTAGCACTTTGGACTTTGAACCTGAAGGTCGGTGGTTCGAGCCTGGTCTGTGTCGTCGTGTTTTTCCTTAGACAAGAAACTTTGCTTCATGCTGTCTCTCTCCACCCAGTTGTATAAATGGGTACCAGCGACATAATGCTGAGAGGTACCCATGCGATGGACTAGCATCCCATCCAGGGGAGAGTAGTAATACTATCAGTCACTTCATGCTACAGAAACTTGATTAAGCTGCAGCAGTTGTGAGTCATTAGGCTTGTAAAGGCTTACCTTTTGTCCTTACAGACACCTCTTTAAACAGTTCTCTTGGTCCTAAAATTCATACATTCCATGCCTTTATAATACGGACACCTCTACACCAAATTGAAGAAACCTTGTCAGGTGAAAAGCATAAACCATGAACGATGCGACCCAATGGTTTACTGGAAAGTTGGAAAAATTAATCTTCGTCTGTGACAGAATACACATTATATTAACACAGGATGCATAAATCATGCTTGAAAATGTCTCAAACAAAGAAAACATCATGATCTATTACTATGCTTGCCAATGCTGCCTACTCAAAATCCCATTCGGTCTCATCGTTCATGGTTAATGCTTTTTGGCAATTGTCAACGTTTCTTCAATTAGGTGTATAATGCAGACACTTCTGTCTGTCCCTTTGGTGTACTTATTAAGGAGGCTCAACTGTAGATGACTTCACAGTTTGCAACGCCATGTCGTTCACTAAGCAAATATGGCCAAAATTTATTATACTGTTTGGCTAAAATTCAAAAATGGTAATTAGCAAGTTGAGTCTTCTGTTGATGTCTCTGTGATATTTAGGAACATTTGAGATTTCTTGTTTTAACACCAATTTGGTCATCAACCCCCCCCCCCCCCCCTTCCCCCCCCTAGTTACTTCATGTTACAGAAACTGGTTCAAGCTTCTTTTTGCCTTGGATTTACTTTACCTTTTTTATGTTATCGGTTCTTTTAGTTAAGGAGGGTTTCTTCTGCCAAACTACAACCTCTGAAGAACGTGATTTAAAACGGGCAGTGGCTGGCCAGTCAGAAGTCTTAGACAAGGGAGTAGAAGAAGGGTCATATCCTATTGATGACCGCTTTTACTCCGTGTCTTCACATGAAAGTGAAGAGGATCCCTCAAGGTGGGTTACTGCTGCTCTGTTTGTGTTGATCTAGTGATCAGTGCATTAGAAGTATTTTTTTTATCAGAGAAGACTGATGAAATAGCTAGACTAACTTTCCATCAACAAGTACTATAACAGTACAGGGTCATTAATTTTTGAAGTAGCTGGGGAAATGGAATATAGGAGCCAGGAAGAAACAGTTCTGTTAGTATTGCTCATTTCTTTGTTTGTTCTCAGAAGTGCGGAAATCCCGATCACCTGGCTCTTCACGGTGGGCACAGAAGCATCAAAAAGGGGCAGATATTTCCGTCGGAAATTCTAACTTCGAAATGCCATATCTTTGGATCGCATCAACATATTTACGAAATTTTTTCACTTTTGAAATTATTATGGCGTGTACTTTCAGAAACTGTCCTCAGATATCCCATAATACTAATTTGAAATTTTGGCGCCATTTTTGTGACGTCATTTTCCTGCCAAAATACTTAAATTTGAAAAACAGAAATCATAGGATTTTTGCCAATGATAACTTCTATATTGTAAAATTTCAGCTTCCCAGGTTTAAAACTGTTAAAGTAGTTTGAAGTGCAAGTTTTCAGTTGATTTGATATTAAATGACCTTTGACCCCAGCAGATTATGGGCGGGAAATTCAAATTTTGAAATGTCGTATCTTTTGATCGGATCAACATATTTGAGAGATTTTTTCAGTTTTGAGATGCTTGTAGTGAGTACTTTCAGAAATTGTCATCAGATATCCCCTCTTTTTGATGCTTCTGTGCCCACCGTGCTTTTTAGGAACCTTAACCCTTTATCTTCCAAGAGTGCCAAAGGTCAAAATTCAAGAAAAGTCCCAAATTTCATTTTGTAAAATATTGAATTTAACAAATGGTACTATGTAAATGTACTGCTGATGTGGTTTCATTTGAATGGTCACACCATAGGATTTTGTCAACAGACAAATTACAACTACATTACATGTCTCTGTGATTGACTCCGGAGTGAATGGGTTAAGCAACGAGAACATTGATGTCCTGGATGTCACAATTAGCAATTAGAAGTCGGCTATGTTCGTCTTTGCATCTTCTGCCTTTATTACATCAAACTACAGACATTAAAATAAGAGCTTTCCCTTTCTTTGTGAGAAGCAGAATGTTGTCATAAATAGAAAAAAACAGCCATCCAGTTGCTGACCGTGACATCCAGAACATCAATGATCTTGTTGTCACTTTTGGTACAGAGACCTGACTATTAAGTAATGGTCCTAGTAAGAACTAGGCAACCTAACGGCAAGGAATGCAGAAAGGTGTTAATTGTGACATTGTTGAAACCGTCCACCTCATTGGCTAAAATATGAAAACTACTATCACTTAACCAGGTAGTGCATTTATTTCTCTCTAGTTTACTAATTGGTTCCCTTTTAGTGAAAGCTATTGAGTTTTAATGCAACCAAAATTCTATTTGGGTAACATGTAAAATTAGAAGCCTTTCTTGGCCACTGTTTTGGAGTTTTACGATTGGATGAAATCTTGTAGCACAAAAGAAACATCACTTTAAAATAAAGTTCCAGTACATTTTATTGCTTTCAAGGAACGCAATCCTAATTCGTGTTGGTTGTCCTGTGGTTTATGTGCAGTAAAATTTGAGATTTTTTGGTGGCCGGACTTCCAAATGGCCGCCCCTATTGTTTTTTTTCAGGGGCTCATTTCTGCCGGAAATTCCTTCGAATGCATCGCCATAATTTGTGATTACTGCTAGTTTAAAAAATATGTTGTCCATAGGTTGATGTATTCTCAGTAAGAAAAACAAACAATCTTATGTGTGGAAAGTGAAATGCCGCGATACAAAAGAGCATTGCCTAGTTCCTACACGCATTGCTACTTAAACCATTTGGGTTAGTACCATAACTTGCTTTAAACTATAGGCGGATTTCAGCTGATGTATTGTTTATCAACAAATCTTTTCAATAATATTCCAAAAACCTCAGAGTCTTCAGTCAAAGAAACCTTTGTCTCAATTGAATCCTCCAATGAAGGAATGCCAGACTCATTAATAACAACAATAACTGAAATCCTTCTATTAATTACTGACGAATTGTATAGAGTGGTTTTTTATTGAGTGTTGAAAGTAATCCCGCAATTGCTTTGGTTTTGTATTGGCCAAAAAATCTTGTGCCACTTAATCAACAAATTAAAAGTAAAACCAAAACCAATCGCGACATGCTGGCACGTGTTTTGCCGCACTTGGTGCCGCTACATCTATTCGCTTTGATGTGTGATTGGTTCATTTGACTGTTTGCGTCTGTCTGATGTGATTGGCCAGAGTAATTACTTTGGTTTTGGTTTTACAACACTCAACTGAAGACTGCTCTATGGATAGCATGTTTCTTGTCATTGTACCCATGACACCAGGTATGGCCAAGAGTTTCCTCAGTCTGAAGTGTTTGACTATGGGCACGGCAATAGTGATAAGCAGCATAGCCAGCACAGGAGCAGTAGCCATAGCGACTTGAGGAGCATGCAAAAGGTGATATATATGGTACATATGTCCTTAGCCCTTCAACGAGTGCTGTCAAACCTCTCTTTGTGGCTGTTTTTCACTAGAAACTGATCCAAAGTCGTAAGAGCGCTTTAGGACCTAGTGAAAATCAAACAAGTTGCAAGAATCAGAAGGAAAACTACAACCCTGGACAAAATAGCTTGGGGCACTAAAGAAAATACTACAAAATGACAAATTTTTTCAAAGAGAGAAACTATCGTTCCATTTCCTGGTCCCCCCTCCCCCCAATACAAAGTTGAGACATTGTGGCTTGGTTATATGCATAAAACTCAACATTGTATTGGGGTTTGGGAGGGGGGGGGAAAAGGTAGTGTCACAGAACTTCTGACCAAGATTGTAGATTACTGGAGTTGTAAGCAAAAGTAGAAGAATAAACCAACCACAATGCCCATTCGAAGGGCCCTCTGAGTGAAGATTTCTGCTTTGGACTCTGGGTTTCTGTCAGAGCAGGGTCACTGGGACCTTTACTCAGCTATTTCAATTCTTGTCCCAGCTATTTCTTAGGAAAATGTGCTAAGATATTTGAGTAAAGAACAGCTAAAGTTGATAGGCTATTTGATATTTAATACGAGTGAAATAAAAATCTGCTTTGTTCCTGATGCTTCTTCCATAGCAGTTAAAACAGAGACCCAAATTGGTTAGAAATGGCCTTAAATGCACACTTTGGGCCTAAAAATTTCAAAACTTTTCTGGGGGAGGTCCCCCATCCCCCAATGGGAGGGGGCATCCCCCACACCCACCCCAAATTAGGACTGTGTGCCAAGAAATGATCCCCGTTATTCACAATTTGGTCCCTGTTATTGCAAGCCTTAACAAAAACTCTGGGACTCACTAGATCATAAGCCACAGAATCATAAGTGAGTACTGCTTATGATTCCCTTGTTGGATTTTCACTAGATCCTAATGCTCTATGCTTCTGATTACGACCAACAACTTTTACCAAGGCTCAGAGAGAATTTCAGTCACTAATTTCCCAAGTTTCCACAGCATTAGTTTGTAATCATAATTACAACAGAATTCACACTACTCCTGGAATTCCTGGAAAACTCCACAAATTTGAAAATGTTCTTCAAGGGCCCAGAAACCTCCTTGAAAATTTCCTTTTATTCCACCTACTCCTGGAAAACTACTATAATTTTGTAGATTTATTACCTTAACTTTTTTCCACGCACGCTTAGTAAGTCACATACTCTTAAAGTGCAACTAATCCCAAATAATGTTTTTTGCCAAATGAAATCTCTTAATTGTCCAGATTACCTGTGCGAAAATTTTTTAACGTAGCATTTTTTCTTGATTTTTTATAGTTTTTTAAAGTTTCAAATTTTGGCAGTTCTTTTGGCCAGTATCGAGTAATGTGAAGAATGGGTCTGAGTTTTGCTTTGATGTTTTGTGACGTCATCAAAGGAGATTGATTTTATGCAAAGCGCAAAGGAACTGTGGGCAAACACAAAAAAGGCATCGGTGTGCACAAAATCCATTTTTTGGCTTTTGAGTACCATTCGAGTTAAAATGCGTTCTTTGTCGCTTCGCGGTGATATGCTTATGGGAATGCGGCAAGTGGTCTCCTTCGATGACTCACAGCAAAGTTTGTACCCAGCTCCCACAAATGCTCGGTAATGGGGCAGAAGTACCTAACTTCAAACAGCTGTAGAAATACGGGGATTTTATCAATTACAATAATTATTTCGCACAAGTAATCCGGACAAACAGGAGATTTTATTTAGCCTAAAAAAAGAATGGGGTTAGTTGCACTTTAAAAGCCAAATATTTTACCATTTAAGCCATAAAATATCTGATTTCTGGGTCCTGAAAATGTTGTTTCTACCCAGGAAAACTCCTGGAATTTTGTTACATCACAGTAGTACGAATCCTGTCACAATAAAAATTAATGTACTTTGCACTTTTCAGGATTACAAGCATCACTCAACAACTCGAATTTCCAGATATTATCCTTGGAAGGCTCATGAGGAAGGCAAGCACAACCAGATGTCATCATCCGGCGGAGAAGGCAGGTATTTTTTGACTTGGCTATTTTTGAAGGCAGCCATTTTTTATTTGCAGCACTTCACTGTCACAATCTGAGCTAGCTATTGGATCTCACCACAGTGGCATCAACCAAAATCAAAATTAGGAAATGATTCCCAATTCATTTTTGTTAAAATACTGACAGTAACACAGGAGGGGCTTTTATTTGAATAGTCATAAAGTAGGACTTCATCCATAGACTCAAAAGTAAGAACCACCTTGTACAACGTAGTAAACAGAAAGTTCTACAGGAAAGTACTGCTTCGTAGCTTTTGTTTGAATGATCACACTGTAAGATTTAATTTACAGACTGAAAAGTTAGAACCACCTTATTCAGCATAAGAAAGAGCACTAGAAGAATGTACTGCTCAGAAGCTTTGACTTTAATGGTTGTACTTTAGAATTTTGTTCACAGACTCAAAAGCTAGAACCACCTTGTACAATATAATAAACAGCAGCACAGGAAAGTAAGGGGTTTTAATAGAAGCCGGCTACCTGCGGTGTACTGCTGCCTACTTTGCCTCTCACCGCCGGTTACTGAAACTGTAACTGTCTTATGTTTTACTCAATTTCATGCTCAGAATGCTGGAAATTGCATTTCCGAGCCTTATGTCACAACTGCTTTATACCTTGGCCAGCCGCCTACTTCAATTCTTATTGAAACCCCTGAAAGTACTGCTTGATAGGTTGCACTTGAACAAGCTGCATTAATTAACTCATTCTTTGACTCCAGGAAGAAAGGATTAAGAAATCAACTTTTAGTTCTTTCTTTCTTTGACTGTGTTTCAGGTACCAAATCAACAGATCGAAACGCCACTGGAAAAAATACTGGCTCTGAAAAAACAAGAGCTCCTGATAACGTCAAGAATGCTTTCAAAAGACGTAAACTGGAAAAAGGAGCAGACAGCACTAAACATGACAGTTTTTCTGGCAAGAAAGCTACCTCTAATACAACAAGTCACAATGAATCTGCTGAGTCTGAAAAGCCAAAAAAGTGGGACATTATGGTGTTTGCAAGGATGGATAAAAGTCAATTTTCAAACTGGCTTAGAAGAAAGCAACATGGAGCTAAGCTGTCGTCTGATGCTAAGCGTGAGAAGAATCCTGTGCAATACACTGCAGAATCTATCAGGCGTTTATCTGAGCGTATGTTTCGTAGAGCTAAGAGGCAAATGAGGCAGTCAAGTCGCAGCTGTAGTAAATCGCCTGAAGTGGAAGACATGCAGGCTTCTGACTGCCCTGATTTTGACTTTGACGACTTGGATCTTGAAAGTAATTTGTTTAAAGAAGAAAGTAACAGTTGTGTTTCAAAGGAACTATCACAGGATAACACTAAAGATGTTGTGGAGAAATGCAATGTACATAGTAATGAGCACCCGTCACCACCTTGCACCGTCAATAACGTAGTTGTACATAAAAATGTTCATTTTAATGCTGATGGTGCTTGTAAACAAGAGGATCATATTGATGTAATTTGCGATAATGAAGTGTCAGTTATATTACAAAGGGGTGAGATTAAGGAGCTTGTACCCACCAGCAAAGTCCTTGATGAAGAAAACAAGGATGCAGCTAATGCTAAAATGGAGCAGCACTTAGAAGTACTTTCAAAGGGTCCAGCTACTGAATGTAAAGAGATGGATGCTGAAAGAAGCATGACAAATGATGCAGAGATTGGAAGTATCTATGCTCAGGATTCAGTGATGGCAGGTTTTGCAACAAAGTTGCCTGATCATGCCATAAATGAAGGTCAACCATATGTCAACTTGGGTAGTCAAGGTAATAACAGCACAGGTTCTAGCAGGATGGATGAATGTAAAATTGTTGGTGCCGAAAAAGGTGATGAGCACCATGTTGTACATAGCAAGAGTGATGCAGAAGTCATTGCGGTTGAGCTGAATTTGAGTTCACACAACAAAGATGTGATGGAAATCCCAAATAAGGTCAAGGTTGTTGCAGCTCCAAAGGACACAGTCACTGAAGAAGTTGAGGAAACTGTGCAGTTAAGCTGTGAAGAAGTGACTAATGATAAGGGAAATGACACTCGCGTAGTTGACAAAGTTCTTGATGTCAAAGTTGTATCTTTATCAGGACAGTTGGGTATGGAAGAAGCTGTATTGGAATCATTGTCCTGTGACAAGCTGCCTCAGCCAGTAACAGCAGTAGGGACTGAAGAAGCAGCAGGAGACATGAGTGTATCAGGATCATCAGAGCTTCAAGCCAACACACTGCCTGAATGCAGCAAACAAAGTTTAGTGGTTACAACTCAAGCAGTAGATAAAAAGACAGGGGAGATGAATATTACCTACACCAACAATTCTCCCTTTGTGGTCTCTGTTCTGAGTTCAGAACAGCTGAGCCAATACTTTTCAACTGCTGATGTGGCCACATCAGAGGGTCCGAGAACGTTTGACTTGTGGCCTCAATCCACCTCACTGACTGCACTCACTGCTCCTTTATCAACACCAATCACAACTCATTATCCTGTTTTGCCTCCTCCGCCTCCTAACTTCATGTGGCCAGGAATAGGACATGCTGGCCCCTTTCCCACAGCAGGGATGGTGCCAGCCCATCCTACACAGCACCCAAAGGAGGGATTTCCCACCTGGGATGATCAAGCACCACATGTACCATTCCCAGTTGGATGTGTACAGCCACCTACAGCTTCAGATGAAATCTGTCCTCCTGGCACTGAGGATGTGCAAGCTATCAGCAAAGCATCAAGTTTGGGGGATGTCATTGAAAATACAGATAAGAAACAACCACATGGAAGTGTCATGGATCAATCAGTTGTTACTGCACTAATGCAGTTTTATTCTGAAATCAGCGAAGTTGAAAGAAGTGACAACAATGGCAGTAAACAAGTGAATGAGAATGCTGAAACAAAGACTGATGAAAATGTTGCAAAACCTCCAAAAGTAGCACAGATAAGAAGTGCCAAAGGACATGGAGCAAGAAGTGAAATGGAGATTGAATCTGACCTTGACAGCAGTGAATTTGATGTTTGTGAAGAAATGGATGTTCCAGAAATTGAAGGCAATGATAAGCAAATCCCTGAGATTGCAGAAAACCTTGACAGACCAAGTGAAGAGCAGGACAAAAGAGTAGAAGGAGAATCCACTGAACTTTCAAACCAGCAGGACACAAGAGAGGGCATCCTGGGTTCAGCAGATGTGGCACTAATGGAAGATGCTGGTGTCTGTAATGTTGTGGCTTCAACGATGGACACAAAACCTATTGAGAAACATGTTGACTCTGACACCTTGAGCTCAGAAGTGGACGAGATGCTGGTAGAGACTACTGGTGTCTCCAGCTTGTTTGGTTCAACAGTGGACTCAGCAATGTCTGTGGATGAAACACCACTGACAATTCCATGCATTGATGTGCAAGCAACACATGTAGGAAGTCTTGATACCCCCAGTTCCTTAGATTCAACAGTTAGTACACCTGTGATAGAGAGTCCTAGCATCACCAGCAATGACGCCCCAGGAGCGGTGCCGCCTTTGAGTCCCATTAAACCAGAATTCTTTGCAAATGCTGAACAGACAATCTTCAGCTCGATTGGTGACTTGAAAAAGCTATTGGGGCAATCATCAACATTTGATCGCATTGCAGAAGAGGCTATTGCCTCCACAGTATCCTCTTTGGAGGACATTCTTCGGCAAGCACAAAACAGTTATCTTGAGTTGAGCAGCTGCCCATCGGACAGTGGTATGTCTGCTGGAGAGGAAGTGACAGTACCCTCAACATTGTCTAGTAGTATTACAGTACCAGTGAGTCCTCTTCAAGGTTCGGCAAACTTGAGGAGTGAATACAGTGGAACAACAAGTTGTGGACCAGAGGGGAATGAGACAAGTCATTCCATCAGTCAAGGTTTGTTCTTCAGTCATTTTTGCCTATAAGATAAAATATCATACAAGTAGTCAAATAAAAATTGGCAAATTCTCTTCCCATTCTCATAACGTTTGTCACAAGAAAAATCTCATTGCAGCATTGCCTTAGTTTGTCTTACAAGCATAGTTCTAAAAGTTGTATTAGCAGTGGTGTCGCAGTAATGTGGAAATACAATCCTCCCTTTCGCTCACAGCAGCAATGATAGATACAAAAACAAAGTGTGCTTGTTCATTTTGCAAAATAAATACCAGTTGGAGAAGCAAACATTACCAAGTGAAAGGTTTGCTAAAAATCTGTTACACTGTATTTCATCCACATACTGTAAACACCGGTGTATAAGCCGCCCTTTTTTGCCCAAAATGTTTGCTCAAAATCGAGGGTGTGGCTTATCTACGGGAACATCTACAGAAGGTTATCGTACTTTCCAGTGATATAAGTTGACCAGACTTTTTGAGCCTCGAAATTAAGATTTTATTTATTACAGGTGTATAACACAGAACAAGATTCTTTAACCTTAGATAATGTAGAAAAGTGAGTCTTGTCTGTCTAACAGAGCTGCCAAAGTGCCTCCGAGACCAAAAATCAAATTGAACAATCCGCATCCAACATGTACATGTAACGCGTGAACGTATGTGTTGTGTTTACAAATTGTAAAATTTAGCATCAAAATGTCAAAATATCTGTGTTAAAACAGTGCTCACTATCTTTGTCAGACATTTCGAAGCTTTTAGCAATGAAGGAACATTGAAGACGAACGAAAGAAGCCAAAAGTCTGTGAACAAGCGACTATCTTGGTTAACCTTAATAACCAGGCTGAATAAAACATGTGCTCAAGAAATTTGCATGGTTACCAATAAGACAACCATTACAAAACTTGGCGCCAAAAATATTTGCTCGTTGATGTTTTGATAATAAAAACAGAAATGTGTTAATTGAAATCCATTAAAAGACATCTTGTGATTGGTTGAAATGCGGAATGTTCCAACCGTGATTGATATCATATTTCTAAGTGATCTGCTGATTGGTTGAAATGCGGAATCATCCCGCAATTAAAACAGACAGTCCTGATTGGATAACAGGCGGAATATCCCGTGGAAGAGGATAAGATTTAAAAAGTACAGATTTAATTGGAGAAGTACAAATTTAAATGGAGATATGTTAAAACTGTTTTTACAAAATTTGAACTTCAAAACTCAGGGTGTGGCTTATCTACGAGTGCGGCTTATACACCGGTGTTTACGGTACTCAAAAGTTAGAACCACCTTGTATAGCATAATAAACAGTACCACAGGAAAGTACTGCTCAGTAGCTTTCATTTGAATGGTCACACTTTAGGATTTCATCCATGGGCTCAAAAATTAGAACCACCTTGTATAGCATAATAAACAGTACCACAGGAAAGTATTGGTCACTACCTTTGATTTGAATGGTCACACTTAAGGATTTCATCCACATACTCAAAAGTTAGAACCACCTTGTACAGCATAATAAACAGCACCACAGGAAAGTACTGCTCAATAGCTTTCATTTGAATGGTCACACTTTAGGATTTCATCCATGGGCTCAAAAGTTAGAACCACCTTGTATAGCATAATAAACAGTACCACAGGAAAGTACTGCTCACTACCTTTCATTGGAATGGTCGCACTTTGGATTTCATCCATGGGCTCAATAGTTAGAACCACCTTGTATAGCATAATTAACAGTACGATAGGAAAGTACTGCTCAGTAGCTCGGCTTTCGTTTGAATAGTCACACTGTCGGATTTCATCCACAGACTCAATGTTATACCATTCCACATGAGCTAGAATCTGATTCAGTAAGTGAAGGGTTTAACCTACCCTCATTATAATGTTAGTTGTTTTTACCCAAAAAAGAACCCTCGATTCCATCCTCAGTATAATATCCACAATTTGAAGACCTCATCGGCTCATCATAGCCATATTAACAAAGTTCCAATTCACTGTACATTATTTTAGACAAGTTTACTTTTTGTTACTCAAAAAAGTAATCGAAACCAATGGGTTTTATTTACAGATAAGTGAGTTGTAAGGGTTGCGGTACCACAAGTTGTGGCCTAACATCAGTGAGTACTAACCAAAGTTGACTAACCCTAATATTTCAAGCTATTTTTTTTGTTGCATGTTTTGTGTGGTTCCTTTTAATGTCAACTGTTTACTTTCATTTGTTTTCATTTTATACTGTGTTGTGAATAAAACTTTAAGAGAAGGAAGCTATCACCGAGAAAAGGCGCTACAGAAATGTATTATTACATTATAATTATTATATTTCGCCCTCATGAACAACGGTGACCTGTGGAGAGCAGCCATCCATGATTCCCGAGTTGTTGTTGGCTAATACCCTCGTCTTTAGTAGTAGTAGTAGTAGTATTATCACATTAGGTTTTTAGATAGGAGAGAGCGAGAAGCTAGCTGTAAATAAAATCATTTTCTGATAAAAATCTCCTTGACTAACAATACACCAACAAAAATTACCCTTAAGGTGCACAGATGGAAACATACCAATCACTGACTTGAGTCTCAATAGCCAATAACATCATGGCAAAACTGACCAATGACAGTAACAACAAGACCTTAATGCCATCAACTGATGGTTTACAGTTCACATGACTTTAAAAAATGGCTTCACTCAGATTGTTGAAACATAAGTCATTGTCAACAACAACAGTTCTTTTGAGATCTACACTAACCTGGACGATCACACTCAAACTACTCATACTCCTGTTCAAAACGTTCAGTTACAATGCATTTCTCCTTTATTGTTGCTTAGGATTAATCTTTCCAGTTTCAAGTTGCAATTATATTGTTCATATGAATGTGAATATATGAAAATCATGGTAAAAATGACTAATAGCTCCCCAAAAACATGTCGGCCGACAGTCGACCAACAGTCGGCCGACAAACGGCCAACAGTCGGCCGACAGACGACCAACAGTCGGCCCACAGACGACCAACAGTCGGCCGACAGACGACCAACAGTCGGCCGACAGACGACCAACAGTCGGCCGACAGACGACCAACAGTCGGCCGGGGTCGGCCGACAAACGGCCAACAGTCGGCCGACAAACGGCCAACAGTCGGCCGACAAACGGCCGACAGTCGGCCGACTGTTTATAGGCAGGTCTGAGGTAAAAGTGTCGCCTGACAGTTGGCCGACAGTTGGCCGTTTGTTGGCCGACTGTCGGTCACCTGTCGGTTACCTGTTGGCTATCTGTCGGTAAGTTGACATCAAGCTGTGGGTTAACCCATCATCGTTCGTAAGGAAACTGTTTTTGTCCGCCATGTTTGTTTTCAGTCCCAATCTCCTTTAGGAGCCACCAAATAAAATAAAAGTTTTTGACCAATGCATTTAAGTAATTTACTTTTTATTGTCCCTCATAACTAGAATAGAATATAATATCTCTTCTTTCTTTCTTGGTGACCTCAAAACCTGCGGTTAAACTGAGGTAAAAATGATGTGAGAATCACGATACACATTAAGTATACATAAATGACGAGCGAAATTGACCAGGCTTGCAATGCACTGTTGGGCGATTCGGACTCGTGATCTAAACCGACCTTTACTGTGTGGTTTTGTTTATGTTTTAACTTAACAAGGTAAGACAAGTGACTTAATTTCAGTGTTTATTGAATTTTGTTCAATAAAGCCTGGCTATTTGTATGAGTTAGTCATCTGTCGGTAAACTGTTGGTGAACTGTCGGCCGACTGTTGGCTGTTTGTTGGCCGACTGTTGGTCGTCTGTCGGACGACATGTTTTTGGGGGAGCTATTAGTCATTTTTACCAAAATCATATATTTGAACTGTGGATAAACATGAGTGAAATTTGTGATCCTCGCAGTGTGCTCTCAACTTAAGCAGTGGATAGAGCATTGCACCGCTATCGCAAGGTCATGGTTTCGAATCCCGTTCAAGCCTGAATTTTTTCAGGTTGCTTTTTCAACTGCTTAAGTTGAGAGCACACTGCAAGGATCACAAATTTCACTCATTGTTCATGCTGATCGATTTGTGATACCGCAAGACAATGCAATGACTAATTGTTATTTAAGAATTGGGTCTGGTTGTGTTTATTGTAGTGGCCAGATGGTTGCTTTTTAGACTGCGGATTAATACTGTTAGCTCAAATTTAGTTCACAGTTACAATTCAGCAAGGTTTGGTGGTCAATGCCACTGGATGCAGCCCTATCTGGTAGATAGTTGCTCTACATTTAAACCAGTTTGTAGCTAACAGGAAGGTCATTAAAATAGTGGCTATTATAGGGCAGTTTTCAATCGAGTGTTAGAAGTAATTTCGTAGTTGCTTTGGATTTGCATTGCCTTGCTTTCTGATTGGCTAAATAATCTTGCGGCACTTTCTCAACCAATCACAGCTAAAACCGAAACTGACTTGTGACTTGCCTGCACACGTTTTCCTGCATTTGGTGCTGGTTGCGTGTTTTTGCTTCGTGTTCTGATTGGTTCATTGGATTGTCTGCATGTGCTGTGATTGGCCAGAGAAGTAACTTTGATTTTGGTTTTACGACACTCAATTGGAAACTGCTGTAACAGTCTGAGTTGATCAAGACCGTACTGATGGATAATAAGCTGCCATGCAGTACTGGACTAAATCTTGCTGTTCTATATTTCATTAATGATGAAGTCGCATACCTGCACAGATGCTTCTAGTCACTAAGTTGGGCATTGAGGCCACATTGGTTGTGGGCATTTTTCCCTTGATTTACCAAACAAAAGGTAAAGTGCCCAACGTAGTGGGTACAAGCATACCTTATGCACATTTGTGCAGATACAAGCATACCTTATGCACATTTGTGCAGGTACAAGCATACCTTATGCACATTTGTGCAGATACAAACATACCTTATGCACATAAATTTGTGCAGATACAAGCATACCTTATGCACATTTGTGCAGATACAAGCATACCTTATGCACATTTGTGCTGATACATGAATACCTTATGCACATTTTTGTTGGTATTTGACACTTTCACTCTTAGCCACATCCACAAATATCGCACTTATTAATGATGGTCCGTTTGGTTGTAATATGTTTTTCAGTAGCAGAGAAGCAAGTTGTGCAGAAAAAGCCGCAAAAAGTCCGCAAGAAGTTTCATTTTTTTGTGTATTCTCCTGAACATGACAGAGAATGTGATGCAGTCAAGGTAATTTCTTCACTAGTAAAATGCCTGAACTCTCAGTGAGTCCTTGTTGTTTGACTGGATTGAGTGTCTGACTGGTTATCGAGAGTCATGGGTTTTATTCCCATGTGGGACTCTTTGTACCCGCGCTCATGATGTATGATCTCACTTTTATCTTGTTATTTCTTTCCAAACTAAAAGTTCACCATCTTATGTTATTAATCATATTAATAACAACATTCTTGATTTTGATTGGTCATCCATGCACCTATTTCTTACATAATCGGTGTGCGGTCACATGGGTGTCCAATTACAGTTATCCAATCACAACTTTTTTTTGTCATTGCATCAATCAGTTGCATGTAAATAGGTTTTCCTCCTACTTTCAAACTGATAGAAAATGTGCTAGATGTTTTGAGTAAACTATAGCTTGTTTATTCAGTTAATTTGTTTATATATCTGCCAGAGAGAATTTTAATAAACTATTAATTTTACTATTGCTATTATTATTATTATTATTATTATTATTACAAGTGAAACCGAAAATAATATATATAAAATTTAATAAATCATACCTGTAGACTGTAGACATACAAGTGAAAAACATTTTATAAGTTCCACTACTCAGATTATCAATCACAACAGTTAGTTCCTAGGAGACAATATCAGTCAATCAAAATCGCCACAATTAATTTTGTTCCCAACTAATTCCCGCAAACAATTTTGGATGCTACATGGTATTTACAGATTAATGACATGTGAAATTTAAACCTGCAGTCTATTGTTTTAACTGCACAAAGCCAAGGCTTGTAGAAGCAGTGATTACATTGATCTGATTTCGTGACCGTTTTGGGGATTTCAAAATACTCCTTTTTGGATTAAAACCACTGTTAACTTAAAAAAACACAGTGCATATATCACATGCATTTTAAGATTTGGTTACTTTCATGTAATGTGTGGTGTGGTATTTGCAACTCTGTTCAATAGTTTGTTGTCTCCTGCATTCATCTTCTCTCTTCACCTGTAAATAAAAGAGTTGGTCAGTCATCATGAATGAATTTTCATATACACATTATCATCATTTCATAGGTATAATTAGCACTCACAATTGACTAATCTCTCATCTGACCTTGTAGCTCAGTTGAAGAGAATTTAAACCAGGAACACAAAGATCACATGTCTTTGAATACCATCCATGCCCGAAATTTGTTTCTTCTGGCTCTAATTGCAACTACTTCAGTTGCTGTCTTACTACAATGATCTCATTTCCTTCATCAATCTCCTTCCTTTACCATTGCTCGCCATCCTCACTTTCTTTTTCTTTCTTGTTTGAGTTGCTTTGGTTTTGTCAAGTGCTGTTTTATGAGACAAAATCGTTACAAAAGAAATGTTAATTTCAGTTTTCTCAAATCGTTGCATCGTTTTAAACATTCAATCAACCCAACGATTATGTTTATAAAATCGGGAGTACAAACCACTTCAGGGGATCGGTAAAATCATAATTATTAATTTGTTTTTCTCTCTTTTTTTTCAAGAATTATATGTTGAAAGCAGGAGGAATATTAGTGGATATCAAGGATGCTGTGTGTTTGGAGGACACGTTTCGAGAACTAAGAGTGTTGATCAGACGAAAACACTTACCATCAGTACACAGGTAAACCAACTTTTCTAGTAGCACAGGGTTCTCACTCTCGGCTATGCTCCTCCAGACACACAAATGAAGTGTTTTTATTATAAATGAAACTAATAGAACAAAACAAGGGACAGTTCATATTATTATCTTAACACTTTGAGCACTAATATCAAAATTTAAATTCTCATTTCTTGTCCCTATACATTTCCTAAAGAAGTAGTGGAGAGAAATTGTTTATAAATCAAGAGAATTCATCTTGTGCGATCATGTCCTTAATTCTCATTACCTTTTTGATTGATAATACATTAATATTACAAGGAGAAATTTGATGCTGATCACTCTTGGGGCTTAAAGGGTTAACTAACAAACTGTTTTTCTTTAGGTTGGCGAATTTGTACCAGCTGAAGATGGCATCCTCTGTCAAGTTTGCACTGTTTAATACTCTCACTGGTATGTTTTGAACTTGTGAATATGCAAAGTGTTAAACCAGTTATGGCAGGTGGGGAAAAATATGCAAAGTTTGGAGGGAGGGAAGGGTGGGGAGTTAAACGCAGAGGGGGTGGGCGGGGGTAGATGGAGCAAATCGCATAGGAAAAGGGAGGATCCAAAGGTTGGTCAGTATTTACAAGTTGGCTTGTAGGAGCCTTCGATTTTCAGATTTCTGAACACCGTAAATTTCATGACAATGTGTTGTTTCAGAAAATATCCATACCCCCCTCACCACCAAACATGAAATGTATTAGAGTGGTTTTCAATTGAGTATCAAAAGTAATTTCGCAATTGGTCAGGTTTTGCATTGCTACGCTTTGTGATTGGCTAAAAAATCTCGCGTCACTTTCTCAACCAATCAGAAGTAAAAGCCAAAAGCATTCGTGACTTGCCCTACGTGTTTTCCCGCGCTTGAGGCCGGCTATCTGTATTGCTTTGAGCTCTGATTGGTTCATTGGATTGTCTGCGAGTTCTATGATTGGTCAGAGTAATTACTTTGGTTTGGGGTTTACGACACCAAAATGATAACTGTTTTTGCTTGCACTGCAGATGTGATAGAGGGAAGCCGTTCGTACGAGAACATTTTTGTTTCTGGCGGTGCCTTGCTTGTTGATGATATAATTCTGAAAACCATTGACATTGGTAATACTGTTTTACTATTTAAACGTTTTCTTTCTACTTATATTGTTGAGTTCGTTTGTCCTGGAAGCCGCACTTGGTTTTGACAAAGAGTTTTGTATTTGCAGATCATCTGGATGGATTGTTACGCTACCTGAAGGAACAGAGCTTGGCGCATCAGAAGTTTGTCTGGGTCTTGAACATCAGTAGAAATGGATACAAAAGGCTGTCTATGAACAGGTAGGGGAATTTAAGCCCTAAGAATGCCAACTGACACATGATGTCATAACTTGGCAAATATTTGGTAGATTTGTATGAATTTTTGTCACCAAAATTGTCTTGTAAGGATATGCTCATTGAAAGCATAAAATGTGCCTTCTCCTATTTATGATGTAGTTGACCACCCCTATAACTTTTGGATTTTTTTTTCTGAGTACATCCATAGTCTAAGACATGTGCCACATTAATCTATGCACTGAGAGCTGCAAAATAAGGCATAGATGGTTTTCACTCACGTGACCTTCAGTCCTGTGGGACTCAAATGACAAAGGCCATGGCGGCCATGTTGGTGCACATAACAAAAGAAGTTCATTAAAATTCTTTTGTAGGTGTGCACCAACATGGCCGCCGTGACGTAACGTGAAAACCACCTGAACGTAACGTAACGTGACGTAACGTGACGTAACGTGAAAACCACCTGTAGTTTAGTATACCTGTAGTATAAAATTAGTACAACATTTAAGGTTTTTATTTTTGTTTTAAACTCACTTCTATGAAAGCCACAACTTCCTTCATAAATGCTGATCTGATTTATGAAATACCTTCATGAATAGCTTTCAAATGGTATATTATACATGGGAGCACAGTTTGTATTTATCAATTTGAAAAAAAAAAGTCATTTGCCATAGGGGTTCAAGGGTTAATCCTTCGACTTCTAATAATGACCAAATTTAAAATCTTCTAAATCCACTTAACCTTGAAAACAGTACCATATGAAAATACAAGGATTTCTCAAACTGCGGAAAAAACTTGTGAAGACACATGTGAAGATATCTACATTATCTTCACTGTGAGGAGTAAAGATATCAGTATCTTCACGTTTGCTGCCAGGTTTGCCCTTATTAAATGGCAAACAAGCTAAAATGTGTTGGTCTTCAATCGAGACATGTTCAGATTTACTCGGCAATCTTCGGAAGCGATCGGCAACGTTCGTACAACCACAGGACTGTAGCTTTCATTTGAGTGGATGCACTGAAGGGTTTCATTCGTGAGTACTGATAGACGCAAAAGTTAGAACTTCATTATACAACTCAAGGTTTGTCCGGTAAGGTTTTTGTTGCACTCTTTCCCTACTACTGATGTGTTGTTTTTGTGTTGATTTGTTTGTTGTCTTTAACAGACCTCAAACGAAAAGGGACTCCAAGGTGCTGGTAAGTAGAACCTTGAATTTTATTTTCCTATTTAAGGAAAGGAAAAACAAACATTTAATGCAATTTTGTTTGCACTTATAATTTTGTTTTAAGTTAATCAATATTTTCCCTGTAGAATCTTCTTCGGCGGTACAGAGACGAAGGCTTTATCACAGTCCTTCCAAAGGTAAAATATTTGATATTTGAATTAAGGTCGTTGAAGCTTTCAATAGCGTTGATTACGACCCTCTTAAATGATAGTTGTTAGCAATGGTTTACTCACAGGCGTTTACAAGTAGAACCTCGTCAATCCACCGTAGGAAAAACGATGGCGGCTGTTCATTTTACCACAATACCTTGTGGACCTAACACAGCACATAAGGCACAAAGAAAGCCAAATTTTACAATATTTGTTCCAGTACTAAGGACAATGTGTAGACTAGGTTTGAAGATTTTATAACTTTTCGTTACAGTTTTATGAACGTTGTTAAGGTTTTTGTGCGCTAAGAATTATGGGTAACTACCAGTCGCCATCTTTTTTCCTACCGTGGATTGACCCCTCTCATATTCAATAAGAATGTCGTTAGACAAGTTTCTTTTTTCCTTATCAGGGTTATGTCACAGAAGGTATTCCCGCCACTCAGCGGTATCTGCAAACTTCACTCAAGCTGCAGATTGAACTCATGTCTGTCTACAGACACATAATTCTACTGTCAGGTGTGCCGACACTCTCTCTCTTTCTTTCCAGTCGTTATATTGGCTTTTCTAAAACACCAGTAACAGTCATTTCATACCGTTACTTTTTGTCTTTACCAACAGATATGGACAAAAGCAGAGTAGAGGTGCCATGGTTCTTGGAGCGAGGGGTGAGTTCAATGAAATCTTTGTGCCTTGTAAATGTAGATGCATGTTATTTTACAACATTGCAGAACACAGCGCGGCGTTAGATATCTAATTTGAAAGCATGTGATCCATTAACATTGACTGGATAAGCCTGTTATATCCAAGAACTTTTAGGCAAACCAGCTGAAACCTGTGCTAAATGATTCAAATAAAAACAAGTCACGCAGCAATTTCGCCTCTTGTTCCAATTTTCATTGGGTTGGAAAATCAAGGAAACGTAGCTTTTTAACCACTGGTTCTTTAATTGCCGTTTGAAAGGCTGGAAGCATACACCTTATTCATAAATGGCGGCCGATTTATTATTCTTTCGTATTTATTTTAATTAGCCTCACTAGCCTCGTTAGCATGTGCAAAATTCAAAAGAACTTATACTCTAAAATGAGGCTAGTGAGGCTAATTAAAATAAATACAAAAGAATAATAAATCGGCCGCCATTTATGAATAAGGTGTAAACACAACGGGGAGGATGGGAAGTCACGTCACATTACAAAGCGCTACTCGCTAGGGTAGGGTCACAGATGTCTCATTTCCTTTGCTGCCAATTGGGGCTGTGACAAACTGAGTAATTTTGATCACTGTCGGTAATAATAAGATGCAAGTTAAAAATAATTTTTCGTTTCTATTTATTATAGATCGGAGTCATGAATGTCGAACAATTCTTGACCACATTCGCAGGGTAAGCTTTTACTTGTTTGTTCGTATTCGTTTAGCTGGCGATTGGCTGGCTCTTCGCGAAAAGAAGATCGCTGATGACGTGACGTTACGCAGTTACCCAGTTCTTACGTGCTTCTGATTGAGTAGCGGTATTGCGTGGTGAAATCACGGTGATGACGTAACGTTACGCAGTTACCCAATTCTTACGTGCTACTGATTGGTCAAAAGTAGCATTGCGTGGTGACGTCACGCTGATGATGTCATTACGCAGTTACTCGGTTTTTACTTGCTTCTGATTGGTTAGAAGCAGCACTGCGTGGTTACGTCACTCTAATGACGTAACGTTACATAGTTACCCAGTTCTTCGACTTCTTGATTCAAATAATGGAGTATAACTATCGATAACTCTTCTCTTATAAAATCTCGTTTACAGGGAAAACGAAGCAAAGAATCTGCTTATTAGACAGCCGCAAGTGCCTTGTAATCAGGAAGCTTCCATGAAGGAATCTTGTACAGTGCTGGATTGTTTCACTCCAGAAGGTAAATTTGATTTTATTCGATCGCAGTGACACCGCCCAACAAGGTATCCTAGTGGTTTTCTGATCTTCATGACTTACCTGTTTGACAGGGTATCGTTAATTGTGTGTGTTATAGAAATTCGATTATTTTGAATAGGTAAACGGCCAATTTTTCCATGAGCATAGAGTAAAATCCTCTATCTCGAACACTATAGAGAAATGAAAAAAAAAATGTTTGAGAAAGTGGAAGATATTCGGTAGTTAGTTACGTACTGTACAACAGTATCCAAGAGAATCGATTATGTAAACCTCAGTGAAATAAAATGATTTCTCCCACGGCGAAAACACATGTGCAGATACCTACCATGTTTTCAAACGAGCTAAAAGGTGTTGTTCTATAATCGAAATTCCTCGGAAATCTTTTGGCAATCTTCGAGAATGATCGGAAACGTTCTTACAATCTTCGGACAGTATCGGGGAATTTTCGGATATCTTTCGGACAATTGCTTGAAATTTTGTAATTAGTGTTTATATAAAAACAAAATAATACATCTCGCATTGAACTCGATATCGAGTTATGCAGTATCAAGACATATTTTGGTTGAATTGTTTGTTTTCGATTTATTACAGATGATACGGCTTGCCCAACTCCAGAGGGTACGCCAGTATCCGATTCCTCAGCGGACAGTCCAATAATGGACACGCACACCGTGCAACATGGAGAACAGCCGCACTCAGCTCCCACATACGCCCCTCAAAAGAGAGCTGTACGCTCATTAAGCTGGGATGCAGGCGGGACCATGACACAGACCAGACTACAGATCCTGTCCTGTGTGAGGAACGTGCGTGATAACATCCGTAATCAGATCAGCTGTAGTTCTCCATCCAGCCCTGTCGGTCGGTCCATGTGACTAGACGGGGGGACGTCACCTCTAACCTCAAGGGATGGGTGGCTGGAGAGCCATTTCTAGTCTAGGGAAGGGTGGCAAGTTGGCCGGCATTGTATTGAATCGAGCTGAGTTAGACGATTTTTTTAACCGTTGGTTTGAGAAAACGTTTACTTTAATGATCGCGCGAGCTTTTTTTAAAATTCTTTTGACGCAAGCAGTCTTTTTCCTCCCTCCCAATGCGCGAGCATTTTTCCACTCACCTTTCGTCTATTCTGCTTAATAACATGTTTTACAGCCTTTCTACTCGAGTCGTCGCGCATTCCTTCTCTCCACTATAAACTGGGACAAGCGTTGCATGACAATCCTAGTAACGGTTGCGTAGGAGACTAACTGCATTTCACCTTCCATGTTCGCTTGTAGTAGTCACGCTTTGTATGGCGTGTGCGCAGACGTATCGGGGAGCAATGAAATCGGATACGTCTGCGCGCACGCTGGGCTTTGTGGGGACCGTTATAGATCATATGCGCCATCGCTGCGTTCCTAGTAATGCTATTATTTTTAGCAAGAAGGGGGTTTTCTGTTAATATTCACAAAAATTTTATTTTTTGTATATTTTTGATAAATCATTGTAACATAACATAATTATATCGTCAGAATTCGTTCTGTTTTGTCCCTTCACATGACAAATGTTTGTTTCCGTTCAAACAAAAAATTTGTAAATAGAATTATGAATTTGTACTTCCATGTACAAGTGTTTTTATTAACAGAAGATATTACGAAAGGTTTATGGTTATTTAAAGTTTTTGCAAGAAAGATTATATTAACTGGCGCGTATTTTAGCATTCTACTCTTCCCATGTCAAGTTTCACCCTCAGAATTTTCATCTTCACACGGGTATGAGTAGAACTCCTGATATTTGCGCTATGTGTGAATGAAATTTATTTTGAATAAAGAGATGTTTACGTTCATTTTTCTGTCCGTTTCATTGCTTTAGAAGTAGAAACTCATTCGTTTTCTTGCCGTGCATACAGGAGTCTTCCGAAGGCAAACCTTTGCTCGAATCATATTCACTTTTGGTCCACTTGAAAACAATTTGGCAGCAATTATGGATCTTGGAATCGGCGGCAGAAAATGCTCATTTTCAGCGTAATATGCGATGATTTAAAAAGAACCAGACGTTTTATGGTGAAAGGGAAATAGTTCTTTAACCAAAAACCCTCAAATCCCTTTTTTGTGGCCTTTTCAAATCGTTTCAGTGTTTTTGTGAGAGATCCTGCAAAAATATGTTAAAAAGTGTCATCTTCACGCAAACACAGCGATGTGGTTAACTGTGGCTGAAAAAATCGCCGATCGGATAGACTTTTGGGACGCAAATCGCCTCCTAGTGTAAGTCGGTTTCAAACCGAGTGTTTTGCCTTGATTCCGTCTTATAAGGGAAAAAAGTGGCCGCAAAGAAACCGGAACGGCTAGAAAAACCCCAATTAATGTCTAAATTTCGCTATTTTTAGCGTTCGAAATCTACGTTTCCATCGATATGCGCTCGTGTGTATTTCTGGCAAGTTGGATTCGTTGTTCAGACGAAACGATGACATTTCATGTTTTCACGCGAAAACATATTCCAGGATTTTTGCCTGCCTTGTCCTGAGTTTTTCTCCGCCCGCCATTTTGAATGCAGAGAAGGCCCTGGAAACGAGGTTGGTTTCGAATAGAATTTCTTGACCGTGAAGGCCTGGAAAAAAGCTGTGCAGTAACTATAGCAAGTAGGACTTCAAACTGTTTCGGACTCTACGACAATCGTCGCCAAGAGTAGTGGGGCGGCGTCATACGACTGGCTTGACGCGAGCAGTTCGTGCTGCAAAAGGTGCATGACTGCATGCAACAGTCGTGGTTAGTCTTAATAGCCCAATTCCGAGTTGCTCTGAGCCTCCTTTTCAAACCGAGGCCAAGTGCAAAAGCATTCATATGAAAATAAGTTTTCTTTCGCATGCAAATAAAACTTATATCCATATGAATGGTTTTCACTTGGCCTCGGCTTGAAAAGGAGGCTAAGAGCAACTCGAAAATGGGCTATTCGCCTCTAACTTTGCAGCTGGAAGTCTTGGCAACTGAAACCATTGGTCCCACTAACTAGAATCCTTCAGTTTTTTGTTTTCTCGTGTTAATAAGAACTATTGTTATTTAAACTCCACTGGGATTTTACAAAATTGAAATAAGAAAGGAAAAACGAAATGAATTCTCGTGGTTGTAGTAAAATTACGCCATCGTGAAAATCGGCACTCCGGAAGTTCCTCCTCTTTCCCCTGGATTGTTTGTTTTGCTAGCCGCTGACAACAAGAAACGAGGAAACTGGGCAGAAAAAAAAACCTGCCTCATTTGAGTCGCACTGATTTCTACCTGCCTCGTCCCGCGCCGGTCTAGGCGCGAGAAAACTGGGTGCGCGGGGCGTCTTGGGTAGGATGAAAAACGTGCAGTGCATCAGTCCCACAACTCCAAATAAGGGGATACACCTGAGGACGAGGCAGTGTTTCGACGGTAAAGCGCGGGAAAACGGGAGCCGCGGGGTTGCAAGGGAAAAAATAAAAGGATTCACTCAAGCTTGAGTTAATTAAATTCATGTTATATTATTTCTATCTAAAATAGCAGGATTAGCAAACTATGTACAAATGCAGTTATTTCTGTACAGTAGCAATCATCAGTTTAAATATATCCTATACTCGTAAACATTTCAAGTTCTTATTTACAAAATAAGACATTTGTCATTTTGAAAAAGCTCTATTAAAACACAATAACACGTGCCTTTGAAAACATACTGTACCATGATCTGGTGGTAAATAGTTCCCTTCCCACCCGAAGTGAAATCAGTTTTGGAAATTTTTGTCCATCCACTTGTAGTCCCCCGCCCTGTCCGTTGAATTTCACGGTACTTTTAAAAACTTCACTGTATTTTTTTTTTAAATTAAAAGTTGAGCGTCACTGCCCATCACATGCTGTTAAAATTTTATGCATAACATTTTCAGTACTAAAATTCACGAAAATAGAATGTTGCACATTGGCAAAAATAGTGTAGGACTTGTGCTTGCATATATCATTGGAATCAACAGAAAACGTCTACTGCAACAGAATGTCCTACAAATCAAATAACGGCGATTTAAAAAGTTAAACTTTGTCATTGGAAGTTACTGCTTTTGCATAAGCCGCCATGACCTGTGGCAATTGGTTTTCTAACTTCTTATCCAATGTACTTATTATTATAACTAGCTGTATCTATCATGAAAATTTAAGTTCCTCTTTTAGTCTGAAGTGTCAGCCGTTTCCTCGCCTTAACACAGAGGGGTGGCTGACACGTCAGAGTAGTTCCTCTTTAATCTCAAGAATAGTCAAGCAAAAGCGGAAAATCCCAGCAAACGCGAAGGTCTCCCAAGAGAAAAGAGAAACTGAATATAGCGCCTTCACACGACAACCTGAAGTTGGTAACCTCGTGTTGGCGAACTCAAGTTGGCCTGTGTGAACGTGACATCAACAGTTGGGAAACAATGTTGGCGACAAGCAGAACCTGGTTCTATTCTCGTCAACTTGTTACTCGCATTTGACGCGTGAAAATTTTTGCTACAACTTCGGTTTGTGCAATCTCGTTATCCGGGTCCTCTCTCTTTCTCCCTCGAGTAAATTGAGAATGAGATTGAGATGTGTGGACGTTTTTCGTGTGAAACTCGAGATTGTCGACAAAGGCCCGGTTCAAACGTCGAACTTCACATGCCGAATCTAATGCAAATGAGCAAGAACAATAGATTTTGCTCATTTGCATTAGATTCGGCACATGTGAAGTTCGACGTTTGAACCGGGCCTAAATGGAGTTTGTTAGTTATAATTTGTCGTGTGAAGGCTCCTTAATAGTTTTGTTCGCAAACAATCCTTGCCTACAGAACAGTTGGTTTCTTGGTGCTAAGTTAATGTTGCAAGTTCTAAGCGCGAGGAGAGCCGATGTACTTCTTGTTTCATGCACGCGAAACCGGCGATTCTGCAGGCTAACAATACAACTGAACAACTAAAAATATCAATACATAGGTGGCATTAGATACGCGGGAGGGGGACTGTTCCGAGGATCATCTGCCAGTGCTGCGTGGAAAGGTGGGGGAGGCTCGTACACAACTGAAGGGCTCCTTTTCCCATAATCCACCTCGTCCTCATCATCAGAATACACGGGTTTATCTAGTGACGTTTCAGAGATGTAAGATGGCGGCAAACTTGGGTCATCATGCGGCAGGAACAGTGGTCTACCAGGAATAGGTTTGAGTTCAATCTCGGGTTCCAGGACTATAGGTTTACGCTTTTTAAACGTACGTTTCTCGCTGGATGGTTTCGGTCTTCGGCGTCTGCAATACCATATCAGGAGCACGGCTAATACGATGACAATAAAAACAACAAACACGCCTACAAGAACGTGCTTGTACCACAAGTCTTCCTCCTGCTTGGACTGCGCTGCTGGTGCGATGGGCGTGTCTTCACCCGGTTCCGTTTCATTACAAACTCCCATTCTCTGTTGGCTCGCGCTTTCAACTGGAAATCCTTGTAATGCGTTCTGAAATTCCTCTCTGACCTGACCGTCCGGAAGAAGCACTTTGTTAGCAACGTAATTCAATCTCTCTTCATCACACCTGTCTGTCGGTAGCGAGTCGTTAGTCCAGGTCATAATCACAGACCCGGAAATAAAGTCCAAGACTCTGATCCGAGATCTGTCCGTATCGTTATAATAAGCAGCAATCTTCTCTAACAGCAGAAGCCTTTGGGACACATTACGATTAAACGCGCGAAAGTCGTTGGTGATTCTGATTCTCAATTCCTGTACAACTGATTTTTCCGACGGGACCACGAGAACCTCGAAAGCATCAAGCGCCTCCGCACCTCGGCTATCCCGAGCCCGCAGTATGAACCCTTCACCAATTACCCCATTAGGTACATGCGCGCTAAGTGGTAGTCCGTAGATCACTTGACTCGTGTTATCAAACTGTAGCCAAAAGTCTGATGGAATGCTTGTCCCGTTAGCAAGGGATACCGATAGAGACAAGTTGCGTGTGGTCGCCCGGTCTTCCGTATCGTAAAAAGTGTCGTCGGGTATGGTGAAATACAGGACTTTCCCCGCGGGGGCGCTCACCCGGCCCATGTTGTTATAAAGCCGTGGGGGGTTGTTCGGAGGCGCAGTGGTTGGTACAATGACAGTCGAAGAAGGTGTGACGCTGAATGTCACGGTCGAATCTGTTGGCGTTACAGTTTGAGTCGTGTTGGATGAAGGCAAGGCAGAGGAGAAACTTGAAAGCGTACCTAGAATGGAAGAAAAAAGAAGAGACTTGGAAATGCTGGAATGTTTTGATGAATATTTTGTAGCTAAAACCACATTTTGAGAAATGCTGGAATATTTAGAAAAGATGGAATTTTGGGGAGAAGATTTTGTAGCTAAAACCACAGTTTGAGATATGCTAGAATTGGACGAAAAAGCTCCGGGAATTTGGCTTATCAGTTGTGTTGATGCCGTGTCAGTATTTATGGAGAAAGTTCTTGAGAAATTCATAAAATGGGAAAGAGAAGACAAGCTTGAAGTAAAGAGACGTGAAACTGAGGATTTAACGTGTCTGAAGGATGAAGGTGTGCTGTTTGAAATAGGAAAGGTGGAAAGTGAAACGCTGAAAATTGGAGTGAAGAACCGTGACTGTGACATGAGATTTTGTGACTTCGAGGTGATACGACGTGACAGGAAAGGTGTAACAATTTTGTGCGATAGTGAAAGCGAGGCTGTGCTAACGAAAGTCCCGGATATTGAGTTAAGTATAATGCTTGACTTACGTGAAGACAAAGTACTCAACGAGAGCGTTGATATGCGGCTTACAACTGTGGATTTCGCCAATATCACAGAGGATATCGTAGATGCAAAATCCACAGAAGACGACAACAAAATAATGGTCGTTTTCAATGATATTGTTTGGCCACGGGTCGTGAGCATTGAAGGCTGAGTAACACTTGTCGTTGGAACTTGGCTGAATCTCGAAGAACGAACTCCAGATGTTATGACGCTTGTATCATCCACACTAGCTAAGCTTGTCATGGTTAGACTTCCGGGTGGTAACGCCGTCGAAGACAGCCTCTCAGTGGCTAAGGATGGTGTGACACTAGATGTCACACTCTTGGTCACATCCGATGTCACGCCTGGCGTTAACAAATACGTCACGCCCGTCGTCCCTCTTGATGTCACACTTAGATATGGCGTCTGCGACTCAATACTGGAGGTAAATGCTACAGAAGTGGCTGAAGACAATTTGGAAAGCACTGTCGCGACACTGGTCTGGACAGTCACACTCTTGATCGCACTTGATGTCACGCCCTTCGTCTCTCTTAATGTCACGCTTAGATATGGCGTCTGTGACTTAGTTCTGGAGGAGAATGCTACAGAATTACCTAAAGATAATTTGGAAAGCAGAGTTGTAACACTGGTCTGGATAGTCACGCTCTTGATCACACTTGATGTCACACTCGGTGTCAACAAAGACGTCACGCCCGTCGTCTCTCTTAGATATGGCGTCTGTGACTTAGGACTGAAGGTAAATGCTACAGAAGTGGCTGAAAATGATTTGGAAAGCAATGTTGTGACACTTGGCCAGACAGTCACGCTCTTGATCGCACTTGATGTCACGCTTGGTGTCAACAAAGACGTCACGTCCGTCGTCTCCCTTGATGTCATGCTTAGATATGACGTCTGTGACTTAGGACTGGAGGTGAATGCTACAGAAGTAGCTGACGATAATTTGGAAAGCAATATTGTGACACTTGGCTGAATACTAGAAGTCACGCTCTTGATCGCACTTGATGTCACGCTTGGTGTCAATAAAGATGTCACGCTTGGCGTCAACAATGATGTCACTCTTGAAGTCATGCTTATTGATGGTGTCTGCGATTTTCCACTGAAGCTTAATACAACAGAAGTGACTGAGGACGATTTTAAAGGGAATGTCGTGACACTGGTCTGGAAACTTGAAGTCACGCTACCGATCGCACTAGATGTCACGCTTGACTTTACACTTATCGTCTCCCTTGAAGTGCTGGTGGATGTCACAAAAGTGCTATAAATCACGCTATCCAATAATGACCTTATTTGTGTCGATTCAGCTCTTGATGATTGCAACATAAACGACGATGGCGTTACTCTCACAGAGGAAGCTGGTGTAACACTTCGGATCAGTGAGGTTTCCTTTATTGATGTCTTATGCGTGATATCTCTGCTACTCAGGATCAGTTCTGAGCTGTTCGTTTGAGTGACAATTGAACTTATCAATGTTACGGACAAGCTTGGGATCATTGAAGTATTGACTTGCTTGACCACTGAGCTAAGTGATATTCCTAGATAACTGGAAGGTGTGACTACAACTGTGCTGCTCTCTTGCGTGACTAAAGGCGTGACAGTTGACGTGTTACTCGGTGTAACGACAGTGCTTCTTATTTGAGATGAAGTAAACTTAACAGCAGTCATCCTTGATCCAACAGTTGGTGCAACAAATGAGGTTATTTTCACTAAGGTGCTGCTAAGTGTCACTCTAGGTGTGTTGCGTGAGGTGACAGTGGATAAACCTTGGGATAAGAACACTTGGAATTACAAAACTGCTTTGCATGGATTTAAAATTTATCATCAGCATAAGTATTTATGTGTACGTTTCCACCTTTGCAATATTATAATCATACAAACTGCATCAGAACAAGGCTTACATTCATGTAGAACAGAAAAACAAGAAAAGAAAGAAGCCCACAGTTAATGCAAGTCAAAAGACAGAGGATGACGACAAGATCAAGGGCCAAGCATGGATAAGAACATTGTCACATCCCAACACCACACAAGAAAGGCGAACGTCTGAACAAAGACGTTAAATTAAAAGAAATTAAAGTTGAAGAACTTGGAAGAAAGACAATAAAAGTAATACCGTAACGCATGGATATTTCTTAACAAACGTGAATGCACTGAGTAAATTCTCGAGTGCTTTGGTGCAAAGAAAAATTTAAGTGCAAAAGTGCTCGACAAATTTACATTGCTTTTGTGGTGCGAACAAACTGAAGTCTTACCGCTGGTTTCCATACTGCTGGCGACGGTGCTGTTGACTGGGGTGACTGTGGTACTGGGCTGGGCAGAGCTGGGTATCCCGCTTGAAACGAATCTGCTGCTTGAGTGTGGTGTAACTGTGCTTCGTACAACTGTGCGTGTACTCTTAGATGTACCCAAGTCCGTCTGCAATGTGCTCCTTGTGAATATTGGTGTAACACTGGAGCTTGGTGATGATAGCATCGACGAATTTCGTATGCTGGTTAGTATTCCTTCTGTCAATGTTGGTGTTCCTGTGGCAGACGTTGGTAATTCTATGGTTGAGCTGTTAAATTCTACCGCTGAACTCATTTGCACCAACGAAAAACTGCTAACAAGGGTACTAAAGCTTGATGAAATATCTCCGCTTGTTCTCAGTACCGTGGTAGAATTTTGTACACTTGCGCTAGACTTCAAAGTTCTGCTTGTTGCGAAGGAAGTCATCAAAGTTTGTGATATCACAGAAGAGGTAAACAAACTTGAATTGAAAGCTGGCGAATCCCGTGTAAGGCTGACTGTTACACTTGAGGCCATCATCGATCCGCTGCTGCTGAATATCGCAGTCGTTTGCCTTGAGGTCGCATTCAGAACACTGCTTCTTTTCGTGAAGACACTTGATGAGCTAACAACGTCTGACGAAGACATTAAACTGCTTGACTTCAACACACTCCTTTCTACAAGTGTCACAAAAGTAGAATCAGAAACGCTTGTTTTTGAAGCGTTAAACACGCTGCTAGTGTTCGGCAACGAGGTGGTCGATGAAACAAAAATTGGTTTGCTAGTCGATAGAATTGACGTAACCAACAAAGAACTATTTGGGAACAGTTTGCTTGAGCTAGGAAGTAAAAACGTAGAATTCACTGAAACAAGTTTTGTTGAAACTATTGTGGACAAAGTTGAGAATTCTTGTGTTCTTGAGACCGCAGTGGAATTCAAGCGAACTTCAGAACTTGTGGAAGATGGGGTGACAAAAGATGAATTTGACGCTATCACGCTTCTGAATTCTGTAGAGAACGTAGAACTTGGAAGCACGCTTGTAACTGGAGCAGTACTTAACGACTTTGTGCCCAAAACGGGAGTAGCTGTTATGTTCACACTAGATTTGTCAACTCCAACCGAAGTTGAAGCGAAAACAGTTCGATTGGTGGCGAAGCTACTCAGGAATGTTCGGCTCTCACTTGTCCCTGTCGGCGAAAACGCCGACGTCACAAACGATGATCTATCGATTATGGATGTTGAATTCACCAGGGCAGTTCTCTTGGCTGTGGAGGGCAAGTGTGAGATATACATAATAAATAATGAGGAAATACTTAAAACATCTTAAATGAGAAGTCCATCCAAAAAATCTCAGTAAAAGTATTCCATGCAGACAATTCGTGAGGTTTGTCATGTAGGCGTATTCTGGCTCACAGGGAGCCGCTGATCACATAAGGAAATGACAAAACTCTTGGAAATTGTTAAAACAAAAAAAAGAGAAAAGTTTTTGGCAGAAGCGTCAAATGTACTGTAACGGATTCTTCAACGACAGTTCTGCCATACTTTATACGCTGCAAATTAATGGTAAGCCTTATTAAATAAACCATGCCAAAAATGTAATTTGAAAAAATGCAAATGTGTACAAAGAAGACGTGTTAAAAGTGGCATTATGGAATGATTCAGTGAATGAAAGAAAGAGAAAAGAAAAATTTCGGGTTTCACTTTGATGAATAATAGCATAAGATAAGCGTCTGTAGATCTCTGAAACAAAGCAAGTTAAGAGTTGATTAGTTCAAGCATATTAAATTGTAGCTTTAAATCTTGCTTTATTATCATTATCTTTATTTATTAAGTTCCATGTCTGTGATAAAAGGAAATCTGAGGAAGGTTTTAGCCAGCCGATTAATAGCTTTTGTTGGTCTTAAAATCATTTCCACAGAAAGGTTATGGACAACATGTAATTAATCTTAATCATTAAGTTAAGTTTTAATGCTCACATACATGTTACGTTGTTATGTTAAGTTTAAATATGTTTAGTTATCGAGATGAAGATTTACATGTAGCAAGTAAGATAAGAATTAAGGTTAATGAACTTTAGGGTTAGTTATGAAAGAATATGAATTAGTGTTAGTAATGAAAGAAAGCTTTCACGATGAAATATCATCAAGAACAACATTGTTAATTTTGTTAGTGCATTGAATATCTGCAAATAGTATTAATAATATTAATTAATTAATTATTATTAGTAATAAGTTAATTAGTTTGATGATGCTCATCTTACAGAAATATAAATTAGTGCAAAAGATAGTTGGAATCATGTTGTCCAGTACCTTTCTTTAACTTTAGTTATCAATTTTGACATTTCATTTCAGTCTATTTCAATGTTAAATTCGGTGAAGCTAGAAACTGTATATTAAATAACTTTAGATAAGTTCACAAACAACTTTTGTCATAGTCTTGAAATACATGTACATCGTGTTATTTGTTATTGAGGTCTTATGTTCTACTCACAGTAAATTACATGTAGCTGTTCATTGAACACTGGAACTTTAGCTGATTCACTACCCAACCCTGGTATAAATAAAGTGTTGTTGTTGTTTATTCAGGAATGTAAAATGCTAAATGAGTAGGCCAGGGATGATGTGATTAAGAACAGAGCAATGGGTAAGTTTCACATTCAGTCATACAAATTGTTACAGTGAAATATATTATTAATATTTGGTTAACCTGCATAACAGGCACTTTTTCAGTGCATGAGCAGAAACAGGGCTGTGCTCTAGCGGTGCCCACATGCCACAACTGACTTTTTAAACTTCTGTCTTTGGGCGACAAGAAAAACAGTTTTTGCACATAGCTTACAGTGGATTTCGGCTTACTAAGGCCGCACCAGTTGCCATGTTCATTGGGAAATCAGGAACTACATTGCAAATTTGTCAGTTAGCCAACCAAATTGCGAACTTCGAAATGAAGTTGGCAACTTCGGTGCCATGGAAGCCTGTAAAGTCTGAAGTTGTTCCTTGCTATTTGCGAAATCAAAACAATTTTTAGCTCTGGGTGGTTTTCTTTAAGATTATTTTGTAGACTTCCCAAGACAAACCTATAAACTGGTGGTGTTTGGATTGTTTTTGAGGTGAGATCATGTACACTGCAAGACGCATGCTTCTGTTTTAGTTGTGGTTTTCGAAATAATTAATGTAAACAAAGATCTTGCCTAGTCACTGTCCTTTTGTCCATTGATCTAATTTTCCAAATAAATATTTGAAAAACAAAACACACAATAAAAACAATTTGTCTTATTTTCGAAAACAGCATCGCAGCAACTTTTGAGTTTACCATCTTCTTTATGCCGGGATCGCGAACTTCAAAACAAAGTTCTAACTGACAAACGTAATTGGCAAATTAGCAATGTAGTTCTGGACCCAAAGTAAGCTGAATTCCACTGTAACTGGTGGGCATCCTAAATTTTATAGTTGAACCCACTTTGACTCCCAATGATAACCCTTGAAGCACAGCCTTGAGAAAGAATAATCAACAAGTTCGCCCGTTGAGCTCGTGCACCACAAAAAGGCTTGTTTTGCAGGCCAGTTTGGTTGTCCAAACCATCAATTTTGTATTGCCTAAGAAAACAAATGATTTGTGCAAAACTGCATTTCATGGCTCTAAAAAATTAGAATGTATGGAAACAAAATTCAGAAAGTGCTTTAAAATGGGTTATACAGCTTATTGTTATTTCCAAGCACTAAAGGCAAACTTACTGGTACTTTCATTCAGCGAAATCACCACACTAGAAAAACAAAAAAGAAAGAAAGAAAACAACAAAATTAAATAATACTCACAATAGTGTTTAAGTGTATTAATATGACATTCTTATATTCACTAATACCTGCAGCTGCAGTGACATTCAGGTTACCAATGTCTTGTCTGAGTTTTCCAACACCAAAATCCAAGATGGACATACAAAATTAACATGGCTGCTTGCTGTCCCCCAAAACTAAAATCTAGTTTATGGTATGTATCATAAACATGTAACATGCATATGTATCATAAACAAAGACAAAGCAACTGACCTAAATTACAATTTTCGACAGTCTACATTGTACATATTTTGTTCATGTTGATCCACAAGGGAGAATAATTTAAATAAATATTTATCATTTTTTAAATAAATTCTGAAGTGACCAGATGTACAGTAAACTCTCTAAAAGACAGACACCCCTGTAAGGCAGACACCTCTCTGAGTCAGACATCGATTATTATGTAATATACCAAACACGAGCACGAACACGCAGTCAAGTTTTTTGTAACCCACTTTGAGGTGTTTGGATACCTAATGAAAGGCTCTTTTGAGTTTTTAATAAGCTTCTCAAACTAATCATTAAATTCCAAGAAAGCGAAGGAATAAAATCGCAAAAATCTATGCAAATTAAGACTGGGTATCCAAACCTCTTTCACGGTAGTGATAACCTTTGTGTTCTCATCATTAATTATTAATGAATTTTAGAAGGTTCTGGCCGAATTTCACCTGTTTGTCTATAACTAAAGATGTCCTGAAGATGTCTGGCTTAGCTGCAGTTCGCTGTATTGATAAATTTTCTCACCTTGTACTTGTTAAGTTAGCAGTTGCAAGTGGTGAAGATGTCAATGATGACAGGACAACAGTTATAGATGTCACATTTGTCTTTATGGAGGCACTTATGTTTCTGATGACAGATGTCATGTTGATCCTCATAGAACTAGATGTGCTTGAAGGCAGGATCAAAGAACTTGACAGCATTATGCTGGAACTATTCAAGATTGGTGGAACCGAGGAACTTGTCTTGATAACAGATCTTTCAATACTGCTCAATGTTGGAACAACAGTGCTTGATATTGGAATGGTTCTGTTCAATGATAAAACAATAGTGCTCAATGTTGGAAAAATACTGCTCAGTGTTGGAACAACAGTACTTGATGCTGTTAGCACTGGTGTTACTGATGTTTGGTTCAATGCAGTTGTGCTGTTCAGTTGAGCAGTGGATGCATTCACCACAACAGTTGTATTCGGCAGAACCACCAAGCTTGAAGGCGAAAACACTGACGAAGAGCTTGTCAACAAAGATGTTGAATTTGAAGAGAGGACCAATGTAGGTCTACTGGAAGAAACAGCCGATGAAGATGTCCTTATTATCACTGAACTTGAAACTCGTGACATTGAGGTTGTTAGTGTAAGGTTCAATAAAGAAGAGGTCACTGTGAAGGAAGAAAGCAATCTTGTACTGTTTACTGAAAGGACAGCAGAAGAGCTTGAAACAAATGCTGTTGTTTCATTCAGCGATACTACAATGCTTGAACTGTTCCTAATTACTCTTGTTGTTAAAAGTGATGAACTGGGGGTAACAGATGAGGAAAGATTAGTTGTAACTGTTTTTGTTACAAATGTAGAATTCAATGTTGGAGAAAGGACTGAAGATTGCACAATCAATGATGTTCTGTTTATGGAAGACACCAGTGTTGAACTTTCGACAGATGGAGTCACATTTCCAGATAACACAGCCATGGAACTGTTTACAACCAATGATTTTGTCACAGAAGATGGTAAGAAAACTGTGGCTGAGCTAGTTAAGTTAACAATACTTGAAGATTGGATATCAGTCCTGCTTGGAAACAGACTTGACACTGTAGAGTTAACACTGATGGAAGTAGAACTGACAGAACTGACTGTTGTGTTTGGTCCCACACTTGATGCAGCTGTTGTTGATAACTGCATTGTTGAATTACTGCTAACCATAGATGTTAAAGTAACAGTACTTGAGAAAATAAATGAAGTGGATATATTTGACATTCTTGATGGTGGGGCACTTGATGCCAGAGGTGTGGCAGTCACGCCTAACACTTGTCTTCTAACTCTGCGTCTAGCCATGTTCCTCTGAGTGCCAAACATAATATGCCAACCTACCACAGGCACACCAAGTAGTGAACTGATGGTTCCATCTTGTGCGCTGGTTTCTAGTTTGGAGAAGGCTAAATCTTTGAGCTTGATAGCACCACACCCTATGTGCCAGGTCAACAAGCTTCTGGAACCCTTGGTAAATCTACCATCTCCTGCGCCTGCCGCCATCACCGCAGCAGCATCAAGTTGTCCAATAATCGGATGAGAAGCTTGGCCAGAGAAGAAACTGACTTTACTAGTGTGCACTTTAAGATGGTCAGCTATTTTTAGTATCAATGTCATCCGTTCATGACCATTCAAACTGTGCATGTCGGCATTTAATATGAGAGTTCCTTGAACTACTTGGGCGCCAGGAACACAAGGCAGACTTTGCATAGACTTCAAATCGCTGCTTGAGGTTTCAGTGCCTGGGTAAACTGACACTGGTAATTCTTCACTGATGGGAACAACACTGATGAAGAATGATCTTGACCCGCAAACATGCCCTCCAACCCCACCATCCTTTGCCAAAGCTACCACCAGAATGTTGTATGTTCCTTGGTCCTTTTCTGATGGGACACCATACAGTTGTTTCTTGTTACTGTTGTAGGCTAGCCAGTGTGAAAGAAATCTGTCTGCAGTTTCTGAGACCTGAATAAAAAGGAAATAAATCAGTTGCATTTTGGTCTCATTAGAAATGGCAACAGTGATGAATACCAAGTATACAGTGGTTTCATTAATAGAAGGCAGTAACTGGCAAATCTTAGTGTTTTTTACAAAGCAAGTAGAACTATAGATCTACCTTTGTTTTGATTTTAACTTTAATTGTTATGAAAAAATCCCAATGTACTCGCCTAAATAGGCAGGGAAGCAAAAAAGTGGCAAGTGAAAGTTAGTTTCTTTATATTCTAGTATTGTCTGAAAGTTGTGTTTTCCATCAATGAAACTAGCCATGGATCAAACACACAATAGCTGGCAGGGATGTAGCTAAGAAAAAACTGAGCAGGCTCATTAACAAGCTCAGCCGGTTTTTCTGGCTTGTGCACCTTCAAAATCACCCCAAGTCTTTGTTTTCTAGTGAAATTGCAGCCGGTGATAAGTTCTCTTTCAGCTGGTGAAATAAGCCGGCAGCCGGCTCTTAGCTACATCCCTGAGCTGGGGAAAATCCCTGGACCTCAGACCACATTGACAGCCCTGAATGGAACCAGCATTGTAGGCAAGCTGCACTTTAATGTTATTATAAGCCATGGGCAAAACTTACTACTGGTCTCACAGGGTTGTCAATAGCGCTCCACACAGATTCTAAAAATAGATGCGTCACATTAGACCCCCAGCGAGATGCGGACAAACATTGCACTCATTCACAAAGACTTCAGTAGCGAACGTGTCGGATTTCTATATTTTGAAGCGAATAATCTATACAAAACCGAACAAAATGTGCTTGATTTATACTCTCTGCGAAACATTGCATAGCTTTATAAAAACCTGCAATTATCTCTGAAAATTTGGACCAAAATACGACCTAGGCTTGCAATAAATACACTGCTGGGCCCAGCGAAAAAAACTAACTACAAGAAACCATTGACTGTCGATAATTTCAAACTTAAGATCAGACTATCTGAGAAATTCAGAGAGAGTGAAGAACCTTACATTGTTTGCAAAGAAAATGGCTACATGAGCACAGCAAGAGATCAAACAAAACTGGAAAGCCGCCGATTGAACAGAGCTCCAGAATTGAAGAAAGCCGCCGACTCTGCCAGTTGAAGAAAGCCGCCGAGTTGAAGAAAGCCCCCGAGAATACAGCATAATTTCAAAACGACCTCCAAATCGAAGCTTGCTCAAAGCCTACATGCAATGTCAAAAGGTCTTACTGCAGAGCTTTTCTAACGAATGCCACGATAAAAAACCCGACACAAACTGCCCATCGCTATTAAACAGACTGACCCGTCAAAGACGGTCAAAATTAGCAGACAGCTTAAAAAACATTAACACAAATGACCTCGTGACTAAAGTCTGTATCATTTTGCGACGTTTAGAAGGCTTTTAATGCAGGGCTCGAAATCTCCATATACCCGCTACAAATACAAGGAGCATCATTTTGCGAGTGTAACTATAAAATGACTAAAACACTCGCGAGGGAGTGCTAGTTGTCACTCTTAATTACACTATTTTTAAGAGGTTTGTCAGTCATGTGTCCTAAGCCCTCGTCGTATTCATCATCAGTTTGTTGAGTGGGAACTGTGCGAACAGACTCCAGAGCGTAGAAATATATATGACCGGCATAGTTAAATAAAGAGGGAATATCCTTCGACGGCAAAGCATGCCATCCTGTCTTTGGGACGAATGGAACACTTACGAACTCATTACTTGCAGACTGAACTTTACTGCTTTCATGGCCTACTTTCGCCACGAACCATTTGCCATCGTCAATGCTAGCATCTGATGTGGTGAGTTCCAGCTTTAATACAATTGTTAACACGAGTGATAAGTTCAGCCCTTTTTCTTCCTTGTTTGAAACCTCTGCATTTTAGCCACCATTTTATCTGCTACACTGCATAATTTTCCGCTTCTCTATCAAATTTTTATCCTGGAACATTGTCATTTTTGGTAAGAATTGTGAGCGGATGGACCGAAGAACTGGCAAAGTCGGCCATTTTGCAATCTGATCGTTACTAACAGAGAGTCGAGAGCAGGTTTGTTTGTCCGCTTCTACCTGGGGGGTCTTGAATCATGACGTCATCTGTGCAGAGCACTATTAGCCGGCTACCCATGAAAATTACCACCTACCGGTATGTGTACTGTAATGCCATATACAGCCGGCTACTTTGCTTGCCAGTTCTTTAGAGGAGATGGCATTAAAAAAATCTGGTTACTTTCCAAAGTTAGATGTCTATTTCAAACTTCTCTGATAACCCTGGGTTCAATTTTCACCATCCCCTGTGGTCAGTTAGAGGCTCAATAGCCTACCTGACTTGCCGTACCAACCCCCTGGGAAAAACGAGAGAGAGAGAGAGAGAACATTCCCTCTCTCTTGTTTTTCCATTGGGGGAAGGCTACAAGCTCATTTCATTGATGCTGTTGGCAATCCAACCTAGTTACTTATGTTACTATTACTGCCAAAGAAATTAAGGTTTCAAATTGATATTGATCCTAACTTACCACAAAGTCATCTACTTCACAGTCAAAAGCTTTCTCTGAAATGTTGTAAATGAATGAAGAACCAACATGAACAACCATGTTGGGTAGTTGCAGACTTTTCACAGATGGTGTAGGTTGAAGATTTTCTTGACATAATGATAAAGGCAAAGATGATATCCCTCCAAATAAAGCGATAAATAGCAAACCCCAATGAAATATCAGTCTTGAATTCTTCCTCGCAAAAATAGTCCTACTTAAAATTTGAAAAACTTGCTGAGAGAGATTTGTAAGCAGCGATAACAGCGTCATAAATGGAACTGCACTGAGCAAATATGTCCATTTTGAACAACGATTTGTTAAAATTTTCCTTCTCCAAGGTTTGCACTTAATGTTTCTGTTACATGATAAACATGAGTGTGCAAAAGGATGTGAAATCTGCTTAAAATCAGTACATCCTTGATGTCTAAGATGGTCTGAAAAACCAGACAATTCAGACTTCCTTTTATTCTGCAAACAGTGCGAACAAGGTTCCCAATCCATTGATATCATTATCTCCAGTTACGCCTCTCGTAAAAACACCTTCTTTTATTTCTGTTTCCTGGTTCTACAAGCTTCATGGATAGATTATAAAGTGGCTGCTGCAAAAATAAATTGTTATTAGACATTAACTTGACACTGCAGGTCTAAAACATATGCAAATTACATATACTGCTTGGCTAAAAGTCAATACAGAAATCCAAGAGTCTTAGGGTGATATCAACAACAAAAAAAGCTTAGTTACAGATCAGATCAATTTCTTGATGCCTTATTAACCAAAGGCAGAGTCTATATAACAGATATTCCATGTTATAAATTAAAGTCATTATATTTGATATTAGTCATTTACCGAACCTGTTGTGGTTAATTTTTAGTAGGAGTAAATCGTTGATTTACAATATAGACAATTTGACACTACTTTGATCCATATAAGCAGCGACAAGAACCGTTTGCCAAAGCATCATGCCATGAATAACAAGAAACACACACATCAAAAACAGACATTACGGATGAGATATCGAGTTTCGTTTCCTTGTGTTCATGGTTACAGATGCAAATTAGTTGTTGAAACAACAAAAGCAAGCGTAACGGCAAAATTTTTCTTTTTGTGAAGATTTTAAATCAAACTTTCCAAAAGTTCATACAGCCAAATTTCTTTCTGCTTGCCGAAAGATTGGAATATCGAAAACTGAAAGCATATACTGACGATATTGAAAATTGTCCCCCGCCACTTGAGAAACAAACATCGAGATTTGAGGTCTGAAATGGATCAAAACCACTTTAGGCTTATATAGGGGGGTTTAAAGTTTTCCACTCGTCATCAATACTCCACTGTTATATATTTGAAATCCCGGTGTTACTTGCAGCTCAGAAAAAGCTTAAAATTTGTTGTAACATTTGCAGCTGCCCTAAAGAGCAACTCAACAATTGACCAAGTTGTGAACGACTGAAATGAAAGCGTTCGATTCAGCTGTTTTCCAGAAAAGCGCTAACTCACCCGGTGACTCACCTCAGATTCCTTTGACCGCAAACAAAGCGATCTACGGCATTTTGTTTGAATCATTACTCCACCATCTCAGAGACGACTCCTTACATTGTCTGACTTCTCGTCGAACCAACAACCGATTCAAAATCAATAATCAACAGCGTCGTTCGGTTACCGAGGTCCCGAGGCATTTTCGAAAGCCGCGTCATATTCCAAATTTGGAACTGACGACGAATGGATTTGGAATTTTAACAGTGGAATGGACTACTGGAATGGATGGCGGAAATTGAAAGTCATCTACTGCTACATTTTCGTTTCGAACTTTTTGATTTCTAATTTTTTACTTTTTCTTAGAAAAGTAGGGCCTAACTATAATAGGGACTAACGGAAAAGGAATTTTAATTAGCACGCTTCTTTGTTTATGAGCTCCTGACTTTTTATAGTCAAAAGGCAAAAAGGGTGAGAGATCCAGGGAGGATTGAATGTATTTATTCAGGTACCAGAATTCTTGGAGGACATCTTTTTCTGTCTGCAGGTTTATAAAGTTTTACCATTATCTTTTTGGAGGGGGAGGGGTAAGGTTTGTTGTGTTCTGGTTGTTTTTATTTTATAGGTCCCCTGCATTCAAACGTTTCTGTTTTTTATCTTTCATGATCTCACAAGAATGATGGGGGAGGGGGGGGGCGGAGGGGGACAGGGTGTGTGTGTGTGTGTGTGTGTGTGTGTGTGTGTGTGTGTGTGTGTGTGTGTGTGTGTGTGTGTGTGTGTGTGTGTGTGTGTGTGTGTGTGTGTGTGTGTGTGTGCTAAAGGACCTCAGGGCTATTAATAATATGTAAGGGTATTTCGGAAATATTTTGCTTTATGCAAATTATTCGCTTTACGACTATTTTGCTTATCATGCCCTAAAGCATGATTTCTGATTCACTCAAAAACTGTGTTATAAATTTTCTTGAAACTTCATCTGCAGTTAGTGATACGTGAGTACTACAAATTTGAAAGTTTCATTATGAAGTGTCTGACTAGATTTTTAAAACAAAATGACATTGTTTAAAACAAAGAGCAATAAGCTGGTGTTGCTATGGTAAGCACGGTCGCTTGGAAACTAGTGAAACATAAAACTTTGATCACGTCATAAACTTGGTTAAGTATGAAAAATCGAAGCATGTATTGCCTGCAAAATTTTGATTTCAAAACGTACACCCCACGGCAAAAAAAAACTGACTTGAGCCTGTGATATGTCATGGTTACCTGTCTTACCCATGCCTTATGGCGTTGGAGGGAGGGGAGGGTGGGGAGTTGGACACAGTGGGTATAGGGTTGTTGAAGCAAAAAAAAAGTCTAGTAGAGGGGAGGGGAGGGTTCGAACATTTTGTATTCACGAGTGGGCTCATAGGAGCCTTTGATTACGGTACTTTCCTGAAAAGTAGTCCCTGTCAAATGGTTTGAAGTTGACAGTTCAACCCCACTTTGAAGACACTTGCTTAATATCATAGACACCCTTGTTCATTCTGTTAATGAATGCCTTTTTACTATGGCAAGATCCTGTTAAACAACATTATAAAAGCAATTGCATAGAAAATAATATTGGTCCAAAAATATTGCAATAGTTGCAGAATTTACAAGAGGAGCTCATTGATTGCTACCTTGTTGAGGTACACTACTTACATTTTTTAACAGGATATTCAAACATACAGTATGACCCGGGGGGGGGGGTACTCTGCAAATGTTTGGGTGGGGATGTGCCGCTGGGACTCTGAGACCCTTAACCTAAACTAGACCATTAAGCTGCATTTTGCAACCCTATACTAGACTAAACACCGAAAAACCCTACCCTATCCAGACTCACTATTTTCCAGACACTCGTTCACCATCACAGTTATTAGTTAACAGGGTCAGTAAAAAATGCCGTACTGCCCGCCGTACCGATTTTTAGATGCCATTTGCCAGTAAACCTCGTCTAGACTAAATTCTTCACGCAACTGATCAGTTTCGCGGAAAATGATACCCTATTCTAGACCAAAAATCTCTGATAACTATACCCTATCCCAGACTAAACTGCCTGAAAACCATATCCTTCACAGTGGCACATACCTATATAGCTCATTTATGGGAATAGCCCCCCCCCCCCCCCCCCCCCCCCCCCCCCCGGGGAGTATGACGTACAGACAGACAACAGTACAATATCAATTGCATATAAAAAGGGAAGAGAAACTCAAATCTGAAAATATATTTTTAATTTTACAACTGAAAAAAAATTACAAGCTTCCACTTGCTAAATAGGAATGTGCTTTGTCTGTTTTAGTTACCTGTTGACAGGCTTGTCATATTGTAATTGTAGGCTAAAGTTCAGTGTACTGGTGGCCCAAGTCAATATTAATATTCCTTGTATAACATGCTGGACATCCTAGTCTGTGAAGGGGATGGGATCCTAGACAGGGGGTGGGGGTGGGGGAACAGAGCAACTAAACCTGTTATTGTCATGACATATTCATACATTAGGCAATAATACTATTTTTGTTTTAACCACTGAAAAATAAAGATAAGTTTGAAGCCATATAAGAACATCTCTGTTAAAAATTTTTATATCTTAATAAACATAATTTTCCCTAAACTTTTCCTATTGACACAAATAAAAATAATATTGGTATCTTCCAAGTTGATAAGTAAATTTGTCAGAGCAATTAGCCAATGCTCAAAATGTCAGCTTTTGATCTCTTTACAGTGAGTTTCGTCCAGAAATGCACGCTAATGAGATTCATGCTCTTTATGAAAGACATCATGAAGTGTCCCCTAGACCTAATTCTCACCTAAACACAAGCAATTCTGTCAAACATGAAGTCATATGGAAATGACAGATAATTGTGTGTAATATGAAGTGCCCAAGGTCCGAGTTACGTGCATTTCTGGACATAAGTGTTTACAGTGGCTAATGAATTCCATTTTAACACTTCCCTACTACAGTTTCTTTTATTAGAAACTATAACCTACTATTAACTTACTTCGAGCAACATATGGCCTTAGAGGCATTTTCTTATAAAGTTTTACATAGGTGGAGATACAAGCAAAACTTGGATGTCCATTACATTAGTTCCTGTCAGACCAGTAATGACATGATCTCGCCCATTCTGAAACATTGAATAAAACGTATATGAGTCATTATTTCTGAGGAATTCTTTAGGATTGAGTCCATCATTTATAGCATGCGCCACTTGGTACGGATCTACAATGGCTCCAGCAGCCGGGGTAGGCCCATCTTGACCATCGGTGCCTGCACTAAGTAGAACCAGGCCACCTTGATTTTTGGACGGATCTGTTTGAAACTGTTCAATGTTATGATCAACATCTATCGCTAGTGCCAGTGCCATTTCTTGGCTTCGACCCCCTGTCCCTTTCCCTCTCAGTGTGACAGTAGTTTCACCAGCCCCGATGATGCACACTGGTTTCTTTGCATGTCGTGCACTTACAATCTTGTTGAAGACATCGTTGGTCAACACTTCTTTACTTACATCTGACAGTTCAGTCAGGGTTCCATTCCAAGCAAGATAAGCAAGATCTGAGTACATGTAACCAACATCTCTAGCCTCTCCACTTAACATCGTTGACACCACAATTGGTGCATAGCCAAGACTTTCGGCTTTTTTCACTGCTGCATCAACAGCAAACCTATTGCTCCCTACAATAACATTTTGAACATGCGGAAAATGATCAGGGTCAACAAGGCCGCTACTTTGTCGATTTTGCTCCACTTGCTGCAGATACTGAATGACTGCATCAGGAACTTTTTTCTCTGCATTCAGCTTTCTGAATATTTCCAAACAGTCAGCTGGTGTTGATAGGTTGGGAACTGTTGGGCCACTGGCTATTATATCTAGAGGATCACCTATTACATCTGACAGAATGAGAGTCACAACCTGAAAGAAGGAATGGAATGTTACTGCTTTTATTTACAATGTTATCTGACTTTTCACCATTATCATTATCGCTGTTGACATCGTTGTTGTTGTCATCATTATTGTGATCATCATCATTATCACCCTTAACTGATCACCACCATCATCATTGTCATCATCATCATCACCATTGGCTACCCATCCAACAGCGGATAGAATTTAAGATTCTTCTGATTACATTTAAAGCACTTAATAAGCAGGCTCCAACTTATTTAACAGATCTTCTTATATCCTATACAACTTCAAGATCACTTCGGTCATCTTCCAAAAACCTTTTGAAGATACCCGTGTACAATCTTAAGTCTTATGGTGGTCGGTCGTTTGCCCTGGCTTCAGCAGTGTTGTGGAACTCCCTTCCACTGCAATCGGTCGAAACTTTTAAACGGAAACTTAAGGAACATTTATTTTTACAGGCTTACATGGATCATTGAATTTTCATTGTTATTGTACTTTTTATTTTTATAGACAAAGTTAGGCAATTTGTAATTTTTAATTATAATTTCCCTTCTGTGAAGCGTTTTTGGACCACTGGGAAAAGACGCTATATAAATGTATTATTATTATTATTATTATTATTATTATTATTATTATTATTATTATTATTATCACCCTTAACAGGCCACCACCATCATCACTGTCATCATCATCATCATCATCATCATCATCATCATTTTAAGCCATCAATATGAACAAGTTATAGCATACAGGGAAAAATATGCAAATTTTCACTTTGTCAATCAGCTGTAAACATCGATCCTGTGATCTGTAATGGTCACCTGCCTTACCTATGGGGACGGCGTTGGAGGGAGGGGAGGGTGGAGAGTTGGTTGCAGGAGGTGCAGAGCAGTGGAGCAACGCTCTTAGGAGAAGGGAGGGCCTGTAGGTTGTTTCATATTTCATGGATTGGCTCATTGTAGCCTACTTACTGAAACTGTAAAACATCACATTCATTGTAGGTGAAGGCAGGGTCATAGAGCTTGGGCCTGAGTCCCACTTGTTGATTAAAACAAATTGTTTTCATTTCATATGACACATTCTACACTCAGCCCCTCAACATCCCTTTTCACTCTCCTAGGCTCTTTCATTAAAAACAACTTTGGATCTGCAACTGATCAGTGTCAGTGGAATATTTGCAGTAGTCCCCCTGATGTATTTAATGAGGGGAAGTTATATTGTGCCTCGGCCACAAAATACAATCAGTTTTGATCAGTAAGGAAAGATTGTAAATTTTAAGCTTGGTAATGAAATGAGCAGGTTTCGAATGTACGACCTTCCATACACCATTCAGATGCTCTAACCACTGAGCTATGAGAGACTCGTGGTGAGCTAGGCCATACACTAGGTTCTGTACGACATGCGTCCTGCATATTGTCAGCAATGTTGAAAGTGTCATGTGAGGTTTAATCGTATCAATAACAAAATTCTTGATTGTAATTGGTCATCCACGTGCCTGTTTCTCACATAATTGTCGCATGTCATGTGAGTGTCCAATAATAGCTATCCAATTACAACTTTTTATAATTGGATAGCTGTAATTGGACACCTAAGTTGTGCGTGTGTCAATAAGCTGCACTTGAATGGGTTCTTAGAATAGAAAATATCCTAGACGTTTTTAGTACAAAGAGTTGACTTTTTAATCTCAAATTTTGTTATTGATGCAATTAATTAGTAATTGAACTTTGTGTTATACAATAGGCCTTGATCATGCCCCGCCATTTTGTATAAAAACAAAAGATTTGTGCCTGCCCAACCTCTTTTTCAACCTTTTCACTGCGAATCTGGGCAGGCAAAAACAAAGCATTTTATTCTCTGGGGAGTCAACATGGCCGCCGCGTGATAAAGGTCTATTCAGGGATAATCATGCTCATAATTTCAAATAATCCTTGTGCTATGCACTCGGCCAATTTGAAATTACTCGCCTAATTACTCCCTGAATTGTACTCTATTCAGTCCAATTACTACGGTATTACTTAAATATAAGACTTCATTTCATTCAGTGGTATACAGACCTTAGCAGGGAATGCTGCTTTGGCCAGTTTTCCTCCTTTAAGATCAGACAGATTCTTTCTGACAGTGTTCAGCTCATGAATAGTGGCTCCACAGGATGCTACTGCTTTGATTGTTTTCAGCTTCTCTTCAAGTGTAATCCTGGCCACTGGAAATGGAAGCAGTGCTGAGCCACCCCCTGAAATAAGCACAAGAAGAATGTCATCATCCCCAACACTCTCTGCTACTTCCTTTATCCTGCTTGCAGCAAACTGAGCCTTCTCATCTGGTAAGTTGTTCTTTGCTCCTTCTAGGATTGTTATTGGACTGTCTTTACTCAGAATTGAGCTATCAATTAATTCTCTGTTCCTGGAGGCCTGTAAAGAAATGAATAAAAGAAAACAATACTATGTTGTTGTTTTTTAATCACATGACAAATGTCGGTCAAAATGACCCCAAGATAAAATGCCCCCCTCCCTCCCACCTGAATAAAACAAAATGCCCCCTGCTAACTGTGAAGGGGTGTTTCATTTTATCTAGAGGCAGTGTTATGTTGGGGATGTTTTGACTGGTGAGAAAACGGCGTTATTTCACACAGGAATCCGCCATAACTGCAATATTGCGTGATGCACCTGGGAAAATGAATCATGGGATACTATGCGATCGTCGTTTGGGTCACTACCCAAACAACGGTTTTCACAGCCTTCTGCAGCTCTCTCCTCCGCAGAGGCTCCTATCAGTAAAGAACAGTAAAAGAGAAAATGGGAGCGCGGGGAACGATGGGAAGAGCGAAAGAGCCCAGAGTTCCCCATGCGCTTTTCTTTTTACCTCTACCCAGCCTCCGCGCATTTTTTTTTGCCAAACATGGAGTGTGACTGGGAGGCCTCTGTGGAGGAGAGAGCTTCTGCAGTATAGAATCAAAGGAACCCAGGAGTGAAGAAGACATTTCAAAAGCCAAAGTTTGTAAATCATGGGTTTCCCACTCAGAAATCTTGTAAAACAGTGAATAAAGTGTATATATATACTTTTAATTTTAAAATTGTCACTTTTTAATATACTGAAGATTTTACCAAGGGTAAACAAAGTTATATGTATGTATGTAAGGAAAGTGTGAGAGGCTAAATTGGAATTTACAGAGGGGCGGAGGGGGGCAAGCCAAAAAACCTTCCGTGAGAAGTGTAAGGACATGTTCTGGAATACATTGTCAGAGAAATATCAAATAATGAAGGTACCAGAATCTTATTTTGTGGGCGTGGCTCAATTTCATTGTCAGCTTGCCAAAGAGGTACCTATTCTAACAGGCAGCTTCTGTCATATTTTTTAGTACTGATATTAATAGGCCATTTGCACGATGACGTCATTTGACTACTACTACCAGAATCCTTCAGTTTTTTGTTTTGTAGTGCAAATTAGGGCTATTGTTATTTAAACCGCACTGGGATTACAAAATTTAAATAAGAAAGGAAAAACGAAATGAATTCTGGTAGTAGCAGTCAAATGACGTCATCGTGCAAATGGCCTATTAACCCCCAAAAGGGTACAAGTCCATCAGACAGGCCATGACTTTATATGGGAACCCCCTGCAGAGTTCTCCCTCCCCACCCCACTGCATACACAATCAAAATTTAAAATTAACTCCAGTGGCATCTAATTAAAGCTTCAAGCTGAAGAAATTACCTTTATAGCATCTGGCAGCCCGACAGGAATACTGGCCACTCCCTGTCTGACTTGGTCTTTCAGAATATCTTCAACTGCTTTAGCCATTCCTAACACAGCTTTGCCAAAAGCAACCACGGACACGTTCTTATTCACAGCGTATTCCCGCTCTTCGATGGAAAGGATATTTTGATGGAATAAAAGGTTGTTTTTAACCATTTCTTGCGGGGAAACAGCGCTCAGGGCTGCCTTGTAGATTGTCTGGGCATCCGATCTCAGATAGACTTGAACTTCTTTGCTGAAAGAGGAATAACTGAGCCATCTTGCCCTCCCTAATGCTGATAATTCTCTTCCTTGAAGTTTTATATTCCTGGCCACACAGCACAGAGCCATTAATCTTGTTTTATGGTGGCAAAATAAAATATAATTTACAGTAAGGAACACAAAATTACGTGCTCACTACAAACTCGACAAATATTCCAAGAGGGGTCCACTGGGTGAGTTTTTGACCAGAGCCCAGTCCTTTCTGTAAACAGCGCGCTGTGCGCTTTCTGGATTTGGAGTTTTGAGTGCAACATCTTTACAAACTTCCCTATATTCAGTTTGTTTATTTTTACGTTGGATTCCTTTGTAGAGCAGTTCAAAGAAACAACCGTGAATATCACGACATGGCCGGCTTTAGTGGCTCCGCATTTCTGTTGAATTCCGGAGATCGGTGATTCTTGTACGCGCGCAAATTCGAAGTTGGAGTCGTACAGAGAAATCAGGAGAAATGGCTCAACACACAAGCTATCTCCACATCGGAGATATCGTTTCGCTCTTCGCTGAAGGCACCGTAAATGGATTCATTAGCACACTCGGGTAAAGAACCGAGATTAATATTATGTTGTCTGTCAGTTTATTAGCCTCTTTTGTTTCGTGTTTTCTCGTTTGAATCGGCGATATTCTCTTTTCAGGCTCATTGATGACCGATGTGTGGTCCAGCCATCAGCCGGTGACTTAAATAACCCACCAAAGAAATTTCGCGGTAAGTGAAGTTAATCGTCCGTTTATAAACACGCCTTCAACATGTTTAGATTGTGAATGTGATAGACCGCGAGACAAGCCCACAATTCACAGATCCATGCTTTCTATTGCTCTTTATTCCAGACTGCTTGTTCAAGATTTGTCCGTCGAATCGCTACTCTGCGCAAAAACAGTTCTGGAAAGCGGCTAAACCAACCACCAGTGCAACAGATGCAGTTTTGCTGAAAAAACTCCATGTAAGCGTGGGATCTTTTAATATTAGCAATGTCTTCCGTATTTTTTAAATTCTCCTTTTATCTTTGCGAGGGTTAACAGCCTTCACAGCTATGCGAATCATATGAACTTCCTGCAAATTATAGAGATATAGGAATCCATTTGTGCACACTTCGTCAATTGATTAAGCTAACCTGAATGTCAAAAGCTTACTTATTACAGTTGTCGATTTAGTATTGCAGAGCTCGAGTGGATAGAACTCGATTGAAAAAGAAACGCATTAGATTCGGCGTGTATATATAATGCATCGAAATTATCGTTGTTCCAATTAGACATTTTATTTTTTCACGTAGATTGTGTTGTGTTGGTGTTATTTCTTCATCTCGGGTTCATTTCGCGATCGCATGGTTCATCTCGCAGCCAACATAACTGCTCAAAGATAATGTTTATTTGCAAAGTAGTTCTCGATCAAAGTACACATGAAGACCAGCAGATGTGTACACAAGAAGTGAGAAAGTGACGCTTGCATTAATAAAAAAAAATTCTGTATCAGCAGTTGGCGAAATTAAGACTAACTTATATTTTCGATTAATTTGCCTTTTTTTAGACAGGACAAAACTCTTGAAATATCTAGTGCAACTTCAATAGTTCGGAAATATTCGATTTCCATTTTTTTTCCTTTTTTATTGAAAGGAAAAACGCCAGTCACACTTACGTGAGAATGAATACGCCACTATAAATTCGAATATTTTTTAGATTGATTTGCATAATGTTTTATTTTAAATCTTCCGTATATTCATACAACAGTTGACTTTATGCTATTTTAAATTAAGCGTAAATTATGCTTGAGGCTATAGAAAGAGCAATTTCAAGGAAAAAGTAATTTTCGAACATTTGGCGAGATCTTTGATCTCTGATGGTGTACAACCGTGTCAAAACAAAATGAGTACAGCTGTTTTATTTTTATTTATTTTTATTTTTATTGTTCTTGTGTAGTGTGCTCTAGTAATCCCATTTTTCAATAACACACACCTGGAGTTGTATTTTTATATTAAAAGTAAATTTGAAAAACATGTACTGCTCTCAAGCTGTTTTTTGTTTGATCCTTGAAGGTTTTTCTCTGTTGGTAATTGATGCAGTCTTGTTTGTCACCAATACAATTCTGCATGTTATTTATTTGTTACTCAACTGATTTCTAATTGGCCCATTGGCTATTGTATTTCTAGGAAGTTATTACTAACTCAAAATTTATGCTTCCTGCATTGATTTTGCCCAAATTTCAGCCGCATTTTCCTTTTGCTCACTACTCCCGAAGAGTGTGGGGTGACCAGGACAGACAGCTGGAATTTAGGCTTACAGTGTAGTATTGAATTATATGGATATTTATAAAATCAAGGAAAACATGTCTTCTATTCTGTTTTATTCATGCCTTCTATTCTATTTTATTTTTGAGGCACATAATTTTGGAGTTTTGATACATCAGTATCTATGTTGTGGTTCAAATTTTTCTTTGGTTTGAAAATTTTCAAACCAGTTTAATTTTTATTTACCTTTGTCTCAGATTCATTATCATAATCCAAGACAAAAGAAAACAAAAATCAAACTGGTTTGAAAATTTTCAAACCAAAGAAAAATTTGAACCACAACATCCTACACATATGAATGTGAATATATGAAAATCATATATTTGAACTGTGGATAAACATGAGTGAAATTTGTGATCCTTGCAGTATGCTCTCAACTTAAGCAGTTGAAAAAGCAACCTGACAAAAATTTAGGCTTGAACGGGTTTCGAACCCATGACCTTGCGATACTGGTGCAATGCTCTATCCATTGAGCTATCAAGCCACAGGGATAGATGGTCAATTGTGAGTTCGTAATACACATTGAATTAACCAATTTTTTGTTCAATACTTGTCTAAAAGCGTTAGGTCCCTGGACCATTTGAAAATTTAATATCCATCAAAAATAATTATGCTGTGCATTAGCAATGCAGTGAATGAACAAATAGTGTTCTCTTACACTTACATAATACTGAACAAAATCAAACACAAAGCATCAACTCTGTTGTAAGAAATTGCAGTCAAGTATCACTCTGATAAAGGACTGGACAGACCCCCCCCAAAAAAAAATTATTAAGAGAACTTAAAATAAATTTGGTTGAACTCCAGGCAACCACTTTTTGAAAACTAAATTTTTTTCAGTCAAATCATTATAATCAAAAACCCTTTTAAGGGACTGGGACGACTTTCGACGCTGGTGATTTGAATTTTTCTTTTTCTTTTAATCTCTGGTAAACGACCACTTGCCTATATTTTGATGTTCACGACAGAGGAAAATTGAATGTATGTGTGTACGTAAACTTTATTTAACCCTTTAAGCCCTAATATCAAATTTTAAATTCTCATTTCTTGTCCCTGTACATTTCCTATAGACCTGAAGTATTGGGGAGAATTTGGATAGCAAGAGAATTCATCTTGTGTGATCATGTCGTTAATTCTCATGACCTTTTTGATTGATAAGGCATTGATATAACAAGGAGAAATTTGATTCTGATCACTCTTAGGGCTCGGTTAAAATCAAATGAATAATGTGTTACAATACAATTCCAATGAACAATAACAATATTTGTACTGATAGGTGCTTCGTTAAGTTAAAGCTGCGGCTACACATGCACAGGTGATGCGATTTTTTACAAAATTGTCATGTCGCCAGCGCACGGTAAAAATCGCTTGTGTAGCCACCCATGAACATGCAACGTGAGAGCTGAAAAAATCACAGAAAAAAGTCACAAGAGTTGAATGTTTCGTGATAAAATTGCGGACATTGTCGCTCGTGTAGCCGCCCTGCAACTTTTTTCTTGCACTTGCGATGCATTGCAACATTTTGTCACCAAAATTTATCACAAGTATAGCTGTTGTAGGTTAAAATTATTTTGGGTTAAAATTATTTCAAACTAAGTTAATTTTTATTTTCCTTTGTCTGAGATTATGTTAATGAATCTGGGACAAAGGAAAATAAAAATTAACCTAGTTTGAAATAATTTTAACCCAAAATAATTTTAACCTACAACATAGCCACCACCGTGCGCTGGAGACGCGACAAGTTTTTAAAAAATCATATCACATGTGCAAGCAAAAAATCGCACGTATAGCTGCGTCTTAAGTCCCCTTGTTGTCTGACCACTTGTAAGCGACGACCTCCCAGAAGCGACCACCTTAGCTTTGTAGTTTGGATGGTCATTACGCGAGGTTCAAGTTGTATTGGGGGGAAAAATCCACTGTTTGAAAGAAAAATTTGGTCTGAAATGCCCTACATTAAATAACTTTTCAGGATACTATCTTAATTATTTCTTTGGAAAATGCAGGATTTCCTGAGCTAGTTGGAACTTGACCTCATTTATATGATCCAGTCGTTGTTTTGACCAGAGAGTGCTTTTTAAAGCCTAAAACACAAAATTTTGGCTGACATTGTCTCACAAGCCAATTGCTATACTTGTCTAGTATAATGTTTCTTAGAAATAATTATATACCTAGTTATTAGAAGTAAAATCTTTATTTTGCCTTCTGTACTGATTAAGAACTTTGATGATCATCATAATTAACAGGCAATATCTGATTGATTTTTTCCTTCCATATTATGTTTTTATAATGATGTGTTAATTTGAGCTCCCACATTGTGTATGATGATTAATTTGCATGGAAATTGTTTTTGTATTTGTATTTGTATTTGGACATTACTGGTAATCCAGACTTGTTTGTGTGACTGTACATCATTCTTTCATCATCAACACTTCATTGGTTTTTATCCAAACTGATAAACTCAGTCATGTCTGCATCCTTTCTTGTCTTATTTTCACATTTTGGTGGTATAAGGTAACAGCTCAGAAAAGACAGAATGCTATCATGACCTATCATCTAGTGAATGCCAGACAACATTTTCCCTCAGAAAATGGTGTTATTTTTTTTGTCATGTCACATTGTGCACATTGGGTATTTTTCTAGCCAGGCTTGACATTTAAAAAATAAGTACATTGTCTTTGTATTTGTTCTTAGTCTGTCTCCACCGAAGTGTATAAATTGGTTGTTCATGTGTAAAATGTTCTTAGACAAGACAATTGATATTTTACTCTGAACGGAAAATGAAAAAATTGAGATTTATAGAGATGAAATGTGCAGGCTCTCTTGGAAAGGAAAAAATACATGTAGTACATAACATACAATTTGCAGAAAAATTGAACAATCATGTGTGATTCATAATATTTGGAATTAACAAGAATTACATTCCTTCTCAAGTTAATTCTTTGATTGGAAACAATTAATTTAATGTTTATGTAAAAGCAGTCGTGCTTTTGTCCGTGAATATCATTAAACACTATATTTAATATCAGCATGTGACGTACATTCAGAATATTGCTTTGAAATTTGTTTATTTTACTGTTTATATCTGCTTTTCATCACAAACTTATTGTAACAGTTATATAATAGATATGTGGTTCTTGTTATGCCAAATACATTTTGAAATACATTTTTGGTGTAATATTCAGCACAATTTTAAAAAATGCACTTGATATTGTTCACAAAGGAAGTGTGAAAGCTGCCGCAATATTGGACTCTGCTTAATCATGTTGCTAATTAAAATGAATCGTAGCTTACATGTACGTATGTATTAAGGTTCATGCAGTTCTAAACCTTGCCACTTTTGTTTGCATTTTTAGAGTTAAATGTAAAAATGAAATTCACCTGATTTCAAAATCAATGAATCCAGTTCAATTTTTAGTTCTTTGATTCATCTGCATATCTGTCTTGTAACACAATAAATAATGGAAAATGTTAATTTATAAAGTGCTGAAAATTTAAAAGTTTTCAGACGTTTCGGGCTTAGCCCTTCTTCAGTGAAATGTCAATTTTAGACAGTTGACGGTTCTGTTCTTGTATAACACGCCATTTAAACAGTAAAACAGTTTGTTGAGTGCTCATGGTAAGGGGCGCCACACTGTAAAAAAAACATAACTCTGACCCCCTCTCCCCCTCCCCTATCATATAAGCTATATAGGTATGTGTCGTTGTGAAGGATATGGTTTTCAAGCAGTTTAGTCTGTGATAGGGTATAGAAATCACAGAGTTTTGGTCTAAAATAGTGTATCATTTACAAGGAAATCAATCAGCAGTATGAAGAATTTAGTGTAGAATAGGAATTGAAATTAGGAAATGAAAAAGCCTCACATATTAAACAGTTTGGGATTACGGTAGGGTTTTTTATGTCTAGCCTAGAATAAGGCTGCAAAATGAAGCTGAACATGTTCTGGTATAAGGTATTTCCCAGTGGCACACCCCCACCCAAAAATATACAGAATACCCCTCCCCCAGAAGGGACAGTTCAATACAATCACACCTTTATGATTTGCACTGTAAATGAGGGGTCTTCACTATTGAGTCATCAATAATATTGTTTAATACTAAATTCTCCCCTAAGGAAAAGATTGAAAATTTATGACAAACAGTAATGAGAATTTGACAGTTGATATTTATACATTCCAGCATGCAGCAGAGTTGGAGAAGAAGCAGAATGATTCTGAGTACAAAAAGTGTTTGGGAAGTGTGGTGGAGTATGGAGGAGTAATTCAGGTACCTGAAAATTAATTTTGATGATATACTTTGTAAAATCCATGCTATCACTTTAGACCAGTTCAGCCCATGTTGAGGCTGGAGGCAAAAATGACTGCCTTCCATTGGCCACAGTCTAACTACCGAGAGTGCCACAGATCCAAATTTAAGAAAAATACCAAATGTCATGGGGGGAAAATGGTACCATGCAAAAGTACTGCTGAAGAGGTTTCATTTGAATGGTCACACCATAGGATTTCATCCACAGACTCAAAAGTTAGAACAAATGGTACCATGCAAAAGTACTGCTGAAGAGGTTTCATTTGAATGGTCACACCATAGGATTTTGACAATAGACTCAAAAGTTAGAACAAATGGTACCATGCAAAAGTACTGCTGAAGAGGTTTTATTTGAATGGTCACACCATATGATTTTGTCGACAGACTCAAAAGTTAGAAGTACATTACATGTCTCCATAATTGACTGTGGGAGTGTAACGGTTAAATTGCTGCCATCAGTGAGGCACTCCATGTATAACCTCAGGGGCGCCACAATAGTGAACCTTCCAAAAGTGAAATCAACAACATATGGCTTAGGATCATGGAGGTACACTGCATCGAAATTGTGGAATTCGATACCAGACAAGTCAAGGAAGATTCAAACATACATAGTTTTTAAGAACAATTTTAAAACCATTAAATCTCATGGGACTATGAGGGTGATGTGTGACAATTTTAAGACACATTTTACAACTTTTGCATTTTGTATTATATTTTACACTTAGTTTAGATATATAAATCATTTTTTATTATAGCCTATCTTAAATGGATATCTTATCTCACAGGGCCATGACAGTTATGTGCGACAATTATAGACAACTTTTACACAGTTAAAAACTAGTTAATTCAGAATCATTTTTAATTATAGCTTAACTTAAATTTATACACTACTGATGAAGTTTATTTTGTATCTTTTATTTTTATTATTTTGTGGCATACCTGGAAACTAGCTCTTAAGCTAAGCGCACTGACCATGCTAAATAAAGGATTGATTGATTGATTGATTGCTAAGTGGAGGCACGGTAGTGTAATAGTATGTTGGACTTCAGATCTCAAGCTCAGTGGTTCGAGACATGGTCTCTGCTATGGTGTTGTTTTCTTAGACAAAAAACTTTACTCCACGTTGTGTCTCTCTGCATCCAGGTGTATAAATGGGTACCGGCGACAAGCAGGGGGTAACTCTGCAATGCACTAGAATTGAAGACGTTGGAGCATATCCAACCTATGTCGAATTTGAAACCTTTTTTTGTTTTTTCGCGCCCATTAATTTTTGCCTCATTTTTGGCATGTGACCTACAACTTAATTGAAAAACATTGTTCAGAATTTTTTATGCTGTTTTTTCCGTCGTTTTGGAGAAATAACGTATGCAAAAAAAGAAAAATTAACTAAACTCCCTGTCTTTCGTTGAATCCCGCTCAAGAAAATGAATCCCAAAGTTTATCCGAATTTCTCGATTTTATGCTGAGTTTTTTTCACTTCAGATGGCCAAGTTTGGGCCCGTACCGCTAAATCCCACTCGAGAAACATTTATCCCAAAGTTCATTCCCTCAAAATTGCTTCATTTTTATCACCAATAGTCAGCAAAGGCGTCGCAAAGCATGTCGGGATATCAATGGCGACATCGAGCACGGAATGTCCACCCAAACAAAATACGGAAAATATTGTAAGTCTCGAAGCACTTCGGATATCAGGCATTTTGACTACGGCACGGGATGGGAAATCGCCCACAACTCACAATGCTGTCCCTTTTCTGATCCAAAGTGATTCCAGACTTTCCCGCCGGCTTGAGTCTTGTCCACCAACATCTATTTTCACCTCGAGCACGAAATAGCGATTTAGACACAAGGTGGGACAAGAAACACGACTTGTTTCTTTGATAGGTGCTAGAGACTTAAGGATTTCCGGACTTAATGATGTCCTTCCATCACTGGACGGGCTTCCAAGATAAGATTAGCTTTTGCTACCTGCAGGCCAATATTATAAATTCTATAATAACTAACTAATAAAGATTTTTGTTGTTGTTGTTGTTGTTTGGCATCAAACATGTTGGCTTTTATACACGCTACGGATGATGTGTTAACCGTGGCAAGTTTGCGATCGATAAGCGAGCCAGGCGCGCATAAATAGCGGTATTTTTGCTCAGGTTGTTGGCACTGGTCAAGAGTATTGCGGTCGGATAGTCTCACGGCCAATCTGCTTTTAATGGCGTCGTTTTGGAGTTCGTTTCATACAGTTTTGGAAGGAACTACGCTCAGATGTACGGTCAAATCACTTGAGAGCCAGAACTCATCTTTCTTCAGGTAGTTTAGTTTAGTTAATTTCACTTTTTATATACGTTTTTTTTCTCAAAAATGACAGGAAAACCAGCATACAAATTTCTGAATGATGTTTTGAAGTTAATTTGTAGGTCACATGCCAAAAATGAGGCAAAATAAGCACGAAAAGACAAAAAAAGGTCTGAAATTCTACATAGGTTGGTAATGCTCCGGACGCTTCAATTGTCTGTGTCATACTCGCTACCTCGTTTCACTTGTGCGGCTTGGTCACACTAGCATCCCATCCAGGGGGAGTAGCAAAACTCCCAGTCACTTCATGCTACAGAACATGGGTTAAGCTCCAGCTGAGTGGGTGACCTGTGGCTTGTATGCAACTTAACCTTGACCTTGCTGTGAACTGGTTGGGTTTGACTCCCTAAAGCAAATGTCAGGCTACTCATCAGTTGCATGATTAGACGGTGATGAGTAATTTCAAGATAATCTGGCCGAGAATTTTCCTTTTGCCCCTTCACAATCCCCACTTATCAAACAAATGTGAAAATATTCAATCTTGTGATTATTTTCTTACTATTTTAGCTTCTTCATGTGAAGAGTAACAAGTTTCTGACTGTCAACAAGCGACTTCCAGCCCTGAGAGAGAAGAATGCCATGAGAGTAACTTTGGACACTAATGGAAATGAGGTAAAAATGCCAAAAAAAAATTCAAATTACATAAAAAAGTTGTATTTTCCACTGGTTGAGGAATGAAATAAGTGGAAAATGTTTTCTCACACACCTCTGGGGCCTGGGACCGCGGGTCTGTTTTTTGAGTAACGTGCTCAGTGTGTTTTGTCAGTTGCTGTTTTGCTGTCCGCCATTGCTGACGTTTATTTTGAGCCCCAGTTCCCACCCAACCCTTCATTTCAATTGAAAACATACACTCTGTTGGTTAGATATTCTTTATTAAGACTGTCAGCATAAAGTCGTGCTAAGCTTATGATTGTTGTTTAATATTACTGTATTTTGCCTACATTAGGTATAACGCTAGGCGGTATTTGTTTGTGAAATAAGAGTCAGTTGGCGGCGGTCAGCTTGACAATGGCACCCAGAGGTGTGTGAAAATACATTTTAGTTGACTGTAGGTGGAGTTACTGGGTAAAATAGGTGGCTTTTGTTAGTTGTAATTTATACTGCCCTCATTTTATCTCCCCTTAGGGATCATGGTTCTACATTGTTCCATTCTACAAGCTTAGATCATCAGGAGAGACGGTAAGTAACATCAGTTGCTTAGCTTGCATGTTATTCATGCGTTCAACACCAGACACACAGACACAGAGACCTGTTGCACCTGCCTATCACTAGAACAACAAAGTTCCAGGGCAGTTAAAATGGTGCACATGCACTTAATACCCTGCCTCATAATTTAATTAAGGACCGCTAATGACATTACCAATTTTAAGATAAAAGCTAACCGCCATCCTTACAGTACAATAATTAATAACTTTTTTAAACAGCATGCAACTTGACTTTTCCTAGGTTGTTATTGGTGACAAAGTTATCCTGAATCCAGTGAATGCAGGTCAACCTCTTCATGCTAGTAATCAGGAGCTGGTGGACAATCCGGGGTGCAAAGAGGTTCGATATGTTTTATGATCATACTGCAGTTTCAACATATTTTTATACATGTTGATGATTAATACTCCATATCCCTCTTTTGAACTTCTTCTATAAAATACGTTATTAACCCTTTAAGCCCTAATATCAAAATTTAAATTCTCACTTCTAGTTCTATACATTTCCTTCATGTTTATAAGTAGTGTGGAGAAATAGTTTGGATATCAAGAGAACTCACCTTGTGTGATCATGTCCTTAATTCTCATGACCATTTTGATTGATAAGGCATTAAATATTACAAGGAGAAATTTGATGCTGATCACTCTTAGGGCTTAAAGGGTTAAACTCGTCATCAACAGATGAGTTTGGGGGCTAGTGCTTAGAAAGCTGGTGGGGGGCCTTGTGCAATTCAAGGCACACAGGGAGGTATCCATGGCAACCCTGAGAGTGGGAACCACCCCTGTGCACAGCCCTACCAGGGCACCATCACACTGATAAATCGGTGGAAAAACTACTTACCTAACCTCATATAAACTTACCCAAGTCCATCAAATACTTTTCGTGATAAGAACAGGAACAAAATTTAATATTTTATATCATACTGATTACAATTTTTTTAACATTGTAAATTGACATGTAATTCAGTCTTAGGCCTGCAAGATGTTTCATTGATATTCATTGTGTTATCTATCAAAAACAATTCTCAACATACATAACTCACCAAGAAAGTTTAAATGAACAGGTTGAGGGACAAAATTTTGCCATCTTGTGCATTCTTTATCGCACTGGTGAAGCCAGCTGATCACCAGCCTGATAAGGGTTCAAATATCTTAAATTAATGACATGGAAATTAATGCTGTATTTAATTAAGGTAGTGGAAATTAATTAAAAAAGCTCCAAGAAGTTAACACAAGCAATTTGCACAAAATTAAATAAATTTTTATTATTGCATGGAGTGTTAATGTCCTATAATAAGGTAATGATAATGTATTGATTTTTGTTTTAAAGGTCAACTCTGTCAACTGCAACACAAGTTGGAAAATATCTCTCTTTCTTGCATATGTAGACAACAGCGAAGAAGTGCTGAAAGGAGTGAGTTTGTTTTTACTAGTAGCATACAGTTGCCAATTAGTCAAGGATTGCCTTCCGCATTTTCTTTTTTCTTTTTGTTTTGTTTGAGGAGTCACATTAGCAAATTTATTCATGCATATTTTAGTTCACTGGCGAAAAATGTGTGATTGTTTGACACACAACCACTTGATATAGCTCTTTAATTTCAGATGGCAGTAAAATAAAATGAAGAATTTAATACAGCATATGAGTTTTGAAGGTCGTGTTAGGCATTTGTGGATGGATAGGACCATTTGATATTGTGTTCGCTGTCTATTGCTTTGGGAATTAATTCTGGCAGGTTTTGCATTTTATAGGACTTTGCATTTATATGGAGGGTGGCTTAATTATACCATGAGGTTGAAGCTGTGTACAGCTTCTTGTTACTTCAATCTATAAATTGGAATGGTAGCTGATCTGACAAGATACTGCTTCATTTTTTCTTATTTTAGGGTGATGTTGTCAGACTGTTTCATGCTGAGCAGGAGAAGTTTCTGACATGTGATGACTACAAGAAGAAGTCATATGTTTTTCTGAGAACAACAGCTCGACAGACAGCCACCTCTGCAACAAGCTCCAAGGCATTGTGGGAAGTGGAGGTAATGAAAACAATCATACAAAAATTTCAAATGCAATTTGTCCACAAAATATTTATATCCTCTGCTCAGGCAAAAAATTGTGATCAAGAAGCTTAGCTGGAATGAGTGTCTGACATTTTAAGCCTTTTTCTTTGGCAAGATGATGTTTTTACTGGGTAGAGTGGGTAGAGTGGTTAGCGTCAAACCCCCACCCCCTCCCCCTCCCCCTTCCCAACCTGCAGGTGGAATTTTTTGTTGCCTCTCATGTTAAACCTGCCTGTGGGAATTTTACAAAATTTACACCAAGTTAAACATGTTTAGCCTTGAATTGTTTACTGTTTGGTATCTATCTTTACTAAACGTAACAGTACTCTAATATTATTTTAGAGATTAGGTTATTATAAGTTACATACAAAATTGGCTCTAATCGCACTAAATACAGTCAATTCTGTCAAATTGGACACCCATGTAAGGCAGACACCTCTCTAAGGTGGACACCTCTCTAAGCCGGACAACTCTTTAAGGCAAGGAGGACATCATTGGTTGGTTGGTTCTGGCCAAATTTCACTTGTTAGTCTGTAACTAAACTCTCTACGAGGTGGAAACCTCTCTAAGGTGGACATCAGTGGTTGCAGGGCTGTCACTAAGATTTCAAGTTGCCGGGTATATGCAATTAGTAGGCGGGGAATTCAACAGCCCTGTGGTTGGACATCAGTGGTTGGCTGGTTCTTGCCGCATTGCACTTGTTTGTCTGTAACTAAACTCTCTATAAGGCAGACACCTCTCTAAGGTTGACATCAGTAATTGGCTGGTTCTTGCCGCATTTCACTTGTTTGTCTGTAACTAAACTCTCTATAAGGCAGGCACCTCTCTAAGGTTGACATCAGTAGTTGGCTGGTTCTTGCCGCATTTCACTTGTTTGTCTGTAACTAAACTCTCTATAAGGCAGGCACCTCTCTAAGGTTGACATCAGTAATTGGCTGGTTCTTGCCGCATTTCACTTGTTTGTCTGTAACTAAACTCTCTATAAGGTGAACACCTCTCTAAGGTGGACATCAGTGGTTGGCTGGTTCTTGCCGCATTTCACTTGTTTGTCTGTAACTAAACTCTCTATAAGGTGCACACCTCTCTAAGGTGGACATCAGTAGTTGGCTGGTCCCAGTTGAATTTCACTTGTTTGTCTGTAACTAAACTCTCTATAAGGCGGACACCTCTCTAAGGTGGACATCAGTAGTTGGCTGGTTCTTGTTGAATTTCACTTGTTTGTCTGTAACTTAACTCTCTATAAGGTGGACACCTCTCTAAGGTGGACATCAGTAGTTGGCTGGTTCTTGTTGAATTTCACTTGTTTGTCTGTAACTAAGCTCTCTATAAGGCGGACACCTCTCTAAGGTGGACATCAGTAGTTGGCTGGTTCTTGTTGAATTTCACTTGTTTGTCTGTAACTAAACTCTATAAGGCGGACACCTCTCTAAGGTGGACATCAGTAGTTGGCTGGTTCTTGTTGAATTTCACTTGTTTGTCTGTAACTAAACTCTCTATAAGGCGGACACCTCTCTAAGGTGGACATCAGTAGTTGGCTGGTCCCAGTTGAATTTCACTTGTTTGTCTGTAACTAAACTCTCTATAAGGCGGACACCTCTCTAAGGTAGACATCAGTAGTTGGCTGGTTCTTGTTGAATTTCACTTGTTTGTCTGTAACTTAACTCTCTATAAGGTGGACACCTCTCTAAGGTGGACATCAGTAGTTGGTTGGTTCTTGTTGAATTTCACTTGTTTGTCTGTAACTAAACTCTCTATAAGGTGAACACCTTTCTAAGGTGGACATCAGTGGTTGGTTGGTTCTTGTTGAATTTCACTTGTTTGTCTGTAACTAAACTCTCTATAAGGTGGACACCTCTCTAAGGCGGACATCAGTGGTTGGTTGGTTCTTGTTGAATTTCACTTGTTTGTCTTTAACTAAACTCTCTATAAGGTGGACACCTCTCTAAGGTGGACATCAGTGGTTGGCTGGTTCTTGTTGAATTTCACTTGTTTGTCTGTAACTAAACTCTCTATAAGGTGGACACCTCTCTAAGGCTGGCAGCTAGAGCTGGCCCAAGGGTGTTCGGCTTTAATGGACAGAGATATAGACAGAGATCACTGTATCGTAAAAAAGCAGAAATTTAATTGAATCACAAATTTCAATTTGACAGGTTGTTCAACATGATCCTTGTCGTGGAGGAGCAGGACATTGGAATGGCTTATTCAGATTCAAACATCTGGCAACAGGAGATTACCTGGCAGCTGAGGTGATTAGTGTTGCTTTATCATTTAATGGAGTGCTCGGGATTATGTTCTGGTTGAGTGGGAGGCCTAGGACTTCACCCTAACCTGCCTTTATACCTTAACCCTTTCAGTCCCAGAGTCAATTATGGAGACATGTAGTGTAGTTCTAACTTTTGAGCATGTTGACAAAATCCTATGGTGTGACCATTCAAATGAAACCTCTTCAGCAGTACTTTTGCATGGTACCATTTGTTTTTCAATATTTTACAAAACGAAAGTTTTGATTTTTCTTGAATTTTGATGTTAGACACTCTTGGAAGTTAACTCTTTTCCGACGGTGACTTTTTACGTTTTTGAGTGATTTTCTGCATATGAACGAGCCATAGGATTTCGTGACTCCATATTTGGGGTTACCATGGAAAGTGCTGCTGTTCTAAAACACTGAAGGCTCGAGTTTACAAGAAACGTCATTCTGACGTAGTGTTTTTGCTTCGTTAAGCGATACGAACAGATCAAATATGGTTTGTATGCGATTTTTGGTAAGTTTACAGCCATTTTTCATCTTTAGTAGCTGCCCGATGAGCATCATTAAGCGTGAAGGTAGCTAAGAGTCCACTTTCTCAATGAAGCGAGTTAGATGTTGTACTTCGTTTACAAATTTGGCTCATTTATCGTTGAACTGGAAAAATGGCCGCCACAAAACGAAGCAGCTTTGGGACTCGACTCTGGATGAATTTCTTGACCTACCACGGCATATTTTGGAAGTTGCGACCACTGAAGAACACAACAAGCGTGAAATTTTGGTGGTAGGTCGGAGTGGCTGTGGACTTAGTATAAATATGAAATATGTGGGGGACGGAACGAACCCTGTCAAAAATTCTCGATATTTCCCAGCATGCAGTGCGGTCGTGATGCTGAAAATCAAAATGCACTTGAACGAGAGGCTGCAGCTCGGCCCGGCAACGAATAAGAGCAAAAAAAAATCACTTCTAAGTTAGGACTAGGACTGAATTTTGCTGTGAATGTTGACTTTTGGGTTTGCAACGATGATTTCAATAAAAAAAACTGAAGGCAAAAACGTGATTTTTGTTGTTTTTCTATGACGTTTAAAACGGTAAGTTTTGTTCTTCTCCAAATTCAAATGCTGATATTCTGCGAAAATCGCTGACTTTTTTGTGTTTATTGGGTGTCTCAATTTGAAGGACATTCTAGTCAATGTACACAACTGCAATGTTCGCGCGATTGAGAAAGTTGCAATTTTTTAAAGCCGTGGAGTCTTATCGGTACATTATCGTACCATTTTGGCCAGGACGCCGAAAAAGAGTTAAAGGGTTAACCATTTATCAAGGCACTCTTGTCTGATAGCAGTTTCATAAGCCAGTCTGATCTAAAATCTAAATCTTGTTCATTGCAGACTGATGATGATCCTACTAAAGACACCACCAGACAAAAACTGAAAGGTAGTGGTGCTGTATGCCACCTTGTGCCTGTCCCACATGGGAATGATGTAGCTTCCATCTTTGAGCTTGATCCAACAACCCTGACGAGACCGGACTCAGTTGTGCCAAGGTGATTATTTAGTTGTGAAATTCTTAGGCAGTTTCTTGGTGTATAGATGTTGCGATTACCAAATGTCATAAAACAAAAGATTCAAGAGCAGATAAACAATACCCACACCTCAACACAATTCGCTAACAAATAATAATTTCTGCAACAGCAAGAAATACCAAATTCTTGTGTCTTAATGAAAATACTTGTCGACTGAGAAGAGAAATCAAACTATATGTTGACACTGGCATGACCGAAAATTTAACATGTTATTCGATACTCTGATGAGTGACCCTATTTGCTGTACCGATTCCATTTCAATCAGAACCAAAAAAAATCGGATCAACAGGTATTGGAATTGGTAAAAATCAGGACCCTGAATATTGGAATTGGAAAAAATTGGGACCCCGGGTTATTGGAATCAGTCAGAGTTGATGCTGATGTTTGGACACGTTCCCTAAAGATAATGAGATTATGGTCTGTGGCCCCGGTTTAAAGTTGTTTTTCACTGATGTCCTGTATTATTTGATTGCAGATCATCTTATGTTCGCCTCAGGCATCTGTGCACCAACACCTGGGTACATTCAACCTCAATACCCATTGACAAGAGCGAGGAGAGACCTGTCATGCTCAAGGTACAATGCTGTACATTGTACTAAGTTTGATTTTTTAAACAAAGTCTAAGTTAGACTGGTTTTAAGAGCATTCAATGCATGTTTGTCTTTTAATTCTAATCATAATTATGTTAAATTTTAATCTAGATTTTATTACTGGACATCTTGGTAAGACCGGCATTTTCTAATGCTGATAGATTTTATGTTTCAGTTTTATAAAATAATAAGTATATTTAATAGCTTTTATCTGAACCTGCGTTTTAAGTGCATCCATTCATTCTTACTAGTAAATAAATGTGTTTTTAGTCTGTGCTATATACCATCTCAATACTGTTTAAATTTAAGTAAACAGCTGCATTGAAATATTCAGGTTGGCCATTAAATACATGTAGTAGGCCCTACATGTAAGTGTTTAGCTATTTCCCTGCTTGCAGGCTTTTAGCCAGAAATTGAAAAGTGGGCATCCTATAAAAGATATTTCCCATCAAATTTTGAAAGGAGTAGGTGCAATTTTCATGAATTTCTTCAAAAAGTGGGCATACACATCCAGGACACCTGGACACCCTGCTGGCTAAAAGCTTGCCTCTTTGTTTGTCATTGAAATCTTGGTTGTGTATTTGTGATTTTTGAACTCTTCCATTTGTTGGACATCAGGATAAATTCTTAAAGTGATACATTACCATTCAAATGAAAGCTATTCAGCAGTATATTTCTCTCGTTTTTTAACCCGTAAAAAAGGCACATGTGTAATGAATGGGTTATCGGTAACGGTGGCAGCTTAAATTCACTCACTCCTTCCATCAGCTTTAAACTTAGTGATGTAATGCTTTGTTACGAATGCGCTTCGTAACAAGAACAACGTGAATCCAGCGATAACAATAACTAATTTGTTGTAAACGAATATAAACAACAATAAGCTTAAAGATAGGTAAACGATTTTTCGTTTGTCTCACGATGGAGTCACTTTAAGATGTTGATCGCGACGTTTCGACTGCTATTACTGCTAGTCTTCATCAGGCGATGAGGTCGATTGGTTACGTGTCGCTTATGTAGCTCGTTGGCTTGTTGCTATTGGTGCATTTCGATCCTCATTATTATTCCGAAAAGATGTTGTTCCCTCTCCGGTCCGATTTGATATCGGTCGGCTGTTATGCTTCTTGATTGTAGGCATCCACGCTTCGGGAATTTCAATTCCACTATCTCTGTTGATGTTATTAGGATGAAGTCTTATGTGGATGGCCTCTTTAACTCTACGGGTGTACCAGTGTGGGTCACGGTCAATAAACTTAACCTCGTCCCAAATAGGAAAATGCCTGGTCTTGTTAGCGTGTTCTGAAACCGCGGAGGTTTGAGTATGAGCAAGCCGTATGTCTCTATCGTGTTCTTTTATCCTTTCATGTATAGACCTCCCTGTTTCTCCGATATACACTTTGCCGCATTCGCAAGGAATCTTGTAGACAACACCGTCCTGTTTATTAGAGTCGAGGACGTCCTTAGGTCGTACTAAGTGTGACCTGAGAGTTGTGTCAGATTTGAAAACAGTGCATACGCCTTGCTGTTGTAGGCAGCGGCGAAGAACCTCTGATACACCTTTGATATAGGGCAATACTGCAGTAGATTTAAAATCCTGCGTGGATTCCTTCTTTGTTGTTGGTCCTTTCGTTTTTGTGATTTTTTGTACAAACGAGGAAGGATATCCGTTAGAAACAAGAACCGACGACAAATGTTTCTTTTCGTTGGAGATAACTGATGGTCTAGTAATGAGGTGTTTGGCTCGGTCATACAGACATTTCACAATACCACGCTTAACTGACTGCGGATGGTGTGAAGCATAGGCCAGGTATTGATCAGTATGAGTAGGTTTCCTATATACACTGGTAGTGAGAAGGCCGTTTGAGTCCCTTGTAACTGATGTGTCTAGGAAAGGGATAGTGTTGTCTTTCTCTGTTTCCATGGTAAAACGAATGGTAGGCTGTTGGTTGTTGAGATGTTGCAAGAAACCGTCGACATTGCTTTGATCTAATATGGTAAATGTGTCATCTACATATCGCTTCCAGATCTTAGGTTTATATGGCGAAGTTGCTATTGCCTGTTCTTCAAATTCTTCCATGTAGATGTTTGCTATAACCGCGGAGACTGGACTCCCCATGGCTGCTCCGTGTGACTCCATCATGAGACAAATGAAAAATCGTTTACCTATCTTACACACCACGATGAACAACAACCACATTTTTAGTAAGCTTAAAGATGTTTCGCATTTGGAGTCTTTACTGCAACATTAAAATCGATCTAAAAGGATTTTTCAACTGAGACACGCATTTTGATGCGTAATCTACCTTGAAATAACAAAATTTAGTCTTTACTAAGCATGTGTTCCTCGGTGGTCGAGTGGTTTAGTATCGGGACTAGGAGTCAGGAGGCACGAGTTCAAGTCCAGCTCAGGACCTTCATTTTTTCTCTCTCTCATTTTTCCTTCTTCTTCGGACTGGACATTATGAAAGTGATGTACTGTTTTTTTTTTTGCGTTCGTCAAAAATCCTTACATTTAATTTAAAAAAATATTGAACCATATCAGTGTGAAAACATAAGCTTTCTGCAATATTGCATTATGCGTTAGCATTTCTTATTCACAGGTTGGCTCTTAGCAGCCTTTGATCTTGTTTCAATTTAGTTATTTATAACTTTAACTTTTTAACCCATGTGCACAGACATTTTTTCACTCTGTTTGTTTGTTTGTATTTTCAGATTGGAACAGCAAGCATCAAAGAAGACAAAGAAGCCTTTGCTATTGTCCCTGTTCCACCCGCAGAAGTGCGAGATTTGGATTTTGCAAATGATGCCAGTAAAGTTCTGGCTTCATTTGCCAGTAAGATGGAAACTGGAAACTACACACAGCATGAAAGACGGTACATGAAAATTTAAAAAAAAAAATTAAAAAGTGATCAAACATTTAAGTTACCCAATGCTGATAATTCCTAATGATACTTTAATATTAATAATAAAGTGTATTATCATTTATAAAATTCATTAATAATTCATAATAGTTATGACAAATCGATTCTTGGCTTTCACTTACGTCATATCAAAATTCAGAAGCATTAAAAAATAGATTTTGAATCCAAAATGTTTATGGAATTGTAGAGAGTTTAAAACTACACATCTTGGCCAAATTTTGAAGCGCAAAAGCATTTCGTTCAAGAGTTATAGGCGAACGAGTATTAGATAATTTTAGTAAGAAATGTATGGAGCGGCCATCTTTGTGCCCCACTCAGGGGCACAAAGATGGCGACTAAAAATTCAAAGTCTTAATTACACCAAAAATCACATCCAAAAATATTGTATTTGCTATAAGCTCCATCAACTCGGCTTATAAGCACTTATAATGCAAACAATAACTTTCAGCTGATTCAATTTTGTTTACTTTCGCGGCTTATCTGTAATAGCGTGACGCATTGCGTGACACATTTAAAACCTTTGTAAATCGGAAGCAAAACATCGTTAAAGCCTGAAACTTTTTGTGAAAGATTATAACACTGGTATCCACATACCATGTTAGAAACAGCTTTGTAGGATGTATACTTTAGATTTTTGAATTTTTATGACGTCATGTGAAAACCAAGAATAGGTGGTATTTGAGTCACATGTACACCTCTGTAAACCCCAATACAAATCAAACGAGTTGATGAATTATTAAACAGTAGAATAAACGTTTGATACAGACACCTGCTAATTAGTATTCATTAACTTTTCATACAGATCTCTACTCATTGTTTCATTTCATAAGTACGATAACATATCCTCGTCCGATCTGTATGGGCATTTACAATGGCTCGCCTTTGGCTCGCCATTGTAAACGCCCATACAGATCTCCTGCTCATATTTTATCTACTACTTGTCCCACGATATGTAGTCACTTAGGATGTAAATCATGACATTTCAACTGCTTACTGCTAGTCTTCATCAGATGATGGGGTCGACTGATTACTTGCCACCATTTTGTATCACAATCATCTGCTGTGATTGGTCGAACTCAATCCTCCTCATAAGGTTTCACCCTAACAACATCAACAGGGATAACAGAATCAAAATTCCTTAAGTGTGGATGCCAACGGTTAAGAAACACAACCACAGGAGAACAGTACTATAGAGGACCGCAGAGAGAACAGCTTCTCATTGGAATAATGAGGATAGAGTTTGACCAATCACAGCCGACCATTGTGATACTAATGGTGAAGTGTAATCAATCTACCTCATCTCCTGATTAACACTGTTTAGCAGTAAGCAGTTGAAATGTCACAATCTACATCCTAAGTGAGACAAACGATAAATAAATACACTTTAAATTGTGCTTTACTGCAGCTTACAACTTTAACAATTTACGCTAGCTCAAATCACAAACAATTTTATTAATTTTGTTGAACTCCAAATGTTACTTAATGGTATTATTCCCCCCCCCCCCCAGAACTTATGTTTTTTTATTAACTGAAACAGTTTTAATCTTTACCTGATGGTTTAAGTTGTTTAGATTCAACTGTTTCTCAGTTTTAAAGAAAATTCATGCAGCTACTGCAGTACCAGTGTCCAGAACAGCTTCTACCGGCCAAACGGTCATCCACGCAGCAATTCATGTTTGGAACAGCTTGCCTAATAATGTAGTTGGTAACATCACTGTAAATGGTGTCGCATCCTTTAAGAGCAGGGTGCATAAGCATCTTATGTCATGTGTATGAGGCTCTGCCCCTGCACTCCAGTTCTCTTTGCTGTGAACCATTGATTAGCCCATGGAGACATCTATCATTGTGCAATGCTGCATATGCTAGTTTTTCATTCTTCATTGACTTTTGTTCACTTCAGCATTTTATGAAAAAAAAAACACAAGTCTTCAGACTTGAAAATGCACTGAATTAATGTTGAAGGAGGAGAACAGTGTTAAAACCTAACAAATGTTATCTGTTTTGTAGGTTTGTGACACAACTCTTGACAGACCTAGTTTATTTTGTGACTGAGCATGACACTGCACGAGAAGATGTCCTGAACATCTCTGTACAGAACCCCAACAGAGATCGACAGAAACTCATGAGGGAGCAGTACATTTTGAAAGAGGTTAATTTTTAATTCACTCCATTATCATATAACAAAATTGATGAACTCTCACAAGTCAAAGCACTTGTTGTTGCTGATGTATATTGATAAGCTGGTCCATGATAAAAAGGGGCATTCTCATTGATTCCTTAACCCTTGTAACTTCCAAGAGTGCCAAAAATCAAAATTCAAGAAAAATCCCAAATTTTATTAATATTGTAAAATATAAAAAAATAAAAATTAATTGTACCATGCAAAAGTACTGCTGAAGAGGTTTCATTTTAATGGTCGCACCATAGGATTTCATCAACTGACTCAAAAGTTAGAACTGCACCACATGTCTCTATAACTGACTCTGTGAGTATAAACTGTACAAAAATGGCAATGCTCGCCCCAAATCCTTACCTATACCAACACCAGGTGAATATTGAATAAAATATCCTAACACCAACAGATATTTGTCAAGTTCAATGACCTTATTACAGATACAGGTCACCTTTAAAGCCCACACCTGGGAAATCGGCATTTTTTAAATTGAACTGATCTGAAGGCCCAGGTCCAGTCAACTAGCTTGTTCAGTCTGTATATGGAAAATATTGGTCCTATTTTTAACTGTTAGATATTTCTTGTGTAAATTGTTACTTTCTTAGGACAAATCATTATTTTTGTAGGGCTACTCTGGATACCAGCCACATTGCTGAATGGGCCACCCCGTACCTAAATAAAATTTAAACTACAAAATGTACTGGCAGGAAAATATTATGTTATTACAAAAAATATTAGCCTGACCAATTCGTTCTTATCATCCACCCTAGTTCAATAACATTCTATTTCTCTTTGCCTCTAGGTGTTCCATCTTTTGAGAGCACCATTCACTGATAAGGGCTCAGGTTCGATTATGAGGATAGAAGAGCTGTCTGATCCCAGACATGCCCCTCTCAGACACATCTTCAGACTGTGTTACAGGGTCTTGCGGCACTCACAACAGACCTATCGGAAAAATCAGGTAAAAAAAAAACAAAACTGTAAGCTACAAAATTTCTGTTTAATCACTGCCCCTACTAAAAAATAAACACCTCAGTCTGTAAAATTAATATGTGCAGTAAAAACCGTCTGATAAGTAATAGTAATTGGACTGAGTAGAGTACAATTCAGGGAGTAATTGGGCGAGTAATTTCAAATCAGCTGATCGCGTAGTGCGAGGACGATTTAAAGTTACCAGCACAATTACCCCTGAATTGTAGTACATGAAGTTCAATTTCAAATTAATCGCATCAATAACAAAATTCGAGATTAAAAAGTCCACGTTGACTTTTTGTACTCAAAACGTTGAGAGTATTTTCTATTTTGAAAGCAGGAGGAAAACAGCAAAAAAAGAACCCATTTGAGTGCAACTGATTGACGTGCGCACAACGCACAGTAGGTATCCAATAACAACTATCCAATTACAAAAAATTGTAATTGGATAGCTGTGATTGGATACCCACGTGACCACGTGCCAATTACGTAAGAAATAGGCGTGTGGATAACCAATCACAATCGAGAATTTTGTTATTGATATGATTGATGATAATACCATTTCTAACTCGTGAATTTGAAAAGTAGGTATGAAGCAGTGGGACAAAATACCACTGTCTTGATCGATTGGCTGTTAACATTGAGTCGGTGATATCTAATGGTCAACTGCCTTACCCATGGACGCAATATTGGAGGGAGGGCATGGTGGGGCATTGGAAGTAGGGGGGGGGGGGGGGGGGGGGGTCATTGTGCGAAATGCATAGGAGAAGGGAGGGTCGGTGAATATTGAGCCCACAATATGTAATGGTCATCTACCTTACCCATGGGGACAGTGTTAAAGGGAGGGGAGGGGAGGGGAGGGTGGGGAGTTGGACGTAGGGAGTGGGGGGGGGTAGAGCAAAATGTGAGAGGAGAGGGTCCGCACGTTTTGTATTAATGAGTTAGCTCATAGGAGTCTTTGATTGTTATCAATGATTTAATGTACCCTCAGCTACATGTGTTCATATCTACTGCTTTGTTTTATACTTAATGCCAGTTATTTTGAGACTTATGACTGCAGAATTTTAGGGTTCAAACATGAATTGAGTTCCTTGTTTACTTCAAAAATATTTTTCAAGTCCTGAGTGAATTCAGGTTTCCACTGACAGCTCATAAATTGACAATGTTTTTGTTGTTGTAGGAGTACATTGCCAAACAGTTTGGTTTCATGCAGGCGCAGATAGGCTATGACATTCTTGCTGAGGATACCATCACTGATCTTGTCCATAACAACAGAAAATTGTTGGAGAAGCACATCACTCGTACAGAGATTGAGACATTTGTAAACTTAGTTCGTAAAAAGAAGGAATGCAGGCAGGTGAAATAATTCTTGTTTTAAAAAAATCATTTTGTTAACACCTTCACCTGTACATATACAATTAAACATTTATTCATGTCACTGTGGACAAATCCTTAAGTCTGTGGATCATAAAATCCTTATTAAGCAAATTTAAATATCATAATAATGCCTATAATTAATTAAGAGGGGGATGAATAGGTTTACGCAAATCCACTTATCTGTTACAATCTTATAGCCAAATCCGTGGATCCACAAAAATTTAAAATGCTGAAATCCAAATCTGCAAATATTATTTTATATTTGAGATGTAATAAAAATGTCCTGAGTTGAATCCTTGCAAATACTGTGTATGGGATTATTTTTTATGCATTGTGAGTGAACGTTGACAAAATATTTAAACAACAGCACAGACAACAGGTTTGTAAAGGGTTAAGATCTGGGCCCAAAAATGGTATAAATCTGTGATCTGCTGCACTGGTAGGATCCACAAATCTGTTAAAAGTTTTCTTTGAATCCCAAATCCAGGTAAAATTATTTGCAAAATCTACCAATACCCCCCTCAATTAGGCATATTATTATTGTTCCAGATGGGAATGAGAGTAGATTGGTGAAGACAAAAATAAGAAAAGAAAATGATACTGTATTATTGAAATGTAGGATGAATTTGTATACTAGTTATTTTTTATGCTAGCTAAAACAAGTTAAACCTGAAGTGATTTTTGTTGTTTGACATTGTTTTCAGGTTTCTTGACTATCTGTCTGATTTGTGTGTGTCCAATAACACAGCCATTCCTGCGACACAGGAGCTGATTTGCAAGACAGTGTTGTATTCCAGCAATTCAGACTTGCTGATTGAAACCAGGTTGGCTCAAAACTACTTTACCGATAATAATGTTGCACTACCAGGGTTGCCACGGTCAGGGAAAAGTCAGGGAAAAACAAAAATTTTTCAAGGTCAGGGAAAAGTCAGGGAATTTTGCAAAAGGTCAGGGAAAATCTTAGTTCTTGTCAAAGTCAGTGAAAAGTCAGGGGGAATTTTGCAAAAGGTCAGGGAAAATCTTAGTTCTTGTCAAAGTCAGTGAAAAGTCAGCGAATTTTGTTTGAATTTTGGTGAAGTCAAATGCCATGCGTTCAAAATCCTGTGAAAAATGTAAAGAGATCGAAAATGAAGAGAAGAATATTGATGGTGATGCAAAAGAAGCTGAAGCAAATGTAATAGTGGATGTGGCTTATTTGATAATTCGTCTAATGCAAAGTCGGTGAAAATTGTTTTGAGGTCAGTGAAAAGTCAGGGAAAAGTCAGGGAATTTTTTATGTTCTAATGAGTGGCAACCCTGACTACACTTTTAATTACCGGTAATAATATTAATGAATAAATATTTTATGATCGACACCTTGCTTGTTTTAGTACTGTTTCCTAAATTTTGCTGTTTTAACTCAGAGTGGTGTGTTATGAGATCAGTAATCATGCTACTCAGTAAGGTTTCCATATAACCCCATACATTTATTACATGTATGTATGTATGCGCTTTTGCTTTGCTTTAGGAGTTCTATTGTTTTGGCTTTTCTTTCAGTTTTAAGAATGGTATGCATGATTAATGTAAAGGGTTTGTAATGGGAACAGCATAAACAAGACCTCACCCTCGAAACAACTATGTGACGGGAAGAAGACTGGAGGTCCATTGTTGAAGCCCCATCTGCCATTTATGTAGGTGCAGTGGTGTAGTGGTTATCATATTGTGAGTCAGATCCAAAGTTCTGTGGTTCCATGCCTGGTCTCAGACATAGACAAGAAATTTAACTCCACATTGTCTCTCTCCTCTCAGGTGTATAAATGGGTGTATAAATGGGGTAGCCCTGTGATTGACTGGCATCCCATTCAGAGGGGAATAGCTATACTCCTAGTTGCTCCATGCTACAGAAACCATTAATCTCTGGCCGAGTGGGCCATCTGTGGCTTAATGTGTGCGACTTTTCCTTGCCATGCGTCATTTTGGGTCCCAAGTGAGTGATTATTATGGGTTTTCTATTTATTCTGAAGATATTTTGCCTTTTTCTGTCATCAGGATAATTGAAGGAGAGGTGTTCCTTGTCTGGGATGGTGGAGACAAGTTAAAGGCGCAGAAGGATCTGGCCAAAGGAGCTAAACTTGGTGTAAAGGATGACACGAAAATTCTAGACTACTACAGGTTTACTTGGACATTTCATATAGTTTTAGCTGTAACCAGATAATGTCACTGTTGACACAAGTGATAAAAAGTAAATATTTTTTGTTATATAAACTTCAGTAAAATGCAAGGATTTTTCCCATTGTGGAAAAAATCATATCTTGACATGTGACGATATCAATTTTATCTTCACTGTAAAGAGTGAAGAGATAAAAATATTCATGTTAACTACGACGTCTGCACTTATGAAATACAAGTTAAAAACGGTTAATAATAATAATAATATCATTTATAGTGCGCAAATTCCATAAAATGTTCAAATGCGCATAACAAGCGTTAAATAAAAAAAAATTATTCAAGTCTTCCTCAGAAATCTGAGTGGGGTTAGTTTCTAGAGAAACTGTGGTGCTGCGTCGGTGGGGGTGAAGCACAAGAATTTGGTTTTATCGACTGAGTCGATAAGGTAAATTAGCCACCGTAAAAAGAGTCGAGAAAGCTGACGTTTCGAGCGCTAGCCCTTCGTCGGAGCAATTCGCTCCGACGAAGGGCTAGCGCTCGAAACGTCAGCTTTCTCAAATCTTTTTACGGTGGCTAATTTACCTTATCGACTCAGTCGATAAAACCAAATTCTTCAGAAATCTGAGGACAGCTTCCACAATCTCTAGAAAATTTCAGGATAAATAATTGGAAACGTTTGTACAACCTTCGGACAGTATTAAGATGTGTTTTAATTTATATCAATTTTTGGTATATTACAGTGGAATTATAGTGTCAATTGATGACTCATAATTTATGTATATGTTGCTGTTTATTTCAAAGATACCAGCTAAACCTGTTTTCACAAATGTGCCTGGACAGACAATACCTTGCTATTAACAGCATCAGTAAACAGCTTGATGTCGAGCTCATACTCAGGTTTGTATTATAACTTGTTATTATTGCTTGTGTTTATTTGCTTCAAAATGATGGATCTGTGATGATGATGATGATGATAATGGCTAATTTTTCATGACTGAAAAAAATAAATTAAAATCAAGCTCGGGAAGGAATGCCTTCCTGAAAACTTGCATTGTTAGCTAAAGAGGCCATTCTGGCTTACATGTCTGTGGCACAAATCAATACTGTTTCCTGTTTTATAATCAACTGACAATTTGCAAAAGAGACCCATGCTTGTTGTAATATGCACATGCAACAAAGTTACCCTTACATTTTCAGGGTTGGAAACATAATATTTTTGACAGCAAAGCGAGTGACTTTCAGAACTGCACCAAGTAATGTACAATTTGTACACAACCAAGAACATTTGACACTTGCTTGGGGGAGCAAGAAAGTGTTAATTTCCATCCCTAAATTTTCTGCCCCTATATCCAACTGGGGCACATCAGATAATTCTGTCATGTTGCTGCCATTGTACAGAGTATACATCTTGTAACACTTATGTACTTTCTATGATATATACAGATGCATGGCAGACAAGGAGTTGTCATGTGACCTGCGAGCTGCCTTCTGTCGGCTAATGCTTCACATGCATATTGACCGGGATCCTCAAGAACCTGTTACACCGGTCAAGTACGCTAGACTGTGGTCTGAGATACCCACAGAGATGAGCATTGAAATGTGAGTACAATACGTAGGATTTTATTGTTCACTTGCAGCAATGTTTGGTTTGTTATCAACAACAACAACAACCTTAATTTGTTTAAAGAAAAATAAAAAAATACAATTGAACACGTTAAGAACACTTAATGTAGATTATGAACTTAATGTAGATGATGAATTTCAAGATTCAGATTCCAAATTAATTTTTCAAGTAATATAACACTCGCAAGAGTGTTTCATAAGGACATCAACACACAGAAGTGGGTTGAAAAAACGAGGTGCAGCGAAGTGTTTTTATAACCCAGTTTGAGGGATTTCAAGTGTTTGATATAATTAGCTTATTCTCATACTGATACTGAGAAAACGATGGAATAAAATCTCCAAAATATATGATTTGATTTCCTTTGTTCTAACTTGTTGAATTATTAGGGCAGTTTTCAAATGAGTGTCGTAAAACCAAAACAAAAGTAATCATTCTGGCCAATCACAACAAACACAGACAATACAATGAACCAATCAGAACTCAAAGCAAATACATGTAGCTAGTGCAAAGCACAGGAAAACATGGCAGGCAAGTCACGATTAGGTTTTGTTTTACTTCTAATTGGTTGAGAAAGTGGCACAATATTTTTTTAGCCAATCACAAAGTGTAGCAATGAAAAACCAAAGCAATCACTAAATTTCTTTCGATACTCATTTAAAAATGGCTCTAATAAGTTTGAGAACATTCTTCAAATCATAATTTGTGACTTTTTGTTAATTTTGAACTTGTCCGCTGTTGACTGTTCACAGGTATGATCAACACTTGGCAGTGGGAGAGGAAAGAGAAGAGAACAGACGGAGATTTTCAGGAGTAATCACATTTGTGGAGAATTACCTGCAAAATATCAGCAGTAACATCTGGTCTTTCAGTGATAAAGAACAGAATAAACTCACTTTTGAGGTGACTTATGATCCTTTTTGTTTACACAGTTTATATTTATACAATATACTGAATTCTACATGCATTTTGATTGGTCAGGGTTCTCAATAACATTTTAATCAACTGTTCCATTTCTGTTAACAGCCGTAACAATGTGGCACATGGCCAAAAGGTCTTACTGAACTTTGTATTGAAACACCTTGATTCACAGCTGTAACACTTAGTAGTGACACTCCTCACAGGTGTTACGGGTTACGGGTTATGGGTTCAACTGAAAACACTGTTGGTCGTTGCCTATTATCTATTTTAGATTAAACAGATGCACCATTGATGTCATGGAGAATTTGTTTTCTCTGTTTATCCAACATGACAGACAGTTTTGAAAATGTGGATGAGATTATTCCGGAAAGAGCAAGTGAAGGGGTTGAAAAAATGTTTAGCAGAAACTATTGACAACTAAGAAAAAGACTAAACCGAAGCAGGCATGAAAAATGCCAAAATTAGACAAAAATGCTGAAACAGTCATGATTACAGTTGAATGCTACGAGCCTTCTTCCCTGGCCTGTTATTGGTTAAAACAAAAAATTAATAGATTCCATTTTGCCACGTGTCTGTTCAGTTATAGATCATAGAACACATTAAAATGTGGTAAGAATATCAGTGACCAACTCTCCTGTGGCTCATTGGCCAGTTTTTTGTTCTTACCGTATTTTGACATCGTCTGTGATCTATAACTGAACAAATGCACGGCAATCTGGAATATATTTGGCAATTATAGCAGTGTACAAGCTAATGTTTGTTTTTATGTTTGTTTCTAGGTTGTTCAGATTGCTAGGAACCTCATCTACTTTGGTTTTTATGGCTTCAGTGAATTATTACGTTTGACGCAAACAGTGTTGTCAATAGTTGACTGCGAGCAGCGAGCTCATGGCGGAGTAAGGTCTACTGGAAAACAAGAAGGTAAGGGCTCAAACTTGTTGGAGCACATTCTCTGACTTTTCTCCGTGACCTTAATTTCCTTTCCTCAAGCTCATATGAAGACGCCTTCACTCGAAAATTGGAAAACTCTAGAAAGTTGGCAATCTCGTGTTTTCACACGAAAAACTTCCACACAACCCAACTTCATTCTCAGGATCCTCTTTTCTCGACGGAGAAAAACAGAGGACTCTGTAAAATGAGATTCCATAAACCCAAGTTGTAGCAAAATGTTCACATGTCAAATTTGAGTTTGCCAACTAAAATAAAAGTCGCAGAAATTAGAAACAAGTTCCATTTGTTGCCAACATATTTGTGAATTGCTGACTTCACGTTCACACACGACAACTTCAGTTTGTCGTGTGAAGGCACCTTGCCCACTTTGCTTTAATCCACTCTGCTCTTGCTCTTGCTCTTGCTCTAAAACCGAATAATCGTCAACCAGACATGGAGCAGTCTACATTTTCCTGATTATGTATGTGCATTATATCTATGCTTGTAGAATACAGATATGTAACCTGATAAAGCGTATTTGTTTAGTTGCAGAGAGAGAGGGAGAGAAGATCAATGTGATGAGAAGTATTCACAATCTTGGTGCGATTATGACGCGCATGGCATTAGGAGGAAGTCAGGACCCCTGGGGTATTTCACAGCAACATGAAGGAAGTCCCAAGCAAGAGTCAGAAATCGACCATGTTGTCATGGAAACAAAGGCAAAGATCATCGAAATCCTGGAGTTCATTATGAACGTTCGACTTGATTATCGTATTTCCAGTCTGCTAACAATCTTCAAGAGAGACTTTGATGAGAGTAATGCTGGATTGGAAATGAATGGAGAAAATGGTATTGTTACCTTTTTAACCCTAGTTAAGTAATTATAGCCAATAACTCGGCTGCCCTTATGGCTTGTCATCCGCTTCTCCTCCACAAACATCTGCCCACCCTTTCACTGCCAGGGTCACTTTTGGAAACAGGTAATTCTAATGTTTGAGTCTGTAAATGAAATCCAGTGATGTGAACATTCAAATGAAACCCCTTCGGCATTATCTTTGCATAGTACCATTTGTTTTTCAATATTTTACAAAATGAAATTCTTGAATTTTGATGTTTGGCACTCGATTTTGGATGAAGTTGTTTCAAAGCTGAACGGTTTGTTTTGTATCTTATACTTTATTGATTTGTTTGCCTGGTTCAACTTCATGAAATTTAGAGATGCGCACGAACAGCAGGAGAAAGCAACTAAAAGAAGCAGCATACTGGAATTCATTTTGTTGACAACAAGGTTTAATCAGTTTTTGTTTTGCATAAACCTGTAAACAGCTTGTGATTGATGAACATTTTTTGTCAGCTGTGTTAAAAAGATGTTTGTGGGGGTGGAATGGATTACGTTACTGGGCTTAAGGATGTCTGCATTGGATGCTATAATAATTAGGGTTTGGTGCAAAAGGGATGTGTTTGGCCCAGTGTTTTAATTTATAACCTTTAGAGAAATCGGCCTGTATCAAAATCACCCCGCTCCTTGCATGAAACCCTTCAAATATGAAAGTTACAGTCCATCACTTATGACATCTCTAGTTAATTTCTGATCATTTATGTAAATTGCCAAAGACCTTTTAATTTACCAAGGCATTCTGAAGTGAGGAGCGGTGGTCTTGTGATTAGTGCATCGGACTTTCAACCTGAAGGTCAGTGGTTCAAGCCTGGTCTCTGCTGTCGTGTTGTTTCCTTAGACAAGAAACTTTGCTCCACGTTGTCTCTCTCTACCCAGGTGTATTAATGGGTACCGGCAGCATAATGTTGGGGAGTAACCTTGCGATGGACTAGCATCCCATCCAGGGGGGATTAGTAATACTCTCAGTTGCTTCATAGTATATAAACCAGGTCACCCTGTGATGGACTAGCATCCCATCCAGGGGGGAGTAGTAATACTCTCACTTGCTTCATGGAAGTTGTGAGCTATTAGGCTTGTGAAGACTTACCTTCCGATCATTTCTGTAAATTGCGAAAGACTTTCTAAGTTTACCGAGGGCTTTTGAAGCAAGTTTGTAACTCGTACAGACCAAAATTAATGTAAACTGGCATAACACTAATGCTGATGAGTTATAGAAAATAATCATTATTGGACAGTCCTTTGAGATGCATCTCATAAATTCATTTTTAAATTTTTCTTAATGATTAGTTGTCTAATTTATACATTTTATTTCAGGAACTAAACAACGCTGTAAAATTGATAAAGATGGCGTCCCTTATTATCTTGGTACTCCTAACTGTATGTTGTTAACTTTAAACACTTGTTCTATATGTTCATTAAATCTTTTTAAATGTTAAAATTGCTTGCTTCTCTTCAGGAAGTACTTTTAAACCCGAACACATGCCTACAACATTGAAACTGTGGTGATCTGTGCCTGAGACTTTAAATTCATACTAAATGGAATCATAATTAAATTTCATTCTAAAATCTTCGAAAAAATAGCTTAAACAGCTTAAAAAATAAAATTAATGTCAAGTCGAAAGCTCATAAAACGCTTCTTTTGCCAACCTTGAAATATCACACATATGTTCAGACCTCATAAAGCTTTAATTAAAAATGAAAAACTGAATACATGAATAAAGGTCATAAGTAGTGGTATATTTATTTTTATTTTAAAACAACTTAAATTGACCTCCACTTGATGACAATTGAAGCCAAAAATGTAATAAACTAAAGATCACTCACTCACTCATCCTCATCGTGCCCAGTGGCATGTAAGACCTCTACAAGATCCCGCCTAGCCGTTCTGTCCTGTGCTGATCTTATGGTGCTCTCCCATCCAATTCTAGGACCCCTCCTGTCTCCCAGTATCGTTCTCTACCATGTTGTTCTTGGACGCCCCCTTTTCCTTTGTCCCTCCAGAGTCCAGGTCAGGGATGCTCTTGCATGCGCTGTAGGATCCATTCTTAACACATGTTCAAGCCATTTCCATCTTCTTTGCCAAAGAGTGGTGTCCATTGTTTCTTGCCCTATGGCCTGTAGGAGTCTGGCATTGGAAAAGATCAAGTTAATGTTTAAATCTGACAATGATGTATCTAACATAACATTACGAAAATTTGTTAAAGAAAAGGAGTAAACAATCTCTTAGTTCTCACTTCACAACTTACTAATTGTGATTCTGTTTTTAGGGATTGACCTAGAAAACATCAGTGCACAGGCGGAAGCCATTTTTGGAGGCTCAATGTAAGCTCTGCTTTCTGTTTTGAAAAAAATGTCCTTCAAATCTTCTACCTAAAATGACAGTTGAACGTCTCTACAACGGCCACCCTTGAACAGATGTCCCCGGCTGTTTAATATGGAGAGGTTTGAGACCTGGTGTCAATAAAAGAATTTAAAGGAATGGGTTGACAGTCGGGATATGAGAACGTGGACACTGCAGAGATATAGCCAAAAGTAGAGGTTCAACTGTATGCCTACAAACACAGGTTTAACTCCCACGAATGTCAAAGGACAAAACGGACAGTATCTTCAATTTGAACTTTTAGCAAATTAAAGGGCAAATGTACCACAGGAAAGTACTGCTCAGTAGCTTTCATTTGAATGGTCATATTTAGGATTTCATTCACGGACTCAAAAGTTAGAACCACCTTGTACAGCATAATAAACAGTACCACAGGAAAGTACTGCTTAATGGCTTTCATTTGAATGGTCACAGTTTAGGATTTCTTCCACAGACTTAAAGTTAAAACCAACTTGTACCGCATAATAAACAGTACCACAGGAACTTACTGCTCAGTAGCTTCCATTTGAATGGTCACAGGGTCACAGTGTAAGATTTTATTCATGGACTCATCAGTCAGAACCATACTTTATAAAACTCATAGTTTAATTGCAGGGGAAAAGGTTCAACTGGCTTAGGCATTTGTGAACTCAACATGTCATAGTTTTCAAACGTTTCCGTCTAATCCTTGTCTTTCAGGGGCCTGAAGGAGATAGATCTTGACCTTGATGGTCGGGGAGGCCGCACGTTTCTGCGTGTGTTGTTGTACTTGTGTATGCACGACTATCCTCCTCTGGTCACAGGAGCCCTGCAGCTCCTCTTCAGACACTTCAGTCAGAGACAGGAGGTGCTTCAAGCCTTTAAACAGGTCAGTAAAACTAGATCAACAGGTTATTAGAACTGGATCGACAGACACCAGCATTCCTAGCTACCTTGGAACAAAATTGTTGAAATTCGGATTTGTTTTGGTGAGCCGTCAAAACAGCAGCTTTTATATCCCATCTGGAGCAAAAACGTGGAAACAAAACATACCAGACCTTCTCCCAACAGGTTTGCTTAAAATATTTCAAGCCCTTTATTTTAATTACTTTTTTGGTTTTCCTCTCTTTCTTATTTTCCTTTCTGAAGATTAATTCTTTATTACGTTTGTTAATTTGTTACATCCCGGCGAGGTACAGTTTTCTCTGTCTGCTAATTAATCACCTAACCTATCCCCCATCGGCAGGCTTCAAACAAATGTATTAGCCTATAGTTATTCTTTTTCCCAAGAACTGTTAGAGTATGGAATTAATCTGCTTCCCTTTCACTTTAATCCTTTCACTCCTAAGAGTGTCAACAATCAAAATTCATGAAAAATCCCAAATTTCAGTTTGTAAAATATTGAAAAACAAATGATACCAAGCAAAATTGCTGCCGAAGAGGTTTCATTTGAATGGTCATACCATAGGATTTCGTCGACAGACTCAAAGGTTAGAACTACACTACATGTCTCCATAATTGACTCTGGGAGTGAAAGGGTTTAAAGCGGCCTCTCAGCCTGCAATTAGAGCACTACAAGTGCTCAGTCACTTGCACAGGCTTTAGACTGCTACACTCCCAGTGTTAGTGCAAAGTGCTAGAATATAGTTTATTGAACCATTTTTCTGATCTCCTCCTCACACAGGTTCAACTGCTTGTATCAAACAGTGATGTTGAGAATTACAAACAGATCAAGTCAGATCTGGACGAGCTGAGACTTCTGGTGGAGAAATCTGAACTGTGGGTTTACAAGAGTAAAAAGGATCTTCCCACAGAGACAAGAGCCAGAAAGATTACTCCTGGGCTGGTGGGACTGCGGAAGGATGGAGGGAGCAGCAAGGAACCGGAAACACCCAGGAAAGACAGCTTGGAGACGGAATCCATGAACGTGAGCTCCTCGCAGGATCCACATGGCAGTGACAGTGACAGTGGAAGCTCTAAGGTGTGTTAGGGATAGCACTTCCCATAACCCACAAGCCTCATATTTTCTTCACTCATTATCTTCTTGTGGAATCCCTGAGTTTAATCATAAGCTATGCACAAGTTATATCTCCTATACTTGCATTTATGTTTAGTCACGTACAGCCACCGAAATTCATGTCCGTATGCTTTTAAGAATTTCGCTTGTGTTTTTAGAGACAGGATTTGACCAAATAAGCTACTCTGGCCATGCCTCCCTCCTTATTCTAGCGTGGTGTGCATAGAGTTGTGGGAATGATGGACTGCACTCGGTGCTGTGCGTTTTGCATCCTTCCCACGATGCCCCACACACCCGGTTTTCCCTGCCCCTTGTTTTCCCGCGCTAGACTGGCACCTGAGGCCGGGGCAGGAAGCTATACTATTGTTGTTCTATGAACTCATTGTTCCTCTTTTGTGCATTTGATTTTTCAGCAAGAGCGGCAAAGAATTGTTAGCGATGGTTCGATTGAACTCGAGGTTGAACACTCGGACACCATCTCACTGAAAAACTACAAGAAAACAGAAGCGGTATGACACTTCAAAAGAATCTTTTAGTTAATAATGTCCATGTTGTGGTTCAAATTTTTCTTTGGTTTTAAAATTTTCAAACTGGTTTAATTTTTATTTTCCTTTGTCTCAGATCAGTATTATGATCTGAAAATGAACTGCAACATTTAACTTAAAGGGACAAAATCCAAACTGTAGTAGCTAAACTAAATACTCTCGCTCATATGCCAAGTTTGTATCAAATGAAACCTTGCCAGTTTTATTGATTTTCCAAGATGTGATGGCAGAACTTGCATCAAAGCCTCCTATGAACCAAAAATGTTTGGACCTTCCCCTTTCTTAGGCATTTTGCTCCACTGACCCCCACCCCCTGTGTCCAAATCCCCACCCCTCCCTCCCTCGACGGCTGTCCCCATGGGTAAAGCAGCCCATTGACTGACCGATCGAGTGAATTACATTTTTGTCTCCAACCGCTATCACCTGTTCAATGTTTCTTGTATTTGCGAGTTAAAAAGGTTGACCAATGTTTCAATGTTTCATTTTTTTTAAACATAGTCCCCTCATAGACCTTCCCCGCATTCCACTCTGGCCAGTGAGCACACACAATGAAACGAGATTGAGGCTTGGGTGGACAATTTCATACAAATCACTGTATTTTGTCCACCCCAGCCTCGATTTGGTGCCTTTGTTCACAGGAATGCGGGAAAGGTCTATTGTTTAGTAACAAGGTCTTCTTTGCTGAAATTATTCATTTAATCCCTATCAAATGTTATTTTAGTCGGTTACTCAGAGACTTAACTACTCAATTTTCCCTACCATGCATGTCGATATTTTATCAACAGATCCTTGAAAGGCTGAGCAATCTTTGTGTATCACATGGTCCAAGTGGCAAAAAGAACCGCAAACATGAGCAAAGATTGCTGAGAAACATGGGAGCTCACACGGTAGTCCTGGAACTATTACAGATACCATACGAAAAGGTAAACTTCATTTACAGCAATTTTTAATGGTAGTTTCTTGGTGTTGCGGATGGTGTGATCACCAAATGACATAAAACAAAAGATTCAAAAGACACTGAACAATACCCACACCACAACACAAAAGCTAACCAACAATGGCTTCCGCAACACCAAGAAACACCCTTTTTAATTGAGTGTCGAAAGTAATTTCGTGATTGGTTTTGTTTTGCATTGCTTCGCTTTGTGATTGGCTAAAAAAATCTCATTTAAGGTGGCTCCCAACAGTTTCCAGCACTTTCCAAGACTTAGATTTTGATGGGTCATTAAAACCACTCTTTATCAGTTGATGCTACAATCATAATATCAAACGAATGCCCAAGGATTGGTGAACCAGTTGTTATCATTTTTGTGACACAATATGTTACTATAGCAACAGTATAACGTGTTGAAAACACCCTTAATTTTAGCTTTAAGTGTTCATAACTGAAAAATGACTCGGTGAATCCCATTTTTTATTGTCGAATTTTGATCAGTAGGATTAGATGCAACTTTTGGTAAAGTTTAAAAAAATTCTGTAGGTGGGGTTCAGAGCCACCTTAAATTTTCGAGAATTTAATTAATAATTCTATGCTTTTACTGCTTTTGACGATTTTTTATTCCTATTTCAAGATAATAAAGCAAGCTTAAAGCATGTTTCTGGGCCCGGTTGCATAAAGCAACTTTTCTTGCGCGTTATCATGGATAACTCGACCGAAGGTGCATTAACGAGTATAGGAAACACAAAGAGAGCGTGAGAAAATCATTTGGAACACAAGAAACTTTTTCAGAAAATCCCACTAAATCATAAGGTACTTTATACAACCGGGCCCTGGTCATAATAAAGAAAACATGACATATCAGCCGGTACATTGTCTCTTTAACTTTATTCGTTTTTCTTTTTCCTTTTCTTTAGAATGAGGATTTGAGAATGGAAGAGATCATGGCCCAGGCTCACGAGTTCTTACGAAACTTCTGTCTCAGCAATACACCGAACCAGGCTCTTCTCCACAAGCACCTAGACTTGTTCCTTACCCCAGGGGTAATTTTATAAATTTCTTGTTATTTTCCCCAGGGATAACTTTATAAATTTCTTGTTATTTTCCCCAGGGGTAATTTCATAAATTTTGTTACTTACACCAGGGGTAATTTTATAAATTTATTGTTATTTACCCCAGGGGTAATTTTATAATTTTTTTTGTTACTTACACCAAGGGTAATTTTATAAATTTCTTGTTACTTACCCCAGGGATATGTTAATAAATCCATTGTTTCTCATGCTAGGGGTAACTTTTAAAGCAACTTTATCCTTTGTCGAGAGCAAATACAGCCAATCATTAGCCTGCAAAACCGTTATTTGGCGGTATCCCACAGGTTTTAATTCTATTGAATGATTTTTGAGGTTTTGTTTATTCAGATCTCTTCTAAAGTCTTTGTTAATCGTTGAAAAATTTATAAAATTATGATGGGAAACGTTCATGAAATTGAATAATATTCAGGACATTGTCGGCATTGTCTTTTAATTGTTGGAAATCTTCGGTTAATATTTAGTGGTTCCATCGAACTTATCGAGTATATTTAGTGGTTTGTTTTTACCTGCAATTTCAATTTTTCAGCTGAAGGAAGCTCACACTTTAAGATATATCTTCATGGAGAATTCAGCACTCTGTTACGAAGTCACCGAGAAAGTTGTTCAACACATCATACACTGTATTGAGACACAAGGCCGCCATGTTGAATATCTGAAAGCTTTACAAACATTGGTGAAGGCAGAGGGACAGTCTATCAGAAAAACACAGGACATGGTCATGGCTGAGGTACTCCCTTTTGCATTGATTGACCTTTAATCTCCCAAGAGTGCGAAAAATCGAAATTTAAAATAAATCCGAAATTTCATTTTGTAAAATATTAAAAAACAAATGGTAACATGCAAAAGTTCTGTCAAAGAGGTTTCATTTGAATGGTCACACTATAGGATTTTGTTGACAGACTCAAAAGTTAGAACTATATAACACAATATTTAACACGAACAAATACAGTCGAAACTCCACTAACAGACACCTTCCATAGTCGGATCTTCCCATAAGCAGACACTTACCGGTAGTAGTGGTCCCAGCGACATACAATCACTACATTTTCAACCCCCCATAAGCGGACACTTTTTCTGATCCAGATGGTGACAGTCCGTTTATGAGGGTTGTCCAATACTCGGACAAATTTATGCATAGCATTGTATTGTATTATATGATCATAACGATAGTTTAACAATACATTCTAGAATGGCACAATACTGCACAATGTATTACAGTACAATGCTATGCATAAATTTGTCCGAGTATTGGACAAGTATGAAACTGACTCTGGGAATTATCGGGTTAAAGCAATAACTAATAACAGTTAATAATGGTAATAGGACTGAGTGGAGTCCAATTCGGTCTGTAATCATATGAGTGATTAACAAAATCGGACGACCGTGAAGCAGGAGACCGATTTGTTTAATCACGAGTATGATTACAGACAGAATTGGACGACACGAAGTCCTGTTACCAATTAATCATAACTATAATAAAATTTGAGGATAAAACGTTAAATGGTTACACGTTTTGGTGATTAAAAACATAACAATTGAGTGTTTTTGATCGAGATGCATGCAAGGAAAAAGGATAGCGCGCGCAAATGACGCGTACTGTCCAATTACAAGCATGACGCGTAAACTGTCCAATTAATGCTCTAATCGGTTCTGCTGATAACCAATCAGATTCGAGAATTTTGTTATAGTTTTGATTGGTAGCTTAACACGATTGCAACTCTGAACTGATTTGCACTTTGCTTATTATCTCCCCAGTTGGTCAATGTAGGTGAAGACGTGTTAGTATTTTACAGTGATCCGCTGTCTTTCAACGCACTTGTGGACATGATGCAATCTGAACGAGAGAGACTAGACGAGTCAGGACCTCTCCTGTATCATATTAACTTGGTGGAACTGCTGGCCTGTTGTACTGAAGGCAAAAATGTGTACACGGAAATCAAATGTCACAGCTTACTTCCATTGGATGACATTGTGCGAGTTGTCACTCATCCGGATTGTATTGCAGAGGTGAGGGGACCTCATTCGATTGACCGTATTTTGGAATAAGAAAAAACAGAACAGTCTCTGAGCATTGTTTGTTCAGACAAACTTGCAGTATAAATCTGCCAGTACATGCTTAGAGCAGTTTTCAATTGAGTGTCCAAAGTACATGTAATTACACAATTGCTTTGGTTTTGCATTGCTACGCTTTGTGATTGGCTAAAAAATCTCGCGCCACTTTCTCGACCAATCAGAAGTAAAACCAAAACCAATCGTGACTTGCTCGCATGCGTTTTCCCGCGCTTGGCGCCGCTGACATGTAATTGCTTCGAGCTCTGATTGGTTCATTGGATTGTTTACGACTGCTGTGATTGGTCAGAGTTATTACTTTGGGTTTGGTTTTATAACACACAACTGAAAACTGCTCTAATGCGGCAATAGCAGATGTTTAGTTTCCCAGTGGCTCCCAAATTCCGAAAAACGCGATTCTTTTGTGACCCTTCTTCATATTATTATTCCGGAATACCTTCAATCGAACGCACTCTGAGCTTGAAGACTTGCTCATAGGAAACTTCATCAGTGAAAACGGTGTTTTAGTTCAATGAAGTTAATAAGACTTTGTAACCATATTGAGAATTATTGTCAAAGCAAATACGGAGGTTGGCTTGTACATTGTTTATACAACAGAAATGTTATGATCAAAGAGTTGTGAGTAGTATATGACGGATGATTAAACAAAGTCATGTTTACCCTAAAACCGAAGCTCATAATTATGTTATGATAATTATGCTAATTATAATGATTATGTGCCAAGCTTCTGCCTGAAATGAATGTAAGCTATAAGTGCCTAGACACGAAGGAGGTCTAGAGGAAGAGTCAGAGTGTTGCATTAGAAATTAGGGACATAATCATCATAATTAGCGTAATTATCACAACATAATTATCGTGTTCTCGTCATAATTAGCATTATTATCCCAACATGATTCATATTCTTAGCGCTGACAACGGCACATTTTTCTCCTTTCAACGACTGCAAAATTACTCACTTGTTCTGATATTACACCTCAGGTGAAGAATTCGTACGTGAACTTTCTGAATCACTGCTACGTTGACACTGAAGTAGAGATGAAGGAAATTTACACCAGTAATCACATCTGGACCTTGTTTGAAGACTTCTTAGTCGATATGGCCCGGGTAAGATATCCTACGTATCATATGTGTTAAAGGGAACCTCCATAGTTGTTATAAGAAATTGATGTTAAATTGATGGCAATAAAGTCAATTTTAATTCTTACAAAAACAAGTTTACAGAAAATTTTAGTGCACGAAAAAATGCCATTTGAATATCATCTTTTTTCGCTTTTAAATTTCCCAATTTCCCACGCGCCGCCATTTTGAATTTTTATGACGTCATACAGTTACCCAATTGTTGCATACAAAAGAACGTTCATTCATAACAGCGGCAACCATATGACGTCAGAAAAAATCAAAATGGCGGCGCACGGGAAATATAAAAGCGAACTTAGGTAATATATTATTATATCCAATTTTTTTGTACACTAAAATTTTCTTTACACTTGTCTTTAAAAGAATTGAAATTTAGACTTTATATCAGTGGAGGTTCCCTATAAGCTGGATCGACACGAGTAAGCTTTCCTTGACAAATTTCTATTTGGCCATGCCAGTTTTTGAACGAAAAAAGGAAGACTTGTTAAGGAAACTTGCTTGTGTGACGGAACTGTTTTGCTGTTATCAAGGAAAACATGACAGGGAAGCCTGGCATTCATCAACACAAGCAAATTAGCTTGTCAAGCCAGAGGATAATTCTCATCTAGGAAACGTTATTCACCCTTTACAAACGAACAAGTGAACTTGTCAAGGAATTTTTCTCTTGTGTTTCCTGCTTTATATGCTTTATGCAGGAAGTGGGCATGTCGTTTATTAATAGCTAAGCTAGCATTTACACGGGCGCTGATAAAATACTCGAAATACAGTTGTATTGCAAAATAACTCTCGATATAAATCAAATCACTTAGTTACATAAATATTGTAACTAAAATCATTTTATATTATGACCTATCTTAAATGGACATTGAATCTCACGGGGCTATAACAGTAATGTGCGGCAATTATAGACAATTTTTAAATTTATAGCTTATCTTAAAATTATACACTTTTAGTAAAGTTTTATTTTGTATCTTTTATCTTTATTATTTCGTGGCGTACCTGGAAACTAGATCTTAAGCTAAGCATACTTACCACGCAGACTCTAAATAAAGGATTAATTGATTGATACCCTTTAACGCCCATGTCGCAAATGGAGGTAGGTGCCCAAGGGGGGCCCGGGGGCTGCAATCGTAATCGCACTCCAAGGCGCTAGAACACCCAACTGGCCTGCCCAAACCCGCAACCCAGCCACGAGCCCCCCGAGCCAAGCACCCTAACTTGGGGCATCCGTCACACTGAAGTGAAGGCTCAGTGGAAGAAACTGTACCCTAACAGGACCCGGACGAATGACCCAGCAATTGGGGAGAGGAGGGGAGGATGCTGAAAAAACGCTACACTTACTATGCACAACGCCACGCTAACAAAACATGGATCGCAACGCAACGCAAGCACATGGAAGACACGCATGTACCAACAGGGGAATAACGCTGACCGGAAGTTGACCCCAGCACTCCCGCAAATATGAACGCTACAGAGACGCTATAGAAATGCACCAAAAGCACTACCGCGCTGGCAAGCATACTAGCAACGCCTCGCAAGGCTAACGGCAAGACTCACGCTCCTAGTCGTTAACTACGTTAAAAACCTTTTAACTGTATTAAAACTGTCAAGGACAAAACATCGATAATCCTAAACTCCGAACAATGTCTAAGTTATTACACTTGTAATCAAATACAATTCCAAATTGAAATCATAAAATATTACTAATATAAATTTAAACTTAATTTTATAACCAGATAAATTAAACAAAATGAACGATGAAAATTTACAGAAAAAACAGCGTGTGATGGCGTCGAATGATTTGAAATCGGACAAACAGCCTTATATATGTTGTGGTTCAAATTTTTCGTTGGTTTAAATTTTTTTAAACCAGTTTGATTTTTGTTTTCCTTTGTCTCAGAATATGGTAATAAATCTGACACAAAGGAAAATAAAAATTAAACTGGTTTAAAAAAATTTAAACCAAAGAAAAAATTGAATCACAACATATACCTTACAAACAACAGCTATGCATGCTTCAAAACTGTAACACACAAGTGTCATAAATCCGAATATACCACACCACTGCCAAACTCTCAAAGCAAGCAGTTGAGTTCATAACGTGAGAAAATACATGTCTAGTGTACATGTTTTACTACGTGTTTCAATATTTTAATAACCCGAGACCAGGTCGTTTCGCTTGGTAAACCAATCCCGTGGGAAACGCGAACGGCCACAGAACTCGTTAACGTTAACCCCTAAACTCTAACTGAACCCTTTTAAAAGCTTAAAATAAACTTCTTTGTTTCTTCAGACGTCCACGAAGATAGTTAACAGCAGCATAAAATACAACCGCTGGGTGAGGCTTCAACCTTAAAAGTTTGCATGTTGTTAAAGAAGCATAAAACGTCCATTTATTTCTTACTGTAATATTTTTCAGGTGTGTAACAACACTTTGGATCGATATCACGCTGACGTCATGCTAGAAAAATACGCCACGGAAACCATCATGGTTTTACTCACCTTCTTCTTCAACTCACCTTTCTCTGATTCCAGCACTACCATAAAGGTACTCCTTTGTTTGCCCTAAAGCCGCGTCTAAACTTCCCAACATGATGTCCAACATTTGTTGTATGGCAATGTTGGACCCCCAGCTGAACGTGCCAACATTGTTGTCCAACATTAGTTTACGTGTGAGTAAACCACGATTGGCTGTTGCGAGGGTTCTTGTATTGGAAAGCCGGCTAGACGTTTAACAAAATGTTGGGCAAAATATTTTATCGCAAACAAAAACTCATCGAACAAAAACTGTTGACCAGTCAAACATCTAACATGCGGTGCTCAGTGTTTAAACATTGTTAAACCATCAAATGCGTTAAGCCGGCTCTTGAAATCCCGATGATAAGCACTGAGCTTAATAAAGTATTTTTGGATGTTGCGGAAACTGTTGTTGGTTAGCTTTTGTGTTGTGGTGTGGGTATTGTTTTCTGTCTTTTAAATATTTTGTTATACGTCATTTGGTGATCGCCTCATCTGCAGCACAAGCTTAAAGGGACACTGTCGCCTATTTTTAGTATCACTTTGAAAAGCCAAAAAACATATTTGTTTCAATGGAAACCTTGAAATAAGGGTCCAGTTTTGTAAACAAATACTCTACCAGTGCAGAGAAACAAGTATTCCTTTTCTTTGGCTGTGGATGGCCAGGATGGAAATGGATTGCAACTTGAAAAAATTGGCCAATTTTTTCAAGTTCCTCCCAAGAGTCGTGGAAAAATCGCAGAAAACTTATTAAATGGTTTGTTCTTCCTTGAAGAAATCACTTGATAATTTTATCTTCTTGGTGTTCTAAAAGCAATTTTATGTTTGAGCAAAGGTACTTTGTCATATATTTAGTGTATTTTGACCAAAACACAGCAAAATCTGCGTGACAATGTCCCTTTAATTCGCCACCGTAAGGGTCTTTATGGGAATTTTACCGGGGAGGTGTATATCCACGAAGAGGCTTATGACAGAACCTTCGTCTTTCAACACAGGAATATTATCTGACATATGTTTTTGTTGTTATTTTTCAGTCGCGGCAGCCCGTGTTTGTTCGTCTCCTCCGTGGCGCATTCCGCCTTTCACAATGCTCGTGGATGACAGGCTCGCAAAAATACCACGTTGAAACTTGCATCAAGACGATGTCTGACGTGGGTGAGTTAGTTCACATTTACACACTTTTATAAGCAAAATGTCTTGAATGGCTGTTCACCATGTGGTTTGTTTTTTTAATTCAAATCAGCGAGGAACCAGTTGAAACGGACATTAATTGGACATTGATTGTGTTCCATCTTACACAATTCACTTGGAGCGACGCAGGAACCAGGGCGTGTGGCAACTAGCATACGATACAAAACTGGCGCAAGGCCATCTCCGAGTTGTTTTTTTTTTTTTTTCGTTTGCTTGTTTCTAAACTAGGCGGATGATAAAAACTGGATTTTTCTGATACGCTCAGCGCTTAGCCCGTAGTTATTGTTAAGCTGTAATGTAAATGAGAAACTCAAAAGTAGATGGATCTTTTTAAGTTAAATATCAAAACGAGGCGCAACCGAGTTTTTTTTTTTTTTTGACCCACTTCGAGGTATTTGGATACCTGATGAAACACTCTTTTGTGTGTTTGATATAGAGCAGTTTTCAATTGAGTGTCGTAAAACACCAAAGTAATTACTCTGACCAATCACAGCAGTCGTAAACAATCCAATGAACCAATCAGAGCTCGAAGCAATTACATGTCGGCGGCGCCAAGCGCGGGAAAACGCGTGCGAGCAAGTCACGATTGGTTTTGGTTTTACCTCTGATTGGTCGAGAAAGTGGCGCGAGATTTTTTAGCCAATCACAAAGCATAGCAATGCAAAACCAAAGCAATTGTGTAATTACTTTCGATTAAAGAAATAAAGTCGCCAAAATCTCGGCTAATTTAGATCGTGTTTCCATACCACTGTCATGCTTATGTCATGTCATAACATACCACTGACATGTCATATGTCATGTCCTGTCACATGACACATGTCATGTGTCATGTCATGTCACATGTCATGTGACCATGCTTATGGTTTTATTAATTTGTTCAAACTTGATGAGTTATTATAAGTTTGAGAATGAGATTGTTCCCATGAATTTTTCTGCTCTTTCGAGTGAATCAGACAGCTCCTGATATAGTAAAAAGTCATTGGGGATTTGCCAAGTGTTGGAAGTCACTTACTCTTAGACTTTTTTGTTTGCAGCAAGGAATCGTGGGATTGCAGTCCCCGCAGACCTTGAGAGCCAGATTCAAGCCCTGTTCACTCGCTCCCAGTTGGTGATGAAACACACTCGGCAATGGCTGAGTCACGGCAAAGTTCGGAGGGACTCCATGATGAACCTGTCCAGGGACTATAGGAGCATTATTGAGGGGCTGCAGGTGAGTCTCACGTGTGAACACCCTGACGTCAAGCTAATGTCATTGTAACAATTGTATGTAAATCGCCATGAGACATGTGATATGTGGGCTATATAAGTAGCATTCATTCATGAGCGCTAGAACGTAGACTGATAATGCTGTATTGCTGGTGTTCACTCACGTGACCTTCAGTCCCGTGGGACTCAAATGACAAAGGCCATGGCAGCCATGTTGGAGTCCCTAACAAAAGAAGTTGATTAAAATTCTTTTGTACGGGGACTCCAACATGGCCGCCGTGACGTCACATGAAACCCAGCAATACCTTGATAGCTCAAGGTATTTAGTCTTGTGATGATTTTCATCCACAAACTCAAAAGTTAGAACCATGTTGTACGGCATAATAAACAGTACCACAGGAAAGTACTGCTCAATAGCTTTCATTTGAATGGTCACACTTAAGGATTTCGTCCACACACTCAAAAGTTAGAACCATCTTGTACGGCATAATAAACAGCACCACAGGAAAGTACTGCTCAATAGCTTTTGTATGAATGGTCACACTTTAGGATTTCGTCTACAGACTTAAAAGTTAGAACCACCTTGTACAACATAATAAACAATACCGCAGGAAAGTACTGCTCAATAGCTTTCGTATAAATGGTTACACTGTAGGATTTCGTCCACAGACTCAAAAGTTAGAACCACCTTGTACAGCATAATAAACAGTACCACAGGAAAGTACTGCTCAGTAGCTTTCATTTGAATGGTCACACTTTAGGATTTCATCCACAGACTCAAAAGTTAGAACCACCTTGTACAGCATAATAAACAGTACCACAGGAAAGTACTGCTCAATAGCTTTTATTTGAATGATCACACTTAGGACTTGATCCACAGATTCAAAAGTTAGAACCACCTTGTACAGCATAATAAACAGTACTACAGGAAAGTGCTGCTCAATAGCTTTCATTTGAATGGTCACACTTAAGGATTTCATCCACAGACTCAAACGTTAGAACCACCTTGTACAGCGTAATGAACAGCAACACAGAAAAGTACTGCTCAGTAGCTTTCATTTGAATGATCACACTTTAGGATTTCATCCACAGACTCAAAAGATAGAACCACCTTGTACAGCATAATAAACAGCACCACAGGGAAGTACTGCTCAGTAGCTTTCATTTGAATGGTCACACTTTAGGATTTCATCCACAGACTCAAAAGTTAGAACCGCCTTGTACAGCATAATAAACAGCATCACAGGAAAGTACTGCTCAGTAGCTTTCATTTGAATGGTCACACTGTAGGATTTCGTCCACAGACTCAAAAGTTAGAACCACCTTGTACAGCATAATAAACAGTACCACAGGGAAGTACTGCTCAGTAGCTTTCATTTGAATGGTCACACTCTAGCATTTCTTGACTAATATATCAAACACAGGGAAGAGTGTTTCATCAGGATATCCAAACACCGAGAAGTAGGTTTAAAAACGAGGCGCAGCTGAGTTTTTTAATCGACTTTGAGATGTTTGGATATCTGATGAAACACTCTTTCGAGTGTTTGATATGGCTTTTGAAAATGATCATTAAATGCAGACAAAAATCTATGCAAATTAAGGCCAGGTATCCAAACCTCCTTCACGGTAATGATTTCCTTTGTGTTCTTGTCATGAATTTGTCACAAATTTGTCACAAATTTGTCATAAATTTGTCATGAATGTGTTTGAGTCATGAATGAATGAATTTTAGAATAGACACTAAAAAACGAAATAACTGCTCAACTCGGTCACTATTCAGGATTTCAAAGACTCAAACGTTGGAGCCACAGTATATGACTCGTGCTCTGGAAGACAAAGGTTCAAACTGAGTCTTGTTATTTCAAATCACAGGATATCGTTTCACTATTGGAGGACCAACTTCGCCCTCTCGTCCAATCAGAATTCTCCGTGCTGGGTGACGTTCTCTATCGGCCAGAGTTCATGTTTCCTCGGCAGTCCGATGCCTGGCACAAGTCAAAGTCGGGAGGCTTCGTCTCCAGGTACGCTCTTAACTTTTATGCGCACAGTCCGAACCAAGAGGGTTTATCTTTTTTTGCGAGGACAGTGACTGGTTTTTTTTATCACATTTTTTTAAAACAGTGCTTGGTAGGGAACAGTCAGGGAAAGTTTCAAAATAACCATCTGTCAAGTTTTATTTCCCCCCTTCAAATGTTTCCTTTGTAAAATCCCGAAACGAGCAGACCACAAATGTACTGGTCAGTACAATAAAAATATAAATAAAAACAAAAATAAAGACAAAAAGAGTTGTTATTTTAAAAAGTTAGGGGAAAACATTTCGTTGCCAGAAGGAAAAAAAAAAGAAAATTTTATGGTTTCGGCCAGGCTCGAACTGGCGACCTTCTGCGTGTAAAGCAGACGTGATAACCACTACACTACGAAACCAACTATGGAGCAAATATGAAAAAAATAAAGCTATCAAGGTTTGACTGTCTCTTACATTTCCTATGCAGGCTGATAACTCATGCGAAACAGCTACTTGAAGATAAAGAGGAGACTCTGTGTGTACGAGTACTGCAGACAATTAAAGGCATGATGGCGCGAGATATGGACTTTGGAGATAAGGTGTGAATAACAACAGTGGGATTTTTTTTCTTGTTCGCCCCGCCCATCTGGTGTAGTATGAATGTTGTACGAGAGCGGCGTGTATAAACGACCCATGCGAGCTGAAATACACACGATAATTGCCCATGCAACTCGAGTCTTCAAAAATGGGGCGCGAAAAGGAGCCAAAAGCCAGGCCCCATGTCTTCACGCGCCTCCCGTGCTCCCGGAAATTAAATGTACGGGGATGCTCGTCGGAAATTTTGAATTAAACCCCTTAAGGAGACCAATCTGGGCGTGGCTCAAGCTTTATTTGACCCTAAAAGATACAATTCTCAAAAAGACAGACAAAAAAAGTTATAGTGACTTTGAAGACAATAGAAATTTTCTCATCGAACGCTTTCGTTAATTAATAGATTTTATATAGATTGAATTGTTCGCGCGCCACCGTAAGCGATACCTTGAGGACTAAAAATATTGGCGTTCCTTCCTGAGCACTCTAAGTGATACTTAAACCGGTTCCTTACATATGGGAGTCACCACCCCGCATCCCCCTACCCCCCCCTCCCCTCCCCCTTCCCCTTCCCCGGAAATAAAACCTAGACATTTGACCTTTGAGTCCGTCCCACAATCTTCCGTGTTTTCTGAGATGATTTCTCACAAGAAATTCATTCACCGTTGTTTTGTTTTAGGGCGAGGCGTTGCGTTCTTCACTGTTAGGCCGTTACTTTGGTACAAATTATTCCATCATGATAACCAGAGAAGCGGCCAGCAAAACTACAGCAGACGGCACAAGCAAGAAAAGCGCCAGCCAGCTTGTCAACTCGGGGCCTGGAGCTGAGATGTTGTCGCGCGCGGGCGTCACGCTTTGCGAGATGCAGGGTCGTTTGGACAAGTGTGGCGCCTCGGATTTGATTATTGACCTCATTATGGTGCACCCAAATCACAGAGTGTTTCTCGAGATCTTAGAGTTTGCTATCGCTCTGTTAGAAGGAGGAAATAATACAATTCAGGTAACCACTGCATGTAGATATTCACTTCAGTTTTTGATTGTTTGAATATGTGTTCTGGGACGCGACTTAAGGTGTGTTCACATTAGACACGCGACTAAAGGTGTGTTCACATTAGACACGCGACTAAAGGTGTGTTCACATTAGACACGCGACTAAAGGTGTGTTCACATTAGACACGCGACTAAAAGTGTGTTCACATTAGACATGCGACTTAAGGTGTGTTCACATTAGACACGCGACTAAAGGTGTGTTCACATTATACACGCGACTAAAGGTGTGTTCACATTAGACTTACACGACATAGGGTGAAACAGCGTTTGAACTGTTCTTGCACCCTAAATATTCATTACTTCATGACTTTGTTTTATTTTGCAGAAATCTTTTCTCCATCGATTTGGGAACGGCAAGTGCGAAGAATTCTTCAGATACATTTATGACAAAATGACAGACGCTGAGGCTGAAATTCGGGCAACAATCACAGTACAAACCACAGAATCAACTGCTGCGAAGAAGAGCGAAAAAGACTTACCACACGGAAGAAGCAATGATGCGCGGAGAGGGACTATACTCGGAGGACGACGGGACACTCTAGTAACAGGTCAGCGGTGTCACACTGCCACGTGTCTCAGGGAAAAAAAAACAATCTCGTTTCCAAATTCTTTGGGCTCTTCGGTTGGACTCAGGGAACGGGTATAGAATGTATTAAACATGTAACCGGCGCTAGACGCGGAAAACAGTGATCTGCGAGACATTTAAAAACACACTCGAACAACTGTTTGCTTGCGTTTTATTGTAAATATTGTTGGCGACGGGCCTGTTTTGTTGAATTCGTGCATATAAAATGTTTGCTCTGTATTTTGCTACCCTAGCTTGTTAAATGGGTTATGTACCCATTTTTAGTGTCACTTCAAAATACAAAAAGGCATATTTAAATCAGTGGGAACTCCAAAATAATAGTCCAGTTTTGTATGAAATTGTTCTTCTAGTGCTTTAAGAGTAAAAATAAGTGTCTTGGGCTGCAGATGGACAGGATGGAAATGGATTGCAACTTGTGTCTTGGAAAACTCACTAAAACTCATTATGGTTGATTATCTCTTGGAAAATTCACTAGAAAATATCTTTCTCTCAGGGTTCGTTCGATTGATTCTATTCCGGAATAAGAATAAACGGAATAACCCAGAATGCCCGTTCCATTGAGTCGCTATTACGATTCCAGAATAGATGGAATGTGCACTAGGGAGCAGAATGATTGGAATAATCCAGAATAATATCGTCACTTCGTCCTCGCCTCGCAGCCTTTTTCAAAACAACAAACAAAATGGCTACCTCGAGCGACCATGTGCGAAGAAAATGAGTTGCTACTCAAGAAAGGATACTCCTAGAGTCGGGAAGAGACGCTTCTCCTCATTTCCTTGTACGAAGAAATGAAAGAGATGTTTCAAAACGTCAATTACAAAAAGAAACAAGTCCGCGTGTTATATCGCGGGTATTATTCCAGAAACGGAATAATCGTTTTATTGTACTACGGACGGAATGACTATTCTGGAATAATCCGGAATATATTCTTATTCCAGAATAGGGTCAATCGAACGCGATTCGTGTTTGTGTTCTATAAGCATTTCGTGTTTCACAAAGGTACTTAGTTTTAATTTGGGGCAGTCTTGACCCAAAAACATCAACTAAATCACCATGACATAGCTCTGTTAACAAGTTTATTTTTTTTTTTCGTTCTCAAGGTTCTTTACTGGGTATCAGCGAAGACGTGAAGGAGCAATTATCCGACGCTGCTACGCACACCAGCAAAGCCTATGCGGCCGTGAGAAGGGGCCGCGACCCAGATGCTGAAGTGGAACCTTCGAGACCCACGCATAATCCCACTCTGTTTGGGGCTGATATGCAAAGCGCATCAGGCAAACATGAAGTGAAGACCATGTCTCCTGAAGTCCTGGTTATGAAGCCTATTCTCAGATTCCTGCAGCTGCTCTGCGAGAACCACAACAGAGATCTTCAGGTAAGGGCGGGATACATGCAATCTGTCCAGACCTTTTATTCTAAAGCTCTGGTTAAACGGGAACGCAAATTACGACTCCGTTTGGTCAGGACTTTCGTGTACTTGCAATGGCTTGTGTTGACTTGCCATCACGTTGATCGAGCGCAAATTTGTCCGCAAGTAGGCGCATGTTTTTCACCGTTTGGCCAGCACACGGACGGACACCCTTGGACACCCAAGGACAAACTCGGACACCCTCGGACACCCTCGGATACCCTCGGACAGCAGAAAAAGTGTCCGTAACTGGAACTGCCCCCTTACGGGAATGATTCTCGTAAGAGGAGAATTCAAACATGGTTTTGTCAAGGTGGATGTAAGGAGACCCGTCCGTTTACGTGAGTGCCTGCTCAGAGATTTTCAACTGAATTGTTTGCTTTGGTATGATCGCAAGCACAAGGCTGCAATGAATGGCTTTTAAACAACTTGCGTCTAAGTACTGACAAGGACGTTTGGAGCAATTTCAGAATACCCCGCCACTTTTGAACGCCGTTTTGCCACCCAACGCAAGTTTGTCCGCAAGTTGAAATTTTTCATGTTTGCGTCGAATTGCAATCCTGTTTGGCCAGAGTGTAAGGCTGTGATCGTACGCCGAACTAACTCACGCAGTGTTACTAACAACCTCCCCATTCTTGCCTTTTCTTGTTCAGAATTACATTCGCAAACAAGATCACAGTAAAACCAACTACAACTTGGTTCACGAGACACTACAGTTTCTTGATTGTATCTGCGGCAGTACTTCCGGTGGTCTGGGACTGCTCGGTCTGTACATCAATGAAACTAACGTGGGTCTCATCATCCAATGCCTTGAGAGTTTAACCGAGTACTGCCAGGGACCATGTTTCGAAAATCAGGTGCGTGACACATCGCGTGACTAGTTGCATGACTAATGCACAACGTGGCTTTTTGGGTCAGAAATGTTACTTGTTATTTTCGCTTGTCACACAATCGTTTCTCTTCTGTTGTTGGAGAAGAGCGATTGCGTGACAAGTTCTGAACATCACCTTGCTGTCTTCTTTTCAGTCCGCCATCGCGCTTCACGAGTCAAATGGAATCGACATTATCATCGCCTTAGTTTTGAATGACATCAATCCCCTGGGTAGACAGCGAATGGATTTAGTGTTGGAACTGAAGGTTTGTAGAAAAGTTTATTTTGCCATCTTTGTGTTCTACTGATGACATTTTTCCGCAGCTACTTGCTGTTGCGATATTTTATGCGGGCAAAATAACTTTGTATAGATCTGAAGAATACTTTCCCGCGTTTGTGGCACATGTGGCTGTAGAGTTTTGATTTGATTGGTCACGACACTTTTTCCAAGCGCACGGCATCTTTCTTTTGATTTCCACAGTGTGCGCAGACGTTGCGTCTCTCATTTCCTGGAAAATGCCGTCCAAGTTATGCATCAGTCAATTTAAGCAGTATCCCTCCCAGGCATTAGACGGCCATTTGCTCGCGTTGGAATTCCGAGGGTCGGGCATTAGCCTTCCCTCAGAGTACCCGGGGCATTTGGCAACCTCGTGTTTTCGACCTCAAAGAATTTTGGCTCCATTTCTGACGAGAAATTTGTTGCGAACTTACTCTGACCAGTCGTAAGAGGAAAAGTGAGGGAAATTAACACTTCTCTGTTGACTTAGTTTGTCTACAAATTACTTTTGGATGACTCTAGATTCCTTCTTTTTAACTATACCCCGGAGAATTATCACAGTTTTTCTGTCCCACCATTGGATGTTTGCCAATTTTTTTTTTCACAAAATGCTTATTCCCGGTTTTTTTTTTTTTTTTTTTTTTTTTTTGGGGGGGGGGGGGGGGTGGACATGAGTACTGCTGGAATGGCCCTTATCGTAGATGAGTACGCCACGCCAACATATCAGCGGTTTCTCGCCTTCTTGACCCTTTAGTCTCGTTTTGATGTTGACGAGAACCTCTGACGACGATAAGCATAAACATTAAAACGAGACTATAGTTTCAAGAAAGCGAGAAACCGCTAATATATTGGCGTGGCGTACTCATCTACGATAAGGGCTATTGACTGATGAATTAGTTTTACACTGTTTGCTTTCACAGTCTCATTTCTTAAATTATTTTACAGAACAACGCATCTAAAACGCTGCTAGCAATAATGGAAAGCCGACACGACACAGAAAATGCTGAGCGTATTTTGTACAACATGACACCGCAGCAACTGGTAGATGTGTGTAAACAGGCGTATAACCAAGAGGATATCGAAGATGAGAATGAGTGTGAAGTGTCATGCCGAGATGTTGCTCACAATATTTACATTCTCGCACACCAGGTATTTTTCATAAGGAACCTTAACCCTTTCACTCCCAGAGTCAATTATGAAGACATGTGGTGTAGTTCTAATTTTTCAGTCTGTGGACGAAATCCTATGGTGTGACCATTCAAATGAAATCTCTTAGCAATACTTTTGCATGGTACCATTTGTTCTAACTTTTGAGTCTGTTGATGAAATCCTATGGTGTGACCATTCAAATGAAACCTCTTCAGTAGTACTTTTGCATGGTACCATTTGTTCTAACTTTTGAGTCTGTTGATGAAATCCTATGGTGTGACCATTCAAATGAAACCTCTTCAGCAGTACTTTTGCATGGTACCATTTGTTCTAACTTTTGAGTCTGTTGATAAAATCCTATGGTGTGACCATTCAAATGAAACCTCTTTAGCAGTACTTTTGCATGGTACCATTTGTTTTTCAATATTTTATAAATTGAAGTTTGGAATTTTTCTTGAATTTTGATTTTTTGCACTCTTGCGAGTTAAAAGGTGAAGCAGTGGCTACTCGATGACGATCGATTCTTTGTTTACACAGGCTACCCAGCGCGTGATAAAAATTACATATGTAGCCTCCACTTCTGCACGGGTGACGCGGCGAGCCTATCCAGTGTCAACAGACATCCAGCTTGTTGATTTGTTGATTTTCTCGCCCATTTGTTTGCGATTGATCAGCTATCGCTTCGCCTGTGCAATGAAACAGTTGCACGTGTAGTGGGGCTTTAAGCAACCCCCATGGCGGCAGCAACTAGGATGTCACAAAACAGTGGGTTTAATGAGCAGAAAAGTGACTAATCTCGTTCGCTATACATTTTGATACATTTTTAATGCCGTTCTCTGTAGAAAAATAACAATTCGAGAGGGGGAATAATCCCGTGATTGATTAGCAGCCCATTCAGGGGACGGCGTTGCAGGAAGGGGAAGTTAGGGAGTTGGACGCAATGGGTGGGGTGGGATGAGCAAAACGCCTTGGAGAGGGGAGGGTCGGTGAACATTGAGCCTGCGATGTGTAATGGTCACCTGCCTTATCCGTGGAGATAGCGTTGGAGGAAGGGGAGGGCGGAGAGTTAGACTTAGGGGGTGGGAGGTCGGTAGAACAAAAAGCCTAGGGGAGGGGAGGGTTGTATTTACGAGTTGGCTCAAAGGAGCCTTTGATTCCTATTTCAATTTTCAGTCATTGTCTTAACATCCTTTGTTTTTCAGCTTTCACAACAAAACAAGGAAATGGCGACCCTCCTTAAACCGAGCCCGCCATCTGACTTGGAGGAAGTCAGCAATGATGGTGCTCTGGAATACTTCGCAAAGCATACGGCCCAGATCGAGGTAAAAACGCTGCTTTATGACAGAAAAATTATCTGAATTACAAGATGTCTTTTCATCTTCAGTGTGAAGATATAGATGTTTAAACGAACTAACAATGTTATTATGTAACTAAAATATTTTCGATCTTGCTCGGAAATCTTCGGGAATGTTTCAGAATGATCGGAAACGTTCTTATGACGTTCGGACAATATTCAGACGATTTTGAAAACTGTTCGAAAATACAGGTTCAGAAAATCGCCAAAATCTTCGTAATTAGTGAACATTCGAAGAGAAATTGCATGTCTCCACCCCGGCACCAATTATCTGCGTCCATTTTGCAGATTGTTCGTCGAGATCGCACCATGGAACAAATTGTATTCCCAGTGCCAAACATCTGTGAATATCTGACTGCCGAGAGCAGAATTAACGTTTACCAGACCTGTGAGAGAGATGATCAAAACAGCAAGGTAACTTCTTTTCAATTGTTTAATTTGTTTATTTCGATTTCGTTCATCTTCGTTTGCCCTAATCACAACGTATTCCAGTTCTAACGATATTTTGTTTTTATTTTTCAGGTTTCAGATTTCTTTGATCGTACAGAGGGACTGTTTCGGGAGATGCAGTGGCAGAAAAAGCTAAGAGGTAACATAGCTTCGAAGAAAAGAGAAATATATATATATGTGGGTGTGTGTGTTCTTGTTTGATTACTAGTCACTTGGGCGTATAGAGATGGTTTCAATTTTCTATCAAATCACACAATACCTGCAACTGTGCCGTACTTGATGTTGCGTTTGCTTTTCGTTTGAAAACTGCTCTAACCAATCACATTAACCATGAGTTTAATCAACCAATCAGACGCAAACAAAAACTAATAGTGGCTCGTTTTCCCGCGCTTGGCACCGGTTGCAGGTTTTCCCGCCGTTGGCAGCCGTTACTCGTTTCCCCGCATGGATTGCGTTCTTGATGGTTTTTTTACATCCAATATTTTGATTCGTCTCAGAAAGTTGTTTCTGTTGTTGTTGTTTTTTTTCTCTACATTTATTCAGACTGAACTTAAATTAACCGTTTTACTCTTCGTTGCAGAAAGCCGATTTCTGTTCGGCGTGAGCAGCCGTATGACGTTATGGGAGCAAATTTCCATCAACTTTGCAGTGCTAATAAATTTGCTCGTTGCATTCTTCTATCCGTTTTCAGACGGACCAGGTGGTAAGTGTCACAGTAACGCCAACATTAGGGTATTTCTACCTTTTAAGTCTTCCACTGCGGTTAATGTGCGTGTTGTTTTTTACTTTCTCTTTATGGACTCATTCAATTGTTCCAGCGTATTTTTTAACTAGAGGAGTTGTTAGTAGTTCGCCGTTTACGTCTGTTGACGAAACCTTAGAGTGTGTCACTAAAATGAAAGCTATTGAACAGTACTGTCCTGTGGTGCTGTTTATTATGCTGTGCAAAGTGGTTCTAACTTTTGAGTCTGTGGATGAAATCCTAAAGTGTGACCATTCAAATGAAAGGTACTGAGCCGTACTTTCCTGTGGTGCTGTTTAGTATGCTGTACAAGGTGGTTCTAACTTCTGAGTCTGTGAACGTGGTTCAAACTTATAAGTCTGTGTATGAAATCCATGTGTGACCATTTCAAGGTAAAGCTACTAAGCAGTACTTCCCTGTTATGCTGCTTGTTTCTCAATATTTTGCAAAGTGAATTTTTTTTTATTATTATTTACTTCTTTTTCAGAAATGAACTTTCCAGATTGACCAATGTTGGTGTTTCATTTCAGATCTGGACTCTCGCCTGTCTTTGCTGGTCTGGCTGGCCATGCTGGTGTCATTTTCCATTATTGTGACCTTTCCACGACCGTCAGGGATCAGAACTTTCGTGGGCTCAACCATCCTCAGACTTATTTTCTCTCTTGGACTGGAACCTACTCTTAAGTTATTAGGATTAGCAAATGTAAGAATATGAATAGAACAGAACGGTTTTCAATTGACTTGAAATAAGTTTGAGTACTGCTAGCAGTGTTGTTCGCGCATGAGCAGGGCTCGAGAGCAAGGTTTTGGATTTCTCCGCACTCGGCTCCGCAGTTAAAACTTTGTTCTCGCGCGAACGATTCTGGAAGCCGCACTAGCTAAGTCGAAAGCAATTCGTATTTTCTGGATTGTTTGTAAGTGTTTGCACCACTTTCTCAATTGTGACTTACTCGTTTCATGCATGTTTTCCCGCGCTTTGCCTCGGTAACATGTTTTCACGCGCTTTGCACCGGTGACATGTTTTCACGCGCTTTGCACCGGTAACACGTTTTCCCTCGCTTTGCCTCGGTAACATGTTTTCCCGCGCTTTGCACCGGTGACATGTTTTCCCGCGCTTTGCACCCGTGACATGTTTTCCCGCGCTTTGCACCCGTAACATGTTGTCCCGCGCTTTTCAACGGTAACATGTTTTCCCGCGCTTTGCACTGGTAACATGTTTTCCCGCGCTTGACGTCGGTGACATTTATTCAAGTCAAGTTCTCTTTGTGATTGGACAAATGTGAGAACTTTGGTTTTGGTTTTGGTTTTACGACACTCAGTACTGAAGATTGTAGTAAAAACTGATGCTGTTGCACGTACGTGTTTTAACGAGCTGTACTGAAAGCTCATAAGAGTTGCGTTATTATATTAAAGATACTGCTTGTTTTTGGAACAACTAAAATATCTTGCAATAAACTATTTTGTTTCAGGTTATTCTCAAAGCAATATTCATAGTTAGTTATGTTGGAAACCGCGGTACTTTTGAACACAATGTCCGCTGGCTCCTATCAGATAGAAATCTTGTTCTACATCTCATGTACTTCACCTTCGGTGTCCTTGGATTCGCAGTGCATACTTTCTTCTACTCAATATTGGTAAGTTTCCACTCAATATTGATAAGTGTCTACTCAATATTGACAAGTGTCTTCTCAATATTTTGCAAATGTCCACTCAATATTAAGTGTCATCTCAATATTGGTAAGTGTCCACTCAATGTTGGCATGTGTTCTTCTAACATTGTTCCTAGTTATTTATTTCGCTTGTATATACGACAGAAGTAACGTTGTAAAGTGATCAGTAGGTCGAACGTGTCCGTACATTTAGTTCGAGCTTGGTCTCTGCCATCGTGTTGTTTTCATAGAAGAGAAACTCCCCCCCCCCCCAACTCCCCCCCCTCCCCCACTCCCCCATTGTTCCTCTCTGTGGTAACAACTACAACAAAAAATCGCATGCGAGAGTTGTAGCGTTCCTCGTACCGTACCTCGTGCCACTTTATCAACCAGAAGAAGAGAAACCAAACCCAATTGTGCCTTGCCTGCACGCGTTTTCCTGCGCTAGTTTCTTTGAGTTTTGATTGGTCGATTGGACTGTCAGCTTGTGTTGTGATTGGACAGAGTGATTACTTTGGTTTTCGTTTTACCGCACTCGAGTGAAAACCGCTTTAACTGAATTAGCTACTAGCATCTCATCCATTACTTCATTGGAGGATATCGGCCCCATCGTCCCCACCCACCCTCCGCTGTCCCTCTTTTTGTCCTTTGCCAAGACCCCTTCGTTACCCCGTCCTTTTTCCCCAGACCCCCGGCGTTGCCTGTAGAGGAGGATAATTGTTACTGTTTTCTCTTTCAGCTCTTAGATGTGATTTTTCGGGAAGACACACTTTGGAACGTGATTCAAAGCGTCACTCGTAATGGTCGTTCCATCATCTTGACCGCCGTCCTGGCTCTTATTCTTGTTTATATGTTCTCCATCATCGGATTTCTGTTCCTCAAGGATGATTTCTTAGTGGAGACTGATCCTAATCTTCAACTCCACTCTGGTGAGTCCAGTCCACATTTCAATCCGTAATTTTGCCTATTTTCAAAATGAGGTCAAGTGCCTATCGTTTCGCCGCCGTCGTTAAAAAGTTGAAACAATGTTTTCACTAGCTGAGTTCAAAATTTTACTTTGGATAGTTGTTCTTTTTACAGGCAAATAAATCTCAGTTTTTCGTTAGGTTTCGTAAGAAAATTCAAGCCGAAATGAAGATATCAATGTGCCATTTGGTTGGATGTGAGGTTTTTTGCAATAGCCCAACAGGCCTATTTCAATATATTAGAATTCTTACTTGGCTCCGAGGCTTAGGGGAATAAAACAAAAGAAATTGCATGGAAGTTCAGGGATGAATAATTCATTTCTTTTGCTTATTCCCCGTAGTCTGAGAGTGTAGCTAGAATTTTAACCCTTGTCACGCGACTCCCGTAAAATTCTGGACACGCGTGTCTGTCCCCGTGGACGGATCCCGGAATACTCCGTATTTCCGAACACCTTCGTTTCTCTGATATGTAAGCTCGCCGAACCTCGGGCTAGAGTCGGCACTTTGTTGTGCTGATTCAGAGGGGTCATAAACAAAACACAAGACCCGAAGATAATATCGTTCGAAGAACGCAATCCTAATTTCGTGTTGGTTGCCCTGTGCCTTACATGCAGAGAAATTTGAAATTTTTTGGTGTCTGGTCTCCAAATGGCCGTCCCTATTGCTTTTTTCAGGGGCTCATTTCCGCCGGAAATTCTTTAGAACGCGTCTCCATACTCTCTGATTACTGCTAGTAATAGACATGATTAGCATAAAATAGTTAACGTTCCACGTGGGTTTAGAAAAACAAGATGACGGTTAATATTGTGTTTGTTGACGAAGGAACTATTAACGTTGTATGGTATTGCTGCACAAGTGACTCTATGCAGCTAATGAATAGTCTTGTTGTCACGTAACTATGTTAATTTTTTTAAAAAAGTCAGTTTCAGGGATTATTTTCTTATTTGGTTGTCAGCATGATAAGAGTTAATATATCACAATAGACAATATTCGTATTCTCGGTATTCAACTGGAACTAGCTTGCAATGGAGGCTCAAGCGGGGGAATATCATTAAAAATATTTGCATGTGAAAAGAATCCCCCGTATGAGTCTCGTCTGCAAGCTAGTTCCAGTTCAATACCGAGAATACGAATATCGTCTTTTGGCCCATTCGCCGTCCCAGACATTGTGGGGAGACTGGGTACCATGCACGAGCTTTTGGCACTAAGATTTCTGCGATCGTTTGGGTAACCAATATAAGCTATGATTGGTTAATGGTTGCCTTTGGAAACCATCAACCTATCGTAACTAACGCTGGTACTCAGTCTCCCTGAAGTTTCTGGGGTGGCAAATTTACGGTTGTCTGCTTAGGGACCTGGCCTTTGAGTGGAAATGAGGCTAAAGTTGATACAAACCTTTCTGTTGTTCTTATGCTAACTAGGTTTTGTTCAGCATGATTTACGGATACAAAGCAGGAAGGTTTGTGTCAAAAAAAGTCAACTCCAGCCTCACTTTCGCTCAAAGGCCAAATCCCAAAGCAGACAACTGTAAATTTGTCACTCCTGAAACTTCAGGGAGACTCAGCACCAGCTTTAGTTACGATGGGACTAAGGCTGATGGTTTCCAACTAAGCTCATAACTGTGAAGAGAGTTGACATAAGAATTTCTTTAAACTTTCCCTAATTGTTTCCCACAACGTAGTGATCCGAAATCTGCAATAAAAAAAATATAAGTCACCAAGCTCGTTTAGGAGATATAATTGTCTCAAGTTACCCTTTAAATCCTTGCAACTGCACTTATCAAGCGCACGTTTATTCCATCAGCTCACACTACGTTTCGCAGTGACAGGAAGCACAGCTTTAAAGTAATTCTTGAAATTATAAAATAGATGTAATATATTGACCAATAGGAACAATTCGATGTTTGTTTTATGGCACAGGCACACATCCTGAAAAGGTATTAACTAAAAATATTCGTCGGGTGCGTGATCTCGAGGATAGAATTTTGTGCTCACGAGCGATGTCTACGTATGTTTTCGCAATAACTTTCTTTTCTGACATGATTTTTTTTTTAATTTTTACAGCACAAAGGGAAAGGACTAAAAGAATAAAATCATGCCAAAAAAAAGATAGGTCACCAAGCTCGTTTAGGAGAAAACAACGGCTTATTTACTTAGGGAACTGAATCCTCAAAGGAAACCCTAATGCTTCGGAGTGCGCGCGCGCTCGTGCATGCGCAAATGTCGCAAGATATTATGCGCAGTAGTGATACGCAATGCAAAACTAGGGAATCACCTTAAATGGTCTATTCTCAGATTTTATTTTGCAAAAACAAAGTTTCACATTAACAAAGCCACCTTGAACTGGCCTTTTCCGACTTAATTTTCTCATATTTTCCTGTTATCTTTATTTCTCAGCATCCTCCCCACCCAATACATGCCCTGCAGACGATAAATCATGCCAAGGTTCCTTGTCTCTTTCCCAGTTAAGCTCAGAAGCCGAGGATAGCACCAAGGAACGTGCCTGTGACACTTTGCTCATGTGCATTGTAACCACGCTCAACCAGGGGCTCAGAAATGGGGGCGGTATCGGGGATGTGCTCAGACGGCCCTCCTTGAAAGAGAACATGTTCGTGGGTCGTGTTATTTATGATTTATTGTTCTTCTTTATCGTGATCATCATCGTCCTTAACCTGATTTTTGGTGTTATTATCGACACATTTGCTGATTTGAGGAGTGAAAAACAGAACAAAGAGGAGATCCTCAAGAATACGTGTTTTATTTGTGGTAGGTAACGGGGGGGGGGACTTAACCCTTTAACCCCTAAGAGTGCCAAGATAAATTCCAAATTTCATTTTTTAAAATATTTAAAAACAAATGGTACCATACAAAAGTACTGCTGAAGAGGTTTCATTTGAATGGTCACACCATAAGATTTCATCAACAGACTCAAAAGTTAGAACAAATAGTACCATGCAAAAGTACTGCTAAAGAGGTTTCATTTGAATGGTCACACCATAGGATTTCGTCCACAGACTCAAAAGTGAGAACAAATGGTACCATGTAAAAGTACTGCTGAAGAGGTTTCATTTGAATGGTCACATCATAGGATTTTGTTCACAGGCTCAACAGTTAGAACTACACTACATGTTTCCATAATTGATAAAAGGGTTAAAAGCCAAAAGTCAAATTTGCATCAATGCTGTTTTCCGTTTTGTTATTGTTATAGTGGTTAGCGCGTTGGACTTAGATCCGAAGGTAGTTCGTGGCCTGGGGGCCGTTTCTAGAAAGACCCCGTAATTACCGGGCCCGGAAAGCTGTTTTATTTTCATTGAAGATCGAGGTTTCAAAAGTTTTGCAGATAATACGATAAAACTATCAGTTAGCAAAACAAAATGGACTGGTTTGTTCGCTACGATCCGCGCTTTTAATCTTTAGATTTTGATTTCAATATTTGGCTTCGTTTTCAAATTCTGCCATTGTGTCATGAAGATATCGGTAGTTTCTTGGTGTTGCGGATGGTGTGATCACCAAGTGACATAAACAAAAGATTCAAAGGACACTGAACATTACCCACACCACAACACAAAAGCTAACCAACAATGGCTTCCGCAACACTAAGAAACACCCAAAATATCGCTAAAAATTTGTCATCCAAAAAAAAGCAAAACTGTCGAAGAATCCCTTCCTTTTGCTATACACTGTCATAAATGTGTTCAACTAGTTTACCAATGACTCCGGCAAAACTAATTTTGTTGAAAAAAAAGTTGGCGATGAATAAAAACGTGTTTTATTTGTCACCAACAAGTTTGCTAACTATTGATGTCACGTTCACCCACGACAACTGAAGTTTGCCAACACGTGTTTGCCAACTTTAACTTGTCGTGTGAAAGCACTTTTTCGTGGCTCACAAGTCCGGTGCTGCAATCACTGGTGTGTTATTTATTTCAGGGCTTGATCGGTCAGCGTTTGACAACAAAGCGGTGTCGTTTGATGAGCACATCAACTCTGAACATAACATGTGGCATTACCTGTACTTTATTGTTCTGCTCAAGGTCAAGGACACGACCGAGTTTACTGGGCCCGAGAGTTATGTCAGTCAACTGGTTAAGGTACGTCATAATTGCGAGCAGGCGTGGGTCCAATCTCGTTCCCAGGGTCCTGTCCCTTCAGCTATGTCATCACTGATGATGACTCAACTGAAGGGAGAGGACCCTGGGAAAGAGGGTGGCTTGGGTCGTCAAGTCAAATGAGGTCGAGGCTTAACGGGGATAGCCTGGGTTCCAGAGAATTTCCTCCTCTCGTTTGCTGATCGGCGTTTGGTCGACTTCTCCACCATAACGCCGATAAAATTCTGGTACCCGTAACAGTATTTTCACGAGAGTTGACAAGATTTCAGACACTTTGCCAAGAGTCCACGATAATCGACAACAGAAAGCGAGGGTTTCAACTTTCGTATCTTCAAAGGGGCGATGTCGCCATTTTTAGTATCACTTTGAAAAGCCAAAAAAAATACATTTTGAGTCAAAGGAAACCTAAACATGATGATCTGGTTTTGTTAACAACTATCATATCAGTGCGTATTAACTCTGTAAATAAGTGTTCTTTGCTGCAGATGGATGAGGATGGATTGGAACTTAAAAATGTAGTCTAAATTTTTGGTTTTGTTCTACCTTTAAATGTTTTACACAGCAAACAAAGCTCCTGTAAATTTGGGCCCGCGGTATTTGGCTTAATGTTGTTACGGATCCCCTGTTATTACCGTTTCCCTTAGTTCACGTTTGTTTGTTTGGAATGTAAGTTTACTGTTTGGCGAGGCTAATGCACAAATAAACATAAATAACTCTCGACGACTCTTTTTCTCGTGAAGCCGGTCATAACGTGAGAGGGGAAGGTCTGAAAACAAAATGGCTGGTGAGATGTGCCGAGAGGGTCTTTCCACTCCCGCATCACTTGGGGAATACTGTCTTTATGTACCATCATATTCTCAAAACTCAGCTTAAAAATAGAAATGTATTTCATTCAGTGAGGATGAAATAGCTACCTCGATCTATAATTTCACTTTTGCATCTTTAAGGAACACGATCTGGAGTGGTTTCCACGCATGCGTGCAATGAGCCTGGCGATGGATGAAGGTGAAAGCGAGCAAAATGAAATGAGGAATCTCCAGGAAAAGTTAGAGAGCACTACACGGCTGGTGTACACTTTATCTCAGCAACTGAATGAACTCAAGGAACAGGTGAGGCGCCATCTTGAATATTATGGAAGCGAAGTCTTGCTTAAGTGTGAAACTACAATTGCAAACAGAAGTAGTTGGGAAGGTTGTAAATGCAGTGCTGAATTACATCAATGTTCTCTTAATCTAAAAAAAAATTCAAGTAAAATCTCAAATTTCATTTAGAGAAAATATTGAAAAACAAATGGTACCATGCAAAAGTACTGCTGAAGAGGTTTCATTTGAATGGTCACACCATAGGATTTCATCAACAGACTCAAAAGTTAGAACAAATGGTACCATGCAAAAGTACTGCTGAAGAGCTTTCATTTGAATGGTCACACCATAGGATTTTGATTTTGATTTTGTCCACAGAGTCAAAACGCATTACATGTTTTCATAATTGAATTTGGGAGTAAAAAGCCGGTTAATAGGATTAAATCATAAAAACGGACTGATCTGGCGGCTAGTGTGCTTCCTTCTGTGTGCTGAGTTCCAATGTGACTGTAAAACAGTGCAATGTAAAATGGACAAGTCTGTTTTCGACTAACCTGCAAGCAAGTACTCGGGGTCGGGGTCGGGGTCGGGGTCGGGGGCGGGGGCGGGGGCGGGGGTTGAGAGGAGGGGAGGGAAGGACCGAGATCGTTTCTTCCCACCTCCCCCAACCCCTGAGCCAGATAGCTTGCTCGCAGGCTAGTGTTCGACTTATCATCTTCATCGTCATCAAATCTACCAAGCTTGTAAACAGTGCGTATTTCCCTTTCTCTCTAGCTACAATTGTTTAACTCGTGTTTCTACACTGTTCCTAATCGCAAACGTTTTCTTTTTTTCTTTTTAGATGACAGAACAACGCAAGCAAAAACAGCGAATCGGTTTGTTAGGCCCACACTCTGTCAACAGTCTTACAAGTAATAACTTCAAGATTTGAACGAGCAGTGAATAGCGGAAGTGAACATTGGCCATTACCGGAAGTAACCAATTACAGGATTGGAAAATCGTCGAAAGTGAACAGTGACAAAAATCGCACAGGATTCTCCACCTACTAAACTTGTCTAGAAAATGTTGTTGTTGATCGCAACCAAGTTATCAGATGGACATCTGAATAATTTTGTACAGTAAATGGACAGATTTTACTCTCTGTCATACCATCCATGACGTTGAAGAAAATTACAACGGCTCAGCTTAGGACCCAGGCGCTCTCTCTTGCTTCGTTGGCCGCGCAAACCTGGGGTAGTTACGTCACCGTTTAAAGTCCAGGCCCCAGTTGTTCAAAGAGTGGATAGCGCTATCCACCAGATAGTGATTTATCCGATGGATAGCGCTATCCACGTTTTGAACAACTAGACCCAGGGCTGTTTACCATTTGTCATGAGAAAGGGAATTTTTAGGTTGGAAATGTAATTAGTGCAGCGTATTCCTCTGGAAAGATTCTGAAAAGATGGAAATCCTAGAATATATTCCTCTCTTTCCATTCCAACCGAAATGACCGGAAAATCCGTGTACCTTTGTCAAGTCGTGCTTGCCTCACACCGCCTGCCCGACCTTTTCGCGCGCTTTTTGATATCCTGTCCCAGAAGGGCAGCTAAAAACCGGCGCGCGAGCGAGCGGGGAAAACGAGGTAAGACTTAGGAGAGGAGAGGAGGTGCGTACCTAGCCCCCTCGGTCAGCCCTCGGAATATTTCAGTTATCTTCGCGCGCCGCCAGCGTTCACTTCGTCCGGTTTTTTTCCTGAATGTAAATGGAAAACGGCCCAGGCTTAAACGCTTATAAAAGGGCAAGACTGATAACGGCTCATAATGCAATGGAAACAATCAACCGGCTGCTTCTTTATTTAAAGATGAAGATGTATTTTTGTTAGGTATAAAATTGTCTGTGTTCTCTTGCAGCTGATTATTGCTTTGTAAATGGTTTATAGGTGTAAAGATTGCAATTTTTTGTGACTTATATTATAATTTTGTGAACATGTTATAAATAGTATTTGTATGGATTAGGAAAAATATTTAAAGATTGAAAGATATTTACTAAGCAAATCTGAAAGTAGAGAAATCGTAAATCAGCGCTGATGTTAACATAGAAACGGTCTTTACTGGTTGCATTGTTGTCAGAAATTGATTATAAAATGATCAATTCTCACAAGTGAAAGTTCTCCTTGTTGTAAGCGATTACCTACGTATCAAACGTTTAAATGCAGAGGACCATTCAACACTACGATAAATAGTGGTAACTTTCTTTCCGGATCTCCTTTATAAAGGGATGCGAGTACTAGACGTCACTGAAAGTGTAGATAAACCATTTAAAATGCAAGGCTAGTACAACGGAAATTAAAGGCAGGTTTAATGGCCAAATGGTTACCTTCGCCTTTACCTTGTATTGTGATTTCAAGACCAAATTCAACGTAAACCACTGGAGCATTTCACTTTATCTCGTGAATACGTGAGCGTTGAATGACGAGCAAATTTCCACTGGGTCGATTGGCTGTTAGCATTGAGCCCGCGATATGGAATGGGCACCTTCCTTACCCATGGGGACGGCGTTGGAGAGAGGGGAGGGTGGGGAATTCGCCGGAGTAGGGTTAGGGGGTCAGTGGAGCAAAACGCCTTGGTGAGGGGAGGGGAGGGTGCGAATGTTTCGTGTCCATGAGTTGGCTCACATGAGCCTTTGATTATACTCCAGGGTTAGCTACACAATATACTGCAATCTGCGGGTTTAGTTTTTGGAGGAGCTTCTGATCCAGATAGCATATTATATAGTTCCGCTTACGAAGGTACAGTGGAACATCCTAACCCTCTTACAGCCACCCTGTTATAACGTCCGATTCCTTGTTATTTCTTTTGGCCCGACCGCCTTATTAGTGTAACCGCTAAAAGCCAGATACCACGCAGCTCTTTACAACCTCTAATTTCATTGGACCTGTTTATCATGCAGCTCTATTGTTTTTAGGTCTAGGGTCTATTGTTAGCCATTATTGTGTTGTTTGTTCTATTGTTTTCTCAGCAAATCAGAGAAGACCTTGTAAGAGCTGCGTACTGCCCCCTAAAAGCCTCTTGCAGTCGCCAATCATTAAATATTTTCGTCATACGCCGTTAATACGACCACTCAAAATAATTGATGAGACGTGTGAAAAACGCAACATACAAACACAATTTTAATTATCATTTACTAACTTTCTCTATTCAGTACGATTAAAATAATAACAAATCAAAGTACAGTGTAGCATGACATTTTTGCCGGAGCTATTTTTTTGCGATTTTGCCCTCGATCATAACATCCCGCATAACAAAACTCTTGCAAAATAATTCTCCGCAAAATCCGACCCCGCTTCTGTAATGCAAAGTTGCGTTTCTAACGGACGTACCGTAACCACCTTATTCGATGGTTTATTTTACAATAACTGTGCGAATTCTCGCGCGCTGATTGGCTAATTTTTATTATCAATAAGAGTGCAGACGCATAAAACGATAAAACTGACGCCATCAGCGAAAGTTTTTCCAAACTTGTCAGCGCTGCGCTTTTTGTGGCGAGAATTCTTTTACAAATCCAGAATTATTCAATGAGAAAATCGTCCAAAAAAGATGAGATGAACCTCAAGAAGCTAAAACACAACCTTAAAGCGGAAAGATGAAGATCTTTGTTGAGAATCCAGACCTGAAAATTGGCGGTAAGCGGGATTATAGTGCTGTGAGTCGCTGAAATAAGCTTTACCGGAGGTGAACTGAACCGTGTTTCAACGGATTATTTGAGAACAGTTTTAACCGGAATAAAGGTTAGTTTCAAAATTCAAATTTTTCTATGTTTCTGACTTACTCTACTCAAACTTTTAATTTACGAGCCCGTGTTTCTCCGAATTATGGCTATGAAATTCTGTTTTTGTGGCGATCGCATCTTGCATTTCCTTCCTTCATTTCAACATCAGTTTTGGCGTTTTGTTATTGTAAAAAACAAATGCGGCTCGTGGATCCACAGCACTTTGACAATGTTATGACGAATTTTATCATCAATAACAGGACAGACGCATAAAAAACTGACGTCAATTTGTTAAACAGACAATACGCGCGGATATCATACGAGTTGCGCAGTATTTGTTTGTGCCCCGCAGGGACGAGAAAAATGCGAGCAATGAGGAAAATGTCCACATGTATTATTATCGTTTTTTGGGACATATTCTGTCCATTGTAAATACAGAATACCTCTAATTAATGCACCTGTTCCTCTGGTAAAAATATGAAAAGAAGTCACTACTTTGACTATATGACCTGGAAAGTAATTGGCTTGTGAGAACTGATGTAAACAACGTAGTTTTGTTAGCGTATTCTGTTTTCAGAATGACCAGATTATGTCCCAAAAAACGCGCGATTAGAGCAGTTATCAATTGAGTATCGAAAGTATTTACACAATTTCTTTGGTTTTGCATTGCTATGCTTTGTGATTGGCTAAAAAATCTCGCGCCCCTTTCTCGACCAATCAGAAGTAAAACCAAAACCAATCGTGACTTGCTCGCACGCGTTTTCCCGCGCTTGGCGCCGGCGACATGTATTTGCTTCGAGCTCTGATTGGTTTATTGGATTGTTTACGACTGTTGTGATTGGTCAGAGTAATTAGTTTGGTTTTGGTTTTACGACACTCAATTGAAAACTGCTCTATTCGACTAAAACTATTGTATTTATAATAGCTCAGTTGTGTCTTAAAACGCCTTTACCTAGTAGTCATCATATAAATGTAATTTGTTTGATCGAAAATAATATATTTTTTTACTGATTTATCCGAAACATTCGCTTGGTCAGCGTACCAGTTTTATGCCGCTAAGACCTTTAAGAACAAAGGAAATAAATTCGAAGAAGACCAGACTTTTTGTAATTCGATTTCCGCCATTCTGAGGCCAAGTCAGCGCGTTTTAATATCCCATTTCTTAAAGTTAAAATGCCATTCTGCATTTATTTTATATTTTTACAAGTTTTTTACGTTAGCTGTTTTAATTTAGGAGGTTGAATCGAACCCCCCCAGATCCGCCCCAGCAATGAGAGATCTTACATCTGCCGACAAGTTACTTTTTTGCCAGCCATCATATCGTACCAAATCTAATGGTTCAGAGCGTTCTCGGGCGCTCCTTATATGTGGGACAAATGACCTATGGACATCAAATGTAGCCCTAGTGTTGCAATTTTTAAGCAGAAACTTAAGACACATCTTTTTAAATTGGCACTGATAATATTATTAATTTTTATTATTTATACAGGTTTTGACATTTTTATCACATAGTTAGCATTTATTGTTGTTATTTATATTTTAATATTTAGGTATTTATAATTCCTCGAGGTTTTAGACTTTTTGAATTGTATATACAGCTATTTCAATTAACGTTGTCGGATGAAAGCTAAAAGCTGCAAGCCAAGATAGTTGATAGCGGCGCAAAAGAAACGTTTTTCCTGCTCGTCGCATCGCTCATCCACGCCGTTTCTTTTCGTTTCGCCGCTCCCAACTATCTGCATGCCTGGAACGGGCGCTCGGTTTACTCGTTCGGTCTTGATATGTACGCTTTGAGCTTTGAACTTTCACCCGACAACGTTGTAATAGCTGTATATATACATGTATGTAAAGCGCATTTGGGCGATTTTGGAGAGTGCGCTATATAAATAAATTTTAAAAAATTAATAATTAATAATAATTAATAATTATTATTATTATTATTTTTTTTTAAATAAAAATCGTAAAAGTATACTTTATTAACAAATTTCTTAAAAATCGATTAAGCCTTAACATCAATCTTATGTACACTTGCAGGAAAAAGCTATAAAGTTCATTCATATAAATTTTCATTTCATAACGCTTGACAAGTTCAAGCAAATAGATATTCAAAAATATATAATTTAAAAAACTAATGGAGTAAAACAAATACAAAATTATTAACTATACGTAATTAAAATACATTTATATACATATCGATTGAAAAACGTACTCAATTCTTTTCACAAGGTCGAAAATAATAATTTGAAAATAAATGAACTAATTAATATTTCCTTCGGCAGTTTCTATCTCTATATCTACACTTCTAAAGTCCCAAGATGCTCTCTTTGCAGTCCGTGACCCTCTCAGACAAATCAGTGCAGATCTTAGAAGTGCAAAAGATATTCTTTCACGGATCCATGAAATTGTTTTCGCATAATCTTCTCCCTTCTTTATCGCGATCATCTCAGCTAGGCGACTGTGATACATTAAGCATTCCTTACCCATTCCACCGGTTGTCGTGAATACGAGAGGTGCAAATGTCCCGTGTTCGATGTCGAGGATTCTACTAGAGTATTGGCGCTTTTTCTCGTTCTCGCGCATACAGTAGATTTGATCTGGGCTGAGATTCCTGTACGATTCAGCATTTGGGTGACAAACCCTGACATCAAAAAATGCTGATCGTTGGGGCTCCCAAAATCCACGTGCATGTATATCGAGCCTTGCATCCTGCGATTTGTTAGATCCTCTTGTTAACTGCTCTCCTAACGTATCTTGGAGCACCGGTTCAATAGCGACGTCATTACATACCATATCCAGAAACTCTGCCTCAAGGTCTCTGGATGACAAAACCGCCCTTCTTACAGATCATGGCGTGGTCGACGGTAAACGCTTCCCCGCATACGCACGTTGATGGTATGTCGTTAATTGGCCAGTCATAGCGTAGCAAGATCCCATCGCGAAACTGCCTTTTGTTAAGGTTGAACCCCAGCTCTTTGAGAGGAAGCACTGTGAGCCACATCGACGATCCTTTTTCCGTAGCCAGATCTAGTGCGCGCCGGGTCTTCTCTGGTGCAATCTCCTTTAATCTCTCCGCCCTGTCTTCGAGATCCTTGACTCGCTCTCTTCTCACTTCATGTTGTACTGATTTTATCAGAGAGTCATCCGGAAGTTGGTGCATCTGAGACACGATCTGCTCGACAAGGGGCGTGGTCACTCTTATTGATGACGTATACTCACGATGAGCATCTTGACATGGATTGCTCAGTCCCAGGCCACCCAACCGAGCTGGTAATGCTAGTATTTCCCTGTCAAGCTGGCCACACTGCCGTTCTGTAATGGCAGGGATGAGCACGCGAGATATTGCATTCTCCAGTGGCTCAAGCAGATCCTGAATATCGGGCAAAGTTCTTATGAAGTAGGTCCATCGATGTTTTAGACCAAAACTATACGCCGCATAACACGCCTGAGGTTGTGTTGCAGCAAGTTCGGCTAGTCTTGCTATTTCACTAATCCAGTTGGTCACTTTGTCACTTACATACTCCTCAACATACTCTGGAGATCCTATCGCCGCTCCCAAATGTTTCTGACCATCCATCGTTACATTAACAGATGTTTCCTTGAACGCTTCTCTCGCGATGTTCTCTTTCTCTGGCTTGGTAATGATCCAGCATTTCCTTTCATTAGGATAATAACCAAAATCTGGGCCGATTTCAGTGAGAGTGTCCCACCATTTCTTTAGTTCAGCGACGCAGCCAGCTCCACTCGCGTCATCTGCAAACCAGCACTGTTTGATTTTACATGCCCCCTGGAGACTCGTAATTAAAGGTTGGACACTTAAGGCGTACAGTGCCATGGCGAGTGGGTAACCCTGTGTCGTTCCTTCAGCAGACGCAATCTCTCGACCTCCAGTGACGAATAGACGAGATGACAGTCTATAGGTATTGATTGCATAGACGGCTATGATTGGGCATCATATTATTATTATTATTATTATTATCAAAGATCCGAAAACACGCAAAAATCTTAACGCTTGAACGATCGAAAAGACTCAAAGAAGAAAGAGAGCCAGATAAACTAAGTGGAAGGAGAAATCAGGCGTAAAATTAAAGGCCGATGTTATTCCTCGAAAAGGCGAGTACAGTAAGTTTGGATTTTATGATTTGTTGATTTTATAGGTTGTTGGGTGTTTGTTGTTGTTCTTTACAAAGCGTCATTTGTGGCTTAAAAAATTACTGTAATCAGACAGTCTAGCGCTTTTTTACAAAGGTTTTGACCTGGTTTTGACTCTATTTAATTTAAGTGTTCTTATTTTTCTGTTTTTTTTCCCTGTGAATTTTCATTAAAAAGTCTTGCTTAAATTTCTCATTCTAGTTTTGTACAAGTTTGTTGTCAATAATGAACACGCCATTTCGCGATCGGATTTTACGATTTACAAATTAGAATAGCTCATTTTAAGCTTTCGCCCTGAATAACGCACGACTTTTCTTTTAATAAAGAAAATTGAAAAGTTTTTAAAGTAATCTTCAGGTCTCTGCTTCGATGTAGGCAAGTGTTAATGACATGCTATACTGTCTGAACTGGAAAACCTTGCAATCTCGAAGATCAATAGCTCGCCTGTCGATGCTATATAAAATGCGGAATAACTTAACCTATGCCGACAAAAACATGCTTCAGCCAGTTACTTATAAGTCTACTCGTTCCTCTGAGCATGCATACAAGCTCCCAACTGCCAGTTGTGATTATTTTAAATTTTCATTTTACCCCAGAACACTACTTGTTTGGAACCAGCTCCTTAGGGATATCGCATTAAGCAAATCCCTGTTACTTTTCAAGGAAACAATTTCCAATTTTTATTAATTTATATTTAAGTACTTAGTTAGACAGTCTAAATGCTCATCATTGAGTGAAGACTTACGTGCTAAATAAATAAATAAATAAAGAACATTTCTCTATCCTCACCGGAGGCAAACTGAAACACAACAGCCGTTTATTCTACCGAGAGGCATAAACTGGTGGAAATTAGTTCACTTTGCAAAGTAACATTTTTTTTTATGAATGGCGAAAGCTGGTGAAGATTACCGAGTTAATTTACATTAGAGTGTATTCGTATAACCCGTGTTTTATTAAAGAAATAAAAAACGCGCCGAGTGCATTATTGAGTTATATAAGCACGCGGGAATTTTTAAGAACACGAGAGAAGTGCAGAGAAGCACGAGCCAAAGGCGAGTGCTTCTCGCACTTCTCGAGTGTTCTTAAAAATTCCCAAGTGTTTATATAACTCAACAATGCACGAGGAACAAGTTTTTTTATTTCTTTTATAAAATGAAAACGGTTTTAATGAAGCTTACGTCACGCGCGTGCTTTATCGAGTTATAATGAACTCGGTTGACCAATCATAGCGAGCGCATTTCCTTGAGCATTTTATAAATGCTAATGAGTGGCGTTATA